>OW240919.1:66662852-66686920 GCA_933207985.1 Pelobates cultripes
TTAGAGTATGGGGATGTGGGATAAAATAAGGATTATGAGATCTGGTAATGAGATTGCAGATTAAACCTGTAATTATGACTATCGGACAGGGGATGGCGAAGGGATTACAGCACTGAGGAATGTGATTGTTGGCGACTAAAAGGCAAAGACTAAAAATGGAATATGGAGATAGGGTGGTGTAGTGCTTATGGGGTCCTGCATTTAAGATTTGCCTAAAGCCATGCCAAATTAAGAGAAGCATCTGCTTCTAGAACTTTACTCTTGATTCCCCATTACAACAAGGAAGTGCCGTTACATCATACAGCCTTCCATAAACCATCAAATCATCCACGAGCATAAAGCCTCCATTAAAAAAACTGCCTCTCTCTCATCCCCAATCAACATGGTAATTGTATTGCAATGTTCAATTTTTTAGGATAGCGAGATAAATTTCAATAAAATACATTTTTTATTGAATATTTAACAATACAGGGTGGCCCATTCAGACTAGGGTTTGGGAAGTCAATACCTTTGTTATTAATTAACCATTTTCAATGATATTACATACAACTAATGCTTAATGTGAGGACATTTGTTTGCTTAGGTACAGAAGACGATATCTTTTAAATTGCTTGAGCCTCTAGCACTCAAATTTCTGCACAGCTAGTCTCCTTGAACTGCTCAACTATATGTGGTTTGTTCATGTGCACTCCTTTAGATATTCTCAGAGGAAGTAATCAGGAGCTGAAAGGTTGTGCGAACATGCCAGCCAATTAATCTGGGAATTTCTTAATATTATCAGCTCGCCGAACAGTTCTACCCAATTAGAAAATAATATTGCACTATTTTTACTGGTTGTTTCTTTGTGAACTTACCCATGGTGAATCTCTCAATACTCAGTTATAATATATGCTTGCAACAATAACAAAAAAATGGAACTACTAACAAATAAGTTATTTACCTGTCAAATCCTACCTGAATTTTGGCCCACCCTGTATGTAAATATTAAATATACTGTTCATACAATCTATGTCTATCTTGTTACGTCTCGTTTTGTATTATTTGCATCTGCCCTCTCACACTTGTGAACGGAGCATTAATAAAGAATTAAAAAACATATATTAAACATAATAATATTTAGCAATATCATAATAATACGAACAAAATAGTAAATTAATGTTTATATTCAATCAAAATGCCTACAGCATTCTTTAAAAATACAACATAAACCCTCCTGTGTCCTCCATCTCTTACAAATCTGTTATGTTTTTTTTTTTTAGCGTTTATTATTTTTTTCTTTATATTATTAAACGTAATATAACTATCACTTTTAGTTTTAATGGACACTTTACTTACTCATTGCGTTTCCTGCCCTGAGGCTCTGAAGTAGTTAAGAATTTAAACACTTCGTATTGAGCACCTGGTATTGTTTAAATTTTCATCTTTTCTCCCATCCAAGCAGTGCCTGCCAGGGAGAGATCCTCAGGCTAATAGTGGTCCTCCAGGTATGTAAACGGAGCATTAACAAGAGCCATATCAATGAGGAATTTCAAATATTTCACCAAGGAGATATCACCATCTCTCTTCACTATCCTCCACAGGCCTCTTTTACCCTAGATTGCCCTATCTTACATTATGTATAAATCTGTATAATTTATTATGTATGTCTTTTTTTTTTTTTTTTTTACATTACAGCTTTCGTTGTATAACATGCTTTTTTCAAGAACACAAGTTTTTCAAGAACACGCTTAGCACTGGAAACGTGTTACTGAGATTTCCTAGTGAACATTTCTCATCTTTAATATTTTCTTATTTGGCATTGTGTCCCTAATATTCTGGCTGAGAGAGGAATTATTCCATAATTCCTAGGGGTTCTCAATGGCCTCAATGTGGCATCTCTCATATTATATTAAGCACCACAATTGGTGCAACTGGAATTGGTAAAGGAGCAAATTATATTAGTGCACTGCCATCAGGTAGATACATTTAAGTCAACTGGGGACAAGCCTATGGAGATACTGTAAAAGCAGGACAAATTGGATAGGGAAATATATCAATATATACTTTGCAGAAACTGCTACAGAGGTTGTTTAAATAATATAGTTAAGCTATTGAGCTGATATTCCTTGCAAAAATATACATGTCATCTGAGAAATTTATCAAACATCACAATGACCAACATCTACATAAGGCAATACATTAATAACCAATTAATAACCATTCAAGGAGATTGGCATCACTTTTTAATTCAGCATTTATTGTTTGCCAGTAGTGTGACTTTACAACCTTTTCTGGAATTCTTCCAAGTGTCGACTCTCGTTATGACCTCCTTTCAAACCCAAGTTGTCAATATCAGACACAGCAAAGCAACAAGTCACATAGCTTGCGAAAGCTGGTCAGTCGAAAATATTTATGGTGGCAGAAACTGTGTCAGCCACGCTGGGTAGATTTAATTTGTGTTTAAAATTCATACTGTATACATTGTATATGAAATGGACACGATAATTGACATAATTAAGGTTTTTAAGATACACATTTTTTATTAATATGAGTGTATTACATCAAAACAAACAGAGTGGTGTGGCACTCCTGGGAAATAGGCATGGGAACCGATGCACCCCCTGGTACTTAGTGATAGGATTCACGCAATGTTCAAGAAATAGTATCCAGTAGAAAATCCACAGGTTCAACAGCTAAGATGCATTGTGTAGTTTATGGATGAAAGGGACACATAAAATACAAAGTTTTGGCCCAATGGCCTTAATCATGTATATACATATACATGAATAAGGACATTGGGCCGGAATGTATTTTTTTGTGGTCCTTTCTTAAATAAACTGCACAATGTACCCTACCTAATGAGCCTGTTGATTCTCTATTGGAATGTAATAAAGCATACATTGGTTTGTGCTCTTTACAAGCACAAATACCATATTAAGACATTAATAAGTTGACCTTAGTTGGCAGAAGAAGGGCTCTTAATAGGAAGGCAGTGGAAAACATGCAACCTTTAACCCTATCTCCTAGAAAATCCGTTCTTTTTGGCTGAACTTTCTTTTCCCTGTTGATGAAGGTTGCTTACAATGACAGTGGGCTTTGCGCCAGGTTTACTGGAGTACATTTCAGAGGCTTCCTGCTAAGAACCCCTGGCCCCGTGCCTTTCTGTGCCATGTTTGATATACTGGCATTTGCATTAATCTCCACTATTTTACAGCTCTAATCTTTTTGTCAAACATGTGATCAGGGGAAACTCCTGAACAAATGCTCCAAGGGTGGGATCTTCATATAACACTTATCCCTGCCAGAAACCTTGAAGCTGCATTTTGCAAAGCTCCGCTATCCATTCTGAAATTGCCGGTGTGTAGTTGAGATGCTTGGAATTTCATCGGCAAGGGGCAGGAATTTCCAACTATTTGAAAGAAAAACTATAGAAAAAAATATGCCAACTAAAGGATGTAATATTGTACACAAAGGGTCAAAAACATTTGCACATTTCCAATTTGTATAAACATGTCTGATTTTTGAATCAATGATAGAATTTATTTTTTGATAACACTACCATTACTATCAGGATAAGAGAGATGCATTTTATATGCACTTAGGGGATATATTCACTACACAGTGAGACGTGGAAAGAAAATTACTGACTTGGAACATTTACACAAAATTGCTTAAGCTGGATAACATTTCCATCATTGTCTTGCGTTTTTTTATTTTTATTTTACCAGTTGGAATGTTTCAACGTAAGACTTGTTAGGTGGTTATTATAAAAATCACCATTTAGTTATTCCACTGCTTATTATTCTGTTTGTGAAAATTATACATTGACGTAACTTGCATTTCATTTTATGTTTGGATATTTATTAAGCAGAAAGCGTAAATATGAAGAAAAAGCAGACAATTGTTTAAACTGCTGCACTGCTCAGCTCACATAAAAAAGCATGCGAAGGAGGATACAGAATATAATGTCACTAGTCAATCTGTGGGATGGCAGGGTAGGCCAAAGAGAGCACAAACAGACTGTTGATTTCAGCAGTATATTTGAAAAGAATGTCACATTCCTTAAATGCTAATGCAAATGTTTTCCTTGCCTGTAAGCAACAGTAAATTAACTTGATCCCTGACCGAAAGCAGTGACAGGAGTTTGAGACTTGGCTGCAAACAAAGTTTTCAGAATCGCCTTCTCACATTGTGTCTGCTTTGGTTGAGCATCATGGGAATTGTAGGCAAGAGAAGTTAGGAGACTGTTTATCCCCGAGGGCAGTCTTATCGTTTTCAATGGATCTGGGTATTCCGCTGAAGAGTGATAAATGAATGATGGACTAGATACATCCATTAACAAATGTGCAACACAGCAACAATGTAATATTTAAAATGACTTCCTTTACATCAATTACAAAGCAAACCAGCTGTACCATACCTGATAAATGACTATAGATTGGAATAAAATTCAATATAACCAGGCAGGCATTTTCAATAAATCTAATAAGGACTGGTTGTTTATACGGCAGAGAAAGTAGCTATGTGTTCATAAACAATGGACAAGCGAAAAAATATGTCCTCTTAGAGGTGTACGACACATTCTGTTTATTTTTCACTGCATCAGAGCAATCCTGAAAATTGGACAGATGAAGCCTATTGTTTATCAAAATCCCATCGTAGCAATAAAGATGAGCCATTCTTGTAAGAACAACTCAGCCTGTACCTTTCCAACTAGATTTACGAAATGCAGTTTTTACTAAAGATGAATGCAGTTAACAAAAGCACTCACAAGCCTTAGGAGTATCGAAGAGATAATGTATATAAAGTAAACACTAATGTAAGTGTGATAAATAATGAATGCGTACATTTTTAAATGGTTCTTGCTGTCTGAGAGGCTTCCTGCTTGTCCTACCTGAAGATTGTCTGCTCCAGATCCAGGTGCACATGGCAACACCTGAAACCATCAATCATCTAAAAAAAATGTCTAGGTAAGGTTTTGGATTGGTACTCTAATAAATGACCATATAAATGGGCGTAGATTACACAAAATGTTTTTATCATTGTAACTTTTATTGTGTGCGGAAATGTGTGCTCAAACAACTACATGTATACGATCTTGCCTTTAACATACACTAACAAGGTTATTCACTAGTGAGAATTCAAAGTTTATTCTGCTTCTACTTTGGCCTCAACTTCGGAATTCACTTCAAATTGACGTTGAATTCTCACATTAGGGAATAACCCTGTAAGTGAGTAACAAGGAGATCACACCTACACTTTCATACATTCAGATAAATAAAAATGACAGTTTTTTTAAGGTGTGAAAAGTTTTTAGGCATTTCCCATTTTACCCCATTAAAGGACCACTATAGTGCCAGGAAAACATACTCGTTTTCCTGGCACTATAGTGCCCTGAGGATGCCCCCACCCTCAGGGACCCCTCCTGCCCGGCTCTGGAAGGAGGAAAGGGGGAAAAACTTACCTTTTTCCAGCGCTGGGCGGGGAGCTCTCATCCTCCTCCTCTCCACCCATTCGGCTAAATGCGCACGCGCGGCAAGAGCTGCGCACGCATTCAGCCAGTCGCATAGGAAAGCATTTGCAATGCTTTCCTATGGACGCTGGCGTGCTCTAACTGTGAAAATCACAGTGAGAAGCACGCAAGCACCTCTAGCGGTGGTCAATGAGACAGCTTAATTGGTTACTTAATCCACCAATCAGAGTGTTATGAGTCAAATTACACAGCGTGGGAAAATTCCAAAGAACTTTCCCACGCTGTGTAAAATGACACAGAGCACTCTGATTGGCTGGATTTCAAACCAACCAATCAGAGTGATGTGACAGGTAAATGTAGAGACTTATCTGTCAGTCTCTTCATTTACCTGTCACTGCACTCTGATTGGTTGGTTTGAAATCCACCAATCAGAGTGCTCTGAGCCTAATTGCAGGGCGGGGCAAGGCTTTTAAAGCCTTGCCCCGCCCTGCAGAGCTCAGTCTGTGCGGAGCCCTCCATGGGTGAAGATGGATTTTTTTTTTTGCGCTCGTTTTTTTTTTTTTTATTGTGTCAGTTATTATGGTTTTTTATTTGGCCTTTTTGGGGGCTGAAAAAAGAAGATTTTAGAAGAAAGAAAACATTGAATGGTAATTTTTTTTTTCAGGTACTTAATTAAAGGTCCCCCCCTCATTATTTTTAGGGTGAGGGGGGGTAGGTAGGGGGATACTTTTTTTTGGGGGGGAGGAGGTGACTAGGGGTTTGGGTACCCCATGTCACCTGGGGGGACATTGTTTTTAGGGCCCCCACCCACCGCTCAGGGGTGGGGGCCAGGGGGTGGAGGACATTAAGTCCCCCCCCAATTTGTGTTTAGGGCCCCCACCTGCCGCTCAGGGGTGGGGGCCAGGGGGGAGGATATTAGGCCCCCCTTATTTTTGTTTAGGGCCCCCACCCACCGCTCAGGGGTGGGGGCCAGGGGGGAGGATATTAGGCCCCCCCCAATTTGTGTTTAGGGCACCCACCCACCGCTCAGGGGTGGGGGCCAGGGGGGAGGATATTAGGCCCCCCTTATTTTTGTTTAGGGCCCCCACCCACCATTCAGGGGTGGAGGCCAGGGGGAGGACATTAGGTCCCCCCCCCTTACTTTTGTTTAGGGCCCCCACCCACTGCTCAGGGGTGGGGTCCAGGGGGGAGGACATTAGGTTCCCCCCCATTTGTGTTTAGGGCCCCCACCCTCCGCTCAGGGGGGGGAGGACATTAGGTTCCCCCCCTTATTTTTGTTTAGGGCCCCCACCCGCCGCTCAGGGGTGGGGGCCGGGGGGAGGACATTAGGCCCCCCCCACAATTTGTGTTTAGGGCCCCCACCCACCGCTCAGGGGTGGGTGCCAGGGGGGAGGACCTTAGGTCCCCCCCTTTTTAGTATTTAGGGCCCCCACCGCGGTTCACCGGGTTCACGCGTTTGCGAACTTTTGCGGAAGTTCGCGTTCGCCATTCGCGAAACGAAAATTTTATGTTCGCGACATCACTACAGGTGAAACAATGTTCACATTTAAAGAGAGTAGCCAGTCTTTCTTATATGGTGCCTAAACTTCTATTACTCTCTTAATTTATATTTTACTGTAAAGCCCCTGGAGCAAGATCTTTCAAAAATCTTGACATTTTTTTCTGGAAGAATATTTTTTAATATCGGATCTTCAGTTAGTATAGACCAACATTTTTCCATGGCTCATTTGATGAAGTGTGCTTCTTCATTATATTTAGTTATAAATGCAAACTGAAACGTATTATCTAGAATTTCAGTATACTTTTTTCAATCCTTTTTATTTATTTATGTATTAGGATTGTTTTAAAAATCTCTCCTATTTGTAGACATTTTCTATGTGGATCTATCTATTAAATCTCTTAGATAGTATTTTTCTCTTTTAACCTGTTTTGGATAGCCTTGTTTTTTTTTTTTAAATCTTCTTTTTAGAATAGTTGCACTTCATTCTGATAAACATTTTTTTTCTATATATTTTTCAACGATTTGGAATAATGGCAGCTTTGAAAAAATAAATGAAGCCTTTCCCATCCATAAGTTTAAATTTTTTATATTTTCTACATATAAAGTTATATCTAAAAAAGCTTTTGTATTTTTTTTTATCTGTTTTTGCTGATAATTGTTATTATTACCAAATATTTAAACAAGTATATACATTTTCTTCTCTTCCCTCCAGGATCTTGAGAACATCATCAATATACCTACTCCAGAACACAAGCTTTTTGGCCACGTCTGGATTCATATCTTCATCTTCAGTCACAATCCTTTGGGCTAGCTTGATACGTATGTTATGTTCAATTATGGTGTATAATGATGTAACATCTAATGTGACCAACTAGTTCTCCTGTTTCCAGGGGTTAGACGACAACTGTCTCATGATCTGGAAGGAATCCTTTAAGTATCCTTTAAGTATGGAAAACAGTGAAATATTATTAGTGAAGGAACCAATACTGCTTATCTTAAAGGAGATACCCCCCGCTCTCCCAGTGTACCTTAATTTTGCTCTATTTTCTGCTTTTCATTTTCTTTTTCTGATCTTGAAATGATTCCGTAGGGCTATTTTCTAGCTTTAAATATGCATCTTCATCTCCTACTATTCTATTCGCTTCCTTAATATACTTAACTCTGTCTTGAAACATGATTCCCCCTTCCTTATCTACCACTTTAATTACTAAATCACTATTTGTTGTAAGTCTTTAATTGTTTATCTCTTTTTGAGTTAAATTACTATATTTCATTACTTTTTTGTGGTTATAATCTCTTTACAAAAACAGAATCTCGGTTAATATGGCTATTTCTATTTGCTTTGCCAATAAAGTTATTTCCGGAAAAAAATAAGTCCCTGCTGTTCACTCTCTGTCATGGCTGGCGGAAGACTGGCAGAGGCCATGCTGGCATTGCCATGCTCGAGTATGTATAATGTTGAACTTGGTGATATTGCCTGCACACCAAGTGCAAACGATCAACTGCAATCATAAGGGCTATAAGTCAGTAGCAGAAGGAAGAAAAGATAGCAGCTCTTTCCCCAAACTGAGTATCCGCGCAGCCTTTCCCACAGCAGTATCCACAACTTGGAATCCAAGAACCGTGGTTTCTCTTGGTATCAGAGGCCTTAAAATACCGATATAGGAGTTCATTGGGGGAGCATAATCGTCTCCCCATGTGTACTTCTTTGCAGTATTCCCTCTTTTTTTTTTATATAACTCATTTATTTCCTTTTTGTGGAACCCTTTTATTAAAATGGAATCTAAATTAATCTAAGTTAATAGGCTGTTCCTGTTTGCTTTGCCATTAGAGTTATTTCTGGAAAGAAGTTAGTCCCGGCCAGCCCCTCTCTGTGAAGTTGGTGGAAGACTTGCACACGCAAAGATGGTGTTGCCGTGCTCGTCTATGTATAACATTGAGCATGGTGACATCAATTGCGTGCCAGGTTGAAATGATTCCCTGGAATTGTGTGTATACATATGTTTTTAGATTTTTGCATGCATTAAAATACTACACTATATATTTCTTAACTTTTTTATTTCTGAGAATTCTTGCTATACACTTTCTGTGATGTAAATCTATCTCTATTTCAGTAATTTAATTCATTATATATTTAATATTTTAGCACCACTGAAATAAAATAAAATAAAATATTTGAATGAAATGCATATTGCTTACTGAAAATGTAAAAACTAGTCACAAAATCTTACAGCAAATTTGTAATTTTACTGTACAATAAACTATTTTGCTTTTTGTAGCTCTTTGTAGTAACATCCTGCAGGCTCTGATGTGGAAGGGTGGTTTGATATAGATTGGAGTGTGGCTTATCCAATGGTTATGCATAGCCTGATAGTTGGCACGCCATGAAATATATAATTGAAAAGAAAACCTATTAATAAAGAGGGTGGAATATGGGAAGATATGAAAAAAAGTATTGAATTGTATTTTTGTTTGGTTTTGGTCATAGGGGAGACACATAAATCTGGTGTGTAGCTATTGTTTTCACATTTTTCATTGTCACTATTTGTATCTTTCTACAATGGTACAAATTTTTCCTTTTGCATGCAAAAAAAAATCTCTGTACCTCACAGGCTTTTTTAAGAGTCTATCTAAGTCTCTAAAATAAAAAGCTACGTTATATCATGTTTACAAGGTTAGGCTTATGTTTACAAAGGATAAAGTAACAAATACATGGAATCTAGCTTTGCATTTAATGTAGTACTAGTATAAATTTGTATGAGACTTTTTGGTCTTGAGTCCTCCCTGTCCATTTAATCCTTCCTTTTATTAATCACGTTTCGCTATATATTTTTTGATATTTTGGATAATTTCCATCTGACATCAGCCATCACTCATGTTACACACAGTAACTTAAAGATAATAAAATTAGAAAAATAGCATGAAAATAGGACATAGTGGGGGGAGGAGGGGAGTGGAAATCTGCTTTTACATGACCTATTCTATTATTTATCATTAGTAGCCAGAAGGTGGTGAGTTGAATACATTAGAGTATGGTACTGTCATCTGGTTCCTATCTGTTAATGGGATGATGCCAAAGGCAGCATTTATAAATCTCCTAGGATGAACACATATTCGAGACATCCCAAGCCTGCACCTGCACCAGGGGAAAAAGGATTTTGATTATTTATTTTCATATGATAGCTATACATCCCTATAGTAAATAAATCATATGAAAGTTAAAAATCCTGAGACATTTTATTATTTTGTCATTATACATGAGTGAACACTAGATTTTGTAGCTGCAGATTGTTATATTCTAGTATGTTATTTTTTATGGTCTGGATGTCAATGTAAGATGAAGAGGCTGGAATTTTTGTTTGTGTTTTTATTTCCTTGAAATGAATGGGTCAGTAAAACCATGAACAAGTCTTTATTGCGATGCTACAATAGACGTACAAAGCTGTTCTACAAAGAGTTATATGACGGCAAGCACGCAGAGAGTCGAGAAGAGCAAACATGTCTTAAACTTTCCTAAAAGTCATCATTTTTCACACATACAGGGTTATTTAACGTGACAGTTGTTGGCAAGTCAATACAATGTAAATTTAAAATGTTAGGCCGAAACAGTCGTAAGGGAAAAATTCTCCAAGTCAGTTAAGCTATTTTGGTGGTAAGTGTAAAATTTATTTTTTAACTAACTTTGTAACTCACTTTGTTAGTGAATAACCCTGTCATATGGATAGCCAGTAACTGTTTGTAAATTGAAGCAGACTTATAACACAGTTTAGTAAAATACTTCCTTACTCCAGTTTAGCAGTAAATAATGACTGCTTCAATAAATGTTCTGCAAATACAACATAACTCAGATCAAAAACAATGCCAGCATAGTGCACCTTCATGATATAGTCTGTGCAGCCTGAACAGATATACAGACCACATTCACCTATATGCCAATGAGTTTGGACTGCTAGTGCCAGCTGGGTTTTTGGAACCTACTGGTGAATCCACTCTAGATATAGCATAAAGTACTGCCAAATCAGCAGCAGGGACGGAGCTAGAGGCAGCCTTCACCCACTGCTTTTACTGCTGCACACTGATGGGAAGCAGGAAGGAGTCCCTGCTTCCCCAACAACTACACACCAGGGACTTCAGACCATACTGTCAGTAAGTGAGAGAGAGTTTGTGCTGTATGTGTAACTGTGATTGTGTCTATCTGCCTGTGACTGTGTGTGTGACTGACTACCTGTGACTTGAAAAAGGAAAAACACAGGCAGCACTCCAGGATAATGAAGGTAAGTTTTATTCATGGGCTCATCACCTCACCAAGAAATAAATGCAACGTTTTGGCTCCACAGAGCCTTAATCATGCATTGTTAAGGCTCTGTGGAGCCGAAACATTGCACTTATTTCTTGGTGAGGTGGTGAACCCACGAATAAAACTTACCTTCATTATCCTGGAGTTTTTCCTCATTCAAGACTGCATTGGTGGATTCAGCGGCGTCCATCCTATACACAAAGCGCCTCTTTGATAGAAGGCCGGAATATTCATGCGGAACTTGTGTGCAGGGTATGCTGTTTCTGCCTGACTAACTGTGATTGTATGTGTGACGGACTGCGTGTGCGACTGTCTGCCTGTGACTGTCTGTGACTGTGTGTGTGCGACTGTCTGCCTGTGACTGTATATGTAAATCTGTGGGTGACTATCTGCCTGTGACTGCATGTACGACTGTCTGCCTGTGACTGTGTGTGTGTGTGACTGTCTGCCTGTGACTGCATGTATGACTGTCTGCCTGTGACTGTGTGTGACTTTCTGCCTGTGCCTCTGTGTGTGACTGTCTGCTTGTGACTGTCTGTAACTCTGTGATGCTGCCTGTAATTGTGCGTGTGACTGCCTGTAAGTGTGTGTTTGTCTGTGTGCAAGTGACTATGTGCCTGGGATTGTGTGCATGTTGCTGTATTTCACTGTATATGTGTATAACTGTGTGCATCTGACTGTCTTTGCTCTGCAGTGAACTTGTATATTACGTCACCCCGGCATCGGCCTCATTACAGGGCACGCGAGGGACCTGTGCATGAAGAGCACAGAGATCCCAGCAGAAACCACTGACCACCAGGGACTGAGGATCCACTACAGCTCTCCCAGAGTAAGGTAGGGAGGCTGGGTGGACCTCTTAATAATTAAATGTGTGTATGTATGTGATGTTTGTGTGTGTATGTCTAATTATGTGTGTATGTTATTGTGTGTCTGTGATTGCATGTGTGTGGGTCTATGTTTTTGTGTATAGGTCTGTGATTGTATGTGTGGGTCTGTGATTGTGTGTGTATGTGTATATATATATATATAGGTATATCTATATATATATATACACATACACACACACATACATACATGCATGCGTACATGTGTTACCGGGAAACTGACGGAGGCCAAGCACAGAGAGATGGACACAGGTTTCTTCAGGAAGGAAGAGATCTTTATTCGATTCACCGACCGGGACTCAGAGGGACTTATGTCACCAAAAACAGCAAAGATCTGAGCACTGAATACATAGAGTACATTCCTTATATAGCACTGTAGCTCCTCCCATAATTAGCTACGCCCACACATACCCTTAACCTAATCATTGAATAGAGTCTAAACTCATCCATCCGGTCTAACCACGTGGCTCATCTGAAACAAAGGAGAGGGACGCGTAATTCCAGTTCCTGCATTCCTGCACATGCTCAGTACAGTGATGACAGTATCTTAGCTACGTGTAACTAACTGATACTACAAACACATGTACCTACATATGCCTTGTGGCAATCTTGGCCTGCTAAACTTTTATTTTACTGGAATTCCATCACACATGCATGCATACATACATACATACAACCACAGATACACACACACAGACACACAGACATACATCTATTGTGTTATTGTGTATGCATATAAATGTGTATTTGTTTAGTAGACAGCTCCCTTATTTGGTGTCCTTAAATATTGCAATCCCACATAAGGATAACAAATAAGGGAGTTATCTACTAAACAACTGAAATATTAAAATTAAGAAAATGGCTTTTTAAATTGTGATCATTAAGCTGTTTAGTAGATAATTTCCTAAACTGGCTCCTTTATGTAAGATTTCTATATTTAAAGATACCAACTTAGGGTGCTGTTTAGCAGACAGTTCCCTTATTTGGTGTCCGTAAATATGGCAATCTTACATAAGAATAGCAAATAGGAGAGTTTTCTGATAAACAAAGATCGAAGTTAAGAGGTGTCAGCCAGCCAACAACAAGAAATCTATGCAAATCTGTTGTCTGATGCATGCTGGGATCAGACAGCCAATGGCAGCATATTACCCCATCCCCTAGTGAAAATTATGAATGATCCCAGTTTTGACTGTGATATCTTATGTGCCCCCTCCTATATATTGTTCCTAGAGTCACCACTGTGTCTGCGTGTGTGTCTGTGTATCTGTGTGTGACTGTGTATCTGCCTGTGTGTATATGTATCTGCATGTGTGTCAGTGTGTGTGTGTGTGTATATATATATATAGCGAGGGCTTGCACTCCTGGTGTAATCCTGTGGTGCCCGGTGCTGGTCTGGCAAGGATCATGTAGACATAGCAGAAATGACCGCACTCCAAGGACTTTATAGAGATTTTCAAATAAAATTTAACTTTTATTCAATCCATTTAAAAAGTCAACATTTCAGCTCTCACATGGAGCTTTCATCAGGACAAAACATAACTTACAAGTGCAGACACAAAGAAATATATACCCCCAATCCCTCAAAATAATTTACCTTAATTGTGTACTCACCTAGCCATGAGACAGCTTGCCCTGCATTAGAGAGTAATGTATCTCTGAGTGTGGTGGCCATGTGTGCAAGGCCCAGAAAAGGGGCGTGGGTACAGGTTACTTAGCAACAATCCAACTGGACTGATTGCTTTCCATCTTGTGGCCTAGTATATATATATATATCTTCATGTTTGTCAGTGTATATATGTATATGTATATATATATATATATATATATATATATATGTCTGCGTGTGTGTGTATGTGTATATGTGCATACATCACAGAATCTTACCAACACTAAACACAAATACACCCCTGCATTTCAACATCAACACTACATACACACCCACTGCATTAAAAAAACACACTACTCACAAATGCATGCTAGCATTCAAACGCCAACACTACAAACAAATATACCCCTGCAATTACTCACACATACTCCATACAAAAACATGCTCACATTCAAACACACAAACACAGCTTAGTACTAAATACATTAGAAATATGTGCGGTTGTTTTTTACATTTTAAAGTGTTGGGGGTGAGGGGGGGCAGAAGGGTGCCAAAAATAGGATCCGCTCCGGATGCCAAATGCTCTAGGTATGCCCCTGAATGACGAGATAAGACACTGGAAGACAGAGGACAGGGACACTGTTTTTTTTTTAAATTGTAGATTTGATTGACTGTATTGTGATATTATTGTTACTTATAAAAAAAAAATCACCTTGTTCCTTTTCCTATTTATTTTCAAACTATTTTTATTGAATAGTATTTTAAAAACATATTTCCTATTAATTTGGTATATAAAGAGATTAACATTTAACAATAGAAAATATAAAAAGAAATGTAAAAAAAAAAGGGAGGGGATGGGTACTATCCAAATGTACAATAATAAAATAGTGGATTTTGTCCTGTAAAATATAATACAGAGAGTAAAATATCAAATTTTATTTCTAAATATATTGTATATCAATATGTAAGAGGGTGTGGGGAATTGTCTACGGGAGAAATCCTTTACTTATATCATTTTCCCAAGTGTCCCAATGAAACTGCAAATTCACCTTTTGAGGTGAAGGTTGCCGCAACGCCAGTTCATTCCTTTTGTTATTAAGCACTAAAATCAGTGCTTCCTTAATTGATGGCAAAGTAGTAGACTTCCAATAGCAAGGTATGATTGAGGTGACCGCAATAAGAATGTGGCCTACCATGATTCTATCTAATTCACTTGATGTCTTAGGGTGGTTTTTGAGTAAACCCACCTCTGGAGAGAATTTTACACATGAAGGATCTATCTTTTTATTCAGTGACTAAATTCCCTACCAGTACGGTTGCAATTTTGCACAGTGCCACCATATATGTGAAAGTGTGGCAAGGCCTCCACAACCCCTCCAACACCTATCAGAATACTTTGTGTTTGTTTTAATGAAGTCTTGAAGGGGCCAGGTGCCATAGTGATTTTCTATATTGTTGGAACACTGTGTGATCCCTTTGAGAGATGGTGTGAATGCAAGCCATTCCTCCAGGTTCCCTTGTAAACCCAAATCTTTTTTCCAGGCTAGAATACAGTATGGTTTTGGATCATGAACTGAAAAAAAATAAGAATAACGTGAGGAGATCAAATATTTTTGATTTGGGTGAAATAAACAAACATTTTTAAGGTTCAACATTTTTAATTTGTCAAATGTGTGGTCGGGATATGGGATGTCAAATTTTTGAACATACTACAATACAAATTAAATTACAAATTTTATTTTTAACCTAAAAATTTTTCAAAACTGACAGAAGCCATATCAACACTATTTCTGTAGACTCTCTTTATAATTATATTGTTGACTTGGAATATTTATTATGCACTTATTTGTAGACTAGCTATTCTCAATAAAAATGTTTGTTAAAGAAATCTGATACCAGTGTTTTCTGCATTCTTTATCTCTCTTGCTCTACTGTTATCACTTCTTTTCGGTTCAAAATAAATGTTTCCAATAAATAATGATTTGAGAAGGTGACAGTTTAAATTTCTACTCTAAAGGGAAACAATGGGATAAAATGGCCCATTTTAATGAATTAATAGATAATGCATTACACATGCAAAAAAATTAAACGTTTTAAAAATATAAAATAAAAAGTATCCTTGTGAAGCGTTGTTTAGTGGGCCTGCTTGCAACTACAGACAGAATAAGAGATTCTTATATAATGAACCCCTGCCCATCAAGAGATTCAGCATTTTTATCCCAACTAGCAGTGCAACTAATCATATAGGTTGAGTGAAACTTCTCTATAAACTGACAGCAGCCATACCACTGTTTACTGAACTGGTCTGTGAGTACTAATGCAGCTTGGGTCCATCTCTCACTCCATACACATACTGCACTCACAAGATAACAAAATAATGGAGCAATCTGACTGCCTAATTGACAGCTCTAGTGGGCTGTCTTAGAGATGCAATGATTTTTACACATCACTGAAATTCTAAGCCACTCTTAGAGCTGAGAGTAGAGTGAGGGTCCTGTGCTATATCACCTTTACAATTTTGTAAAGTTGTGATGGTACTTTCAGTGACTTTTTAAACACTAGTCAATAACGCAGATTAATGTAGTGGTTCTGGTGTCTATAGCCTGTCCCTCCCGGCTTTTCTAATTATGCTGATTGGTGCAGCATGGCGTTTTGTCTCACATGCACACGCACATGCGTCAGTAACACTACTAATTTAGCTGGACATCTGTCAAACTGTAGCTGTCTAACGTTTCTTCTTATTTTCCTAATTTTACTGCATAAAGCCCAACAGCAACAGAGATAAGGTAAATACTTATTTAGAACATAACCAAATGAAACAAAAAGTGACATACAAAACTGAAATGTTCAAATACCAACATATATCTATATTGGAAGCATGGTAAACTTACATCACTATGTGCAAAGCAAAAATACAGCTGAGTATATTACATCAAAGTAGTAACAGACGTCACTGAATCTACACCCAACATTTCTGCTATAGAGCCCATGGACTAGCTGTCCCACCATTATAGGGGCAGTTAACATAGAGCCTAATTAAGAATGCAAAGTGTAGCCCCATGTGAAGAAAATGGACTTGTAATTGACATTTTATTCTTTATTCTGTATTTTTCCTGTGTACTACCTGTATAGTGAATGTATCCATTCGTTAGTTTGAAACTACCGAACACCGACCACCCTCCTGGCTTGTTAACTACAAAGGAACCAGCTATGAAGTGCTCCCTGGGCGGCCGCTGTTCGTATAGCCGAACGCCACGTGGAATAGAAAACGCCGGCCATCTTGTTTGCACGAGGGGAGTCAGCAGGACTTGGTCGTCGAGTGTCTGGAACTAAAATCGGACACTCGACCTCGCGAACCACCGCTGAAACTACTGAACGCCAGCTTCTTGTATTTCCCGAACAGCCAGGGAAGCGCCGTTCGGTAGTTCTATGCGAACGGACAAGGGGAGCAATCGCTGCTATGAGCCAGGGGGATCCATTCGGGACTTTTGTTTGGTTTTTGTGTATTTGTGAATTGACCAACTGCACACGCTGAATTCATGGAACTGTTTTGGGCAGGAGCAGCGTGTGTGGTTGGTAAAAGGGATCCTCCACACTTTTTCAGAACCCCTGAACCGATCTGGGTGAAATTTGGATATGTTTGTCCCCCAGATCGGGGCTGTCAGGGGATATTTAATTTGTGGGGATACCTTGTGGGTAAAGGGGTGTTCTAAGTTTTGGGGAAATTGTGTGCTCTCTGCCTGAAGATAATTGGTTTATTCCTTAACTTATCTCAATATCTCCCAGGCAGAGAGGAGGCGTGTATTACTGTAATTCTGTACGTTGATTGGTTATTGTCTTTGTTTGCTGTGGGAGGTCCTCTTGCAGGAGGATTTCTCATAAAAGCCCGTGTGTCAATAAAATTCATTCCTGTTACACCCTTCATGAAGTCTAGGCTCATGTTTGGGGGATATTCTACTTGCTGGGAAGAATCCCCTTGGAACTGCATTTCATCTACCTTATTCCTCTACTCCCTGCTGCAGCTATGATCACTCATGCTCAGCTGTTGAGAAAGGGAACAGAAGACCGCAGCACCATAACCACTGCAGGTCTTAACACCCCACATTTTGTATCATTAACCTTGCATGTGCTGGGCTAAATGTTTTGTTAAATGGATTGCAATGATGGAATTGTGGATAAAACTAAATACATTTAAACTGATATGTCTTGGAGTAATAGCTCAAGTTAAATGGACACTCCAGACCACTCAAACACTTTAGCTTGATGAAGTGCTTTATGTGGGACGTTTGTGTCCTGTTTTCATTTAACAAAAAGTGTAGATTTCAATAGAAGTTGGCACTTTTCTAAATTAACTTGGTTATACCCCACTTCCGGTCAATCAGACAACCAGTTACTATACTTCCTGGTTTGGGTAGCTCAGTGGAGCTCAACTCAAGTGGCAGCAATTTCCAAAAGCACTGGGAAGTCTGTGATTGGACAGCCTCAGAAAGTCTATGCTGGGTTAGAAGGGGAGAGGAAGAGATTTTGCAACTTTTCCAAGGTGTTTATAGATATAACCAAAAAAAATATATATATATATATATGCATATTTAAATACAAGTATGCTTTCATTGGGGGCATATCTACTGAACAGTGATTATTATATATGTTTTTGCATGCCGGCAGTGGACTGTCTCTTTAACAAACAAGGAAAAAACTCATGAAATAACTAATTCTCAAATGCCAAAATACGCTATTTTATACGATGCTCTAACAGTATAGAGATATAGCTAAACCCATTTTGCAACATGAAGTAGAGCAAAAATAATAGTCAAAACAGCTGAGAATTTTTTCTGGTTTGGCTATTTTGGTCTAGGATTTGCAATGCCCTTCTTAGTCCTTTGCAATTTCTAGCTTAAAGGAACACTGTAGTGTTAGGAATGCATAAATACACTATAGTGTCCAACTAATGTTTTACTTTCCATTCAGCCCTCACCACATCAGTGTCCATGCTTTAGCCCCACCTTTCTTGCTCAAATATCAGCCAATCCAATATTTCCCCATAGGGACGGACTAGGAGGTTAGTGTGCATGCATAGCAAAACACTGCTCTGCGTCAATCAAATGCTCTCTATGAGAACGCATAGGAAGTAAGTTTGTCTCAGTTCTCAGAGGGGAAGCGCCTCTAACGACTGTTAGGAAGACAGTCACTAGAGGTGTGTTTAACCCCGCAATGAATCATTGCCTTTTCTTTTTTGTCACTTCAAAATCAGTGAAGAAGAACTAGTACAAATAAAATATAATGAATAAAAGCAGAATAAAACATTGGGAAATCCTGGCAGTACAGACAGTCAGAGTCAGATCAGATTGACAGATTTAATTTTAAAACTTTACAGAAGAATGTATATTCCTAACTTCAATATGACAGCTTCAATAGATGCTTAAAAAATAATGTCTGTTTTTAAACATAGCAGCGCTTGAAAAATACAAGACCGCATTTTATATACAGAAGTCTATTCCACAGAAAGCTATTAAATGCCAATGGAATTTTAAATCATGCATGTCAAGTATGATTTAACATTTTAACAAATTGCACACATGGATATTTCTACCAAAAATAGTAGTTCTTAACCTTTTTTGACAGGGACCCAAATAATGGACAGGGCATTGGTTTGGTGACTTAAATAAGCTCAGTGACCCATTCTTCATCTGCATTTCTATATAAACTAGCCACACATTCTGCACATTCTCTTCCCAGTGTCAGGTGGGTTTCTTCATCACTGGAGAAAGCAGTGGTGTATCAGTACAGCTTATTACTGTAAGCAGTTGCCTATGGCATTGATGAATGTGATGTGTTTCCTACTAGTTACATAATTACATAGTTACATAACTGAAAAGAGACTTGCATCCATCAAGTTCAGCCTTCCTCACATTTGTTTTTTGCTGTTGATCCAAATGAAGGCAACAACAACAAAAAACCCAGTTTGAAGCACTTTCAATTTTGCAACAAAGTAGGAAACGGACTCTGATAAAACCACTTCTTCAGGCAGAGAAGTCCACATCCTTATTGTTCTTACAGTAATACTAAAATGGTATATGGGTCTATTTTGGGGTCCAAACACAGGGAAAGAACGAGACGTGTTTAATTGGTTTGGAAAATTCCATGCAAATCTCGTGAGAGATTATACTTATCTTAGACTTAATGTGGGTAGGTGGGATGTGTGCATTAGCATGTTCAACCAAACATACCCCCTTTGTTTTAAAGTGAACCTGTTATGAAAAAAATGTACTTCCCTGAAATCGCTCTCCTATACATTGAATATGCCATATTTCACAAAGATACATGGTGTATTCAATGTAAAATATAAAGATTTACTCACTTTTCCATCATTCCAGCGCCACTCCGTGGGTGTTACTAAGTTTCTCCTGAGGTTTTCTTTGATTTGTCCTGCTTGGGACGCATCTCCAAGCGGGCCAAATGTTGTCAGTGACGCTGGCACGTTGGCTTAATGCCAGTATGTGTGTGTTTGAACCATAGGCGTGCGCAGCCTATTGCATTAGGGTGTGCACCCTAAAGCACAAGCACACGCACACGCCGCGTGTATATATGTATGTATGTTTATATATATATATATATATATATACACACTGCTGTGTGTGTGTGTGCTGTATGAGGGTGCTGTTAGTGTGATGTGTGTGTGAGGGTGCTGGTAGTGTGCTATGTGGGTGAGGGTGTTTGTGTGTTCGCGCTTGTGAGGGTGCGCTTGTGAGGGTGCGCTTGTGAGGGTGCTGTTAATGTACTGTGTGTGAGGGTGCTGTTTGTGTGTGAGGGTACTGGTAGTGTGCTGTGTGTGTGTTTGTTAGGGTCCTGTTTGTGAGGGTACTGTTAGTGTGATGTGTGTGTGTGAGGGTGCTGTTTGTGTGCTGTGTGTAAGGGTGCTGTGTGTGTTTGTGAGGGTGCTGTGTGTGTGGGTGCTGTGTATGTGTGTGGGTGCTGTATGTGTGTAGGGGCTGTGTATGTCTGTGAGTGCTTTATGTGTGTAGGAGCTGTATGTGTGTGTGGGTGCTGTGTATGTGTGTGGGTGCTGTGTATGTGTGTGGGTGCTGTATGTGTGTGGGTGCTGTGCTGTGTATGTCTGTGGGTGCTGTATGTGTGTTGTGTATGTCTGTGGGTGCTGTATGTGTGTAGGTGCTGTGTATGTGTGTGTGGGTGCTGTATGTGTGTAGGTGCTGTATATGTCTGTGGGTGCTGTATGTGTGCAGGTACTGTGTTTGTCTATGGGTGCTGTATGTCTGTTTGTACATTACTTAATATCCCCCCCTCGTTTCTTACTTTATGTAGGGAGGGGGGATTCTTGTTCCTTGCTGCCTTCCCTGGTGGTCCAGTGGAGGTGGGGGCAGATTACTTAATATCCCCCCTCCCTTCTCACCTTATGTAGGGAGGGGGGATCCTTCCTTGCTGCCTTCCCTGATGGTCCAGTGGAGAGTGAACTCTAGCCTGCAGGGCTAGAGTTCACTCTCGCGAGATCTGAGCTTTGCCGCGGCAACACTCAGATCTCCCGAGAGGAACCCGGCGGAGCTGCCGGCAATAGCTCCCCGGCTCCTCTCCTGCCTCCCTCCCTGCATGTGGGTCGGTGGGGAGGGAAGCTGAGAGCAGAGCCGGCGCTCGGATAGCGCCATCTCTGCCTGAGCCGACAGGGGAGATCCTGAGATCTTCCCTGCCGGTCTCACTCCATAGGTGTGCCGCGGGGATTAGGGTGTGCCCAGGCACACCCGGCACACCCCGTGCGCACGCCTATGGTTGGAACGGAGTGACATAGACACACAGACAAAGAGATACACAAATACACAGATAGATACACATACAGATGCACATACAGACAAACAGATACAGACACACAGATATACATACAGACAAATAGATACTCAGATACACACACAGACAAAGAGATAGATACAAATACAGATACACTACAGACAAACAGCAGATAGATAAACATACAGACACATAGACACACAGATACACAGACAGACAGACAGATACACAAACAGATAGATATACAGACACACAGATAGATAAACATATACAGACACACAGATATACATACAGACACAGACAGAAACACACACTGACATACAAACACACACACATGTAAAATATACATTTTACGTTTTTTATTATTTGTCTATAATGTTAATTCTTTATCTATATAATACATCAAACTGAGCGAAAGTTTCAACCTGCCAAGTTCTTATAACAAATATTTAGTGGTGTCCATGCCAATCAGTTTTTATATTTTACTCAAAGGAGAACGTTACAGTCCATTACACTAAATTTGAGAAAAGCTCTTCATTATTATTCACTACCAGCACCAGATATACATATCCAACTAAGACACAAAGCTGTCATTTAAAAATTATCTGACCAATAGGGGGTGCCTGATTTCAGCACTTTAATGTGCCCTTTTGAGCTTAAAAATGATAGTGGGGAAAGGTAAGTACTAGGAGCCTTGGCCAGTGTCCTCTGTAGTCTAATGAAGGACTAATGAAAGTATTTAGAAAATTGGGCAGACTAGATGGGCCGAATGGTTCTTATCTGCCGTCACATTCTATGTTTCTATGTTTCTATGTTTCTAGTCCAGTGAGCTTTAATAGCAGACTTGTAGAAACAGTTATAGAGGGTGTAAAGCTCAGTGCTGGCCGTGTTCTCCTGTATCTGTGTGTGAGGCTAGACAGTAAGAGGAAGGGAAAATTTCCTATCTGTCCACTAACAGGCTATCACACAGTAAATGCCTTGCAGGAGCAGCAGGGACAGCATTGAGTGATGCACACTGTATAATCACTCCTGCAGTTCTAATTAGTCAATATCACTGTTCTACAAAAGACATATGAGGGTAAGTACTTTGTAAACAATTCTTCAAACTCCAGCCTAAACCTGAAAATAAACTCTATCTTAATTCTATGTTTAACTCCTCTTAAAAACTAAATACGCCATGTACCCCAATACCAAAGTTAACCCAACTCTTGCCCTAACCCCAATAATGACAAACAGCTTTTATACTACATCTTAACCCCTCTCACTCTGTTAATCTTCTTAACACCCTATGTAATCTAACTCTGACAATAACCCCTCTGTAACACTAATTCCACCCCACCCCCCCCGTTACTTTAACCACTTCTAATATTATCTTTAACCCTGCGTGCATTTACACAGCTACTTTCACTTACTATACTCACAGATTTGAGCTGTTTGAGGGCTATGTAGGGGTAAATATGATGCCACTATTTTCAACTTCATTACTAGTTCCTTAATTGGCCTACCTAAGCACAAACTTGATTATCTCAGCTAATTTAATAGGAAGAATAGGAAAGAATTGGGAGGTTATTGTGCATACATGGTAAAATGCTGCGCTGCACCAAACAGCATCTCCTCATAGAGATGCATTGAATCAATGCATCTCTAAGAGAAAAGTTCAGCGCTTCCACACAGAGCGTGCATCACTGACCCAGAAAGAACCTCCAGTGACTGTCTGAGGGACTGCCATTAGAGGTGTTCCTAGGCAGCAATGTAAATGCTGCCTTTTCTCTGAAAATGCAGGGTTTATATTTAAACACTTGCAGGGACATGCTATAGACACCACAACCATTACATTAAGCTGTAGTTGGTGACTATAGTGTCCCTTTAAGACTTAGAAAAACCTAGCACAGACTCAGGATTCTTCAGAAGTACCATGCAGTATAGTTACATTGAGGATCACGCTTTCTGTTTATTAATGTATTCACTGTCAGCAATAATTTGACAAATCATTCTAGATTTCACAGGCAGAAGCTGCATAGGCTAGCAGGATTTAATCAGGTTCAAAAGTGGATAAGTACATGAATAAGAATATAATATTGACTCTTTATAAATCATTGGTCACCTTGCATATGGAGTAAGTTTACAGAAAACACAGTTTTGTCCACTTATGTTTATGTAAAGGGTATTTTGCATTCAGCACATATATTTCTTTGTTTTGTTACTTTTGCAAAAAGTACGAACAGTGAAAAGCACATTTCAAACACCAAAACAACTTTTTTTAATGAAGTGTATAGATCATGGTCCTGCAGCCTCACTGCTCAATTATCTATCATATAGTTGTCATATAGAAGTTAAATTACTTTGTTTCATAGCCAGCCTACATACTTCCTGAAAAAGTCTACATTCTGTAACTCCCCCCTATTGTGCAGTGTTTTTTGTTATTTCATATCTCCTAGTATGCTAATAGCCTGCAACAGCCGCTTGTATGTGATTCAAGTTCAATTAACAGAGCAGGACATAAGAGCTTCCAAAGTAAACACTATGTGGTGTAA
>OW240919.1:66690034-66715532 GCA_933207985.1 Pelobates cultripes
AAAGATCAAAATTAAGAAAAGTCCTTTTCTTAATTTTGCTATTGCTGTTTGTTTAGTAGATCATTTGTCATTTGTTATTCATTAGTTTTTGTTGTTGTTTTTTTTCTGTCAATCAGAATGTATTGCTGGATTCAGACGGGTTTTGATTTGGATTGAATTGTACATGTGTAGTACAGATGATTGTTCATCCCTCCATTTTCTGAATGTTTCAAATCCTTTCCCTCCTTGCCACACAGTCTATATTTTGCCAATCACCCCCATTCTGTTAAAATGATCCCACACTTTTCCACATGCACTGTAGACCTGCTTCTGTTCAACATGAAATGGTGGATTTAGTACTATTGCTCTGCTCCATTGACGTGCCACTGCTGCTTCTTAATGTGTTTCTTGTACCACTACCTGCCGTGACACTGGTTCTGGGATGGCATTTATGGGGAATGTAACTCTTGCCTCTGTCAAACTAATAGCACCACTACTGCTACTATTACCACTGTTCTCTTTTTGGTTTTTAGGAGATATAGTGTGGTCACAATAGATTCCTGCTTATCATCCTCTTTTCTGGATCATAATCCAATTCCTTATGCTCAAAACCTTTTACAATCTCTTCAAACACTTTTTTGATCCAGAGGAATCAAAAGGTTGCATCTGCTTATCCAATACTGTTGGATAAGATTTTCAAATGATTTAATATTTTTCAAAATATTAAAATATATTTTTTTTTAAAAACTCAATATATAAAAATAAAAATAGCAACATTTAAATATTTTTCAAAATATGAAATCATTTGAAAAGGTTATATAAAATGTGCACTGCTGTTTCTGGGGAATGTTATTTAACCCCTTAAGGACACATGCCATGTGTGACATGTCATGATTCCCTTTTATTCCAGAAGTTTGGTCTTTAAGGGGTTAAAACAGAGTATTGATATTACCTGCAGTAGCATATATTAGACCTGCATGATTATTATCAATGCAAATCTTTTTGTATCTGAGAGGGGAATTGAAAAAACCCCAAAAAACTTTAATCTCAAATGCTGGAAGAGTTTGGTGATAACATGTTGCATTCTTTGTTTTATGTGACCTGTATAAATCCCATAATTAGACGTACATACTGCATAGAGGGTGACATAATCCATGCAATTATTCCCAATACTGAAGGGTGATATTGAACGGATCACTTCTTTGTAGACGGGGCAGGAGTGGGACAAGATTAGTAGAAGTTAAACTCCTGAGATTCTCTTTACATCGTCAGGTAAGAAGCAATGCTGATCAATATAATGAAATGTAATATTTGTAACTTAAGATACAATTGATATAGTGATTAAGGAGACAAGTAGTGGGGTGACGTAAATAGCAGAAGAAAGTGAGATAGAATGTGCGATATGCAGTTGGTAGGGAACAACCATCAACAAAAGGACAAACAAAGGAAAGATTAAGCAACCAGAAGAACATTTTGAAAATTATATATTATTAAACCTCTCTAAAGTAAGTTTAGTAAAGAGTGGAGTCAAATATGTCAGTCTATCTGTATATATACAAGAGGGCTGTAGATAATGAATAAGTTAAGCTATATGAAATCCAGAGGCTACATTTAGTACAGTGTTTATGGTGTTAAAATGTTACGATTTGAACTTCAATTGTCTTTTGTTCCTGAATATTTTTGAAGTTTCCCTTAAGTATTTTATTTTTAGCTTTTGTATCAGCCTTGATAAACTTGTGTTCAACTGGGGTGCTATATTAGTTTTAGTAGCTTTAGTGAGATTTTCCCAATGTTGCATCATCTGTATTGAATCATGTACACCACATTTGCAGAAGTACATAAGTATGAACCCTTTATGCCAAGCATGTCAAACCTGCGTCCCACAATGAATATCTTTGTGGCCCACCTGTCCTGGGGTCACTTTGTGCTGTTGCTGTGACCAACCGCAAGACAGGAAAGATCTTTCCTGTCTGTTTCCTGTCTGCCCTGCCATGGATGATCTTGTGCTCTGGGAGGCGCATGATCGCTAAGCATTAGTCCACGCCGACCGCCGGCTATGCGTATACAGTGTATGAAGTTAAATCCAGCGGCTGCACACCGACGGCACTACAGTGCGCAGATTGGCTGTCTGTCTGCAGAGCAGGCCAGCCACTCCCCCTTCCATCCTCCTCGCAGTGCCAGAGGAGTGTCTGTCCTGCTTGAGCAGAGAAGAGCAGGGCTGAAACAGGAGGATGGGCATCTAAGGTATGGGGAAAGGGGCTGTGTAGTGTGTTAAATTGGGGGAAAGGACAGTGTATTAAATTGGAGGAGGGAGGAGGGGCAGTGTATTCATTTAGAGTGGAGAGAGGGGGCAGTGTAACAGATTAAGGGCAGTTTATTAGATTGGGAGGAGGGGGCTTTGTATTAGAGTGGAGGGAGGTGGCAATGTATTAGAGTGAGGGGCGGGGACACAAGGGGGCAGTGTATTATAGTGGAAATTGGGGGAGGCAGTGTATTAGTTTTGGGGCAGTGTATTATTTTGGGGGCAGTGTATTCAATTGGAGGGCAATGTATAAGAGTGGAGGGGCGGGCAGTGTATAAGAGTGGAGGGTGCAGGGTATAAGAGTGGAGGGGCAGTGTATTAGATTTGTGGGCAGTGTATTAGGGGGGAGCAGTGTAATAGAATGGGGGAGGGGACAATGTATTAGATTGGGTCAACATGGAGGCGCTGAACACTTCCCATGAAGAGAGTTTTGCCACACATGCACAATAGCCTCTTAATGGTTTCTGATGGAAAAGCATTGGATTGGCTGAGATCATCAAGTTTGATGATCTCAGCCAAAGTGAAGAACACACTCATAGGTCTTCAAAATCAACAAGATAACAGCATTTGTTTTTTTACAGTTGTGCACAACATTCACCTTATCGGTCCCATTACCAACTTTTCTTAATTTGTCAAGGTAGTTGGACTGAAACATTGGTTATATGCAAATGCACGTCTCCTTAGAATAAATTTGCTCTTTTGTTTATTTTGAAGCCCTACGAGTGTGAGGAGGTGGAGTGTCAGGGAGCACAAGCAAAGGAGGACCAGAGGGCTTAATAGTGTAAGGAATATAACTTTGCATTCCTTACATTATAGAATCTCTTAAACATCCAGATGATATTCTAACCAGAAGTTCCACTAATAAAGGCTCACTTGGGGCTAATCAATTATCAGGCAGTGTGTTAAAAAAGAAGGGATCAGCCTGCTACAGAGAGAGAGAAGCCAGCTAGGAGAGCTGATAAACCGAGGACTATTTTTCTACAAATTATATTTTGTTATTTAAATCTGAATTATTGGTAAGTGGAAAAGCCCCCCAATTGTAAATCATTGTTGCTGTGTATAGCAAGTGCTCTAGCAAGAGCAAATACGTTTGTTTTGTTTATTTATATCAACTGTTATTTGCAGCGAAAAATTATTGAAAACTGAGCTGGACGTGTCCTGGACTACATTTACCCTAGAAGATTATGGTTAGTATAAGATCCTCTACAACATACTGCCTTTAAAAGAGTAGGTTTGTTACTATATATATATATATATATATATATATATATCTGTATAATATATATATATATATAATATATAACATAGTTAGATTAAATATCATGTTAAGTATATCTTAGTTAAAGCAGGATATAACACTATAATATACACATTATCAAGGAAATCAAGCACTAATATTAACAGAAGAACAATAGATAGGAAACCCTCATACAAACACACCGCTAAGGGATAGTAAATTAAAGATCCTGCTTGTCCATCCACTGACAAAGAAAGGGGCATAATTCATTGTAAAATACTGCATTATCATTTATTTCTCTAAAGGAATCTAGTGTAAGTCCCATTTGTTAAGGCATATTAAAGGGTCACTATTGTCACCAAAACAAGTTTAGCTTAATAAGGCAGTTTTGTATGTATAGATCATGCCTCTGAAGTCTCACTGCTCAATTCTCTGCCCTTTACGAATCAATTCCCTTTTGTTTCTGTTTATGTAGCCCTACCACTCCTTGCCCTGACTGTGACTCATACAGCCTGCATAAAAAAACAAAAAAAAGGTTTCATTTTCATTCAGATGTTAACTTACTTCAGAAGTTTTTATATCCTGCTCTGTAAGTTGAACTTTAATCCCTTAGGGAGCTAGCCCTAAACTCCTGCGGGTGGCATAGAACTGGGATGTTCGCGATCGCAACATCCGATGCAGTCACCCAGCGGCTCATGTGATCATGAGGTCCTTATAATCACACTGCCAGAATGACTGTCTGCAGCTCTGCCTGCGGGGGGCTGCCTGGAATGTCAGGCAGTCCCCCTAATGTCAGCAATAAACTAGTGGTCGCAAACATAGTAGTAATAAGCGTGATTCAGGTTAATGTAAAGTTGGTTGGGATGTGCTGTAACCAATGTACGGGTAGGCCTGTAATAAAAAGAGGGCAAAAAGGTATCAAAGGAAAACACACTTTATTGCAGAAAATTTACAGATCCACACTTTTAAAAGCTTTCCTAATTTCTTTCTCTGGATGAAGTATATATCTATAACAGACTGAGGATTTCCATCTACCCAATCTTTTGATAATATGCACCGGGGTGTCAGTGCAAGAAGTGGTGGAAGCTGCCCTATTCTAAATGAATGACCTGAGAATTATGCTGGATTTAAGCCTAATCTCAGGAGTAGGGTTCTGGTGCAGAAGATGAATTTGGCAGTAGTAAGTGGAACCCTTGACTTGAGAGAAATGGTGAGTTGTATGTAATATGATCGAGTGTGGATAGGTAGGAGTCAAGTATTTTAACTGGGCACTACTTGTTCTCGGTGGGATAAAGCGGGATAGTAGATGGATGATTAGTTTGATTAGGAGAAAGTATATAGTTGTTGAGGTGTTTATTGATATCAGATATTTTAAGGCTTGAAATTATGTCTGTTTGTCTTGCTACGGTAAACTCTCATGGTCTCAGGAAACCGTAGAATGCTATATAAATGGCGGCTTTAATTACTTGTTGTTATGGTTTTCAAACGGTCAGGTATCCAGTAAGTCAGAGAGAGCTCGGAATATTGGACCAACGTTCGGTAATCTGAATGAAGTAGGGAGTCTACTGGTTTTATTAATACCCCTTAGTATACTTTTAATAGGATAGGATGTAAGAAAAGGTGTGTGATTGGGAAAACTAGTAAGTATGTGATTAGTGATGTCGCGAACACTAAATTTTCGGTTCGCGAACGGCGAACACGAACTTCCGCAAATGTTCGCGAACCAGCGAACCGCCATAGACTTCAATGGGCAGGCGAATTTTAAAACACACAGGGACTCTTTCTGGCCACAATAGTGATGGAAAAGTTGTTTCAAGGGGACTAACACCTGGACTGTGGCATGCCGGAGGGGGATCCATGCAAAACTCCCATGGAAAATTACACAGTTGATACAGAGTCTGGTTTTAATCCATAAAGGGCAGAAATCACCTAACATTCCTAAATCACAATGAATATGGATTGACACCTGACATATGACATATTGACACCTTGACATATGGATTGACACCTGTCCTCAGAGCCCCTGATGCACACGGACACAGAGCAGAATAGAGACTGGTCCCCCTACATAGGGTCACTTGGCAGATATGGATTGACACCTGTCCTAAGGATCCCTGATACACACTGACACAGAGCAGAATAGGGACTGTTCCCCCTACATAGGGTCACTTGGCAGATATGGATTGACACCTGTCCTCAGAGATCCATGATACACACTGACACAGAGCAGAATAGAGACTGTTCCCCCTACATAGGGTCACTTGGCAGATATGGATTGACACCTGTCCTCAGAGCCCCTGATACACACTGACACAGAGCAGAATAGAGACTGTTCCTCCTACATAGGGTCACTTGGCAGATATGGATTGACACCTGTCCTCAGAGATCATGATACACACTGACACAGAGCAGAATAGAGACTGTTCCTCCTACATAGGGTCACTTGGCAGATATGGATTGACACCCGTCCTCAGAGATCATGATACACACTGACACAGAGCAGAATAGAGACTGTTCCCCTACATAGGGTCACTTGGCAGATATGGATTGACACCTGTCCTCAGAGACCATGATACACACTGACACAGAGCAGAATAGAGACTGTTCCCCCTACATAGGGTCACTTGGCAGATATGGATTGACACCTGTCCTCAGAGACCATGATACACACTGACACAGAGCAGAATAGGGACTGTTCCCCTACATCGGGTCACTTGGCAGATATGGATTGACACCTTGTTACAAACTGCTATTTGTAACGGGCCCTTTAAATGGCAAATTGCCCTGCTTCCCTGGGTTGTGGAGAAGCCTATTTGCCAGCCTCCTCCCGCATGACTATGGCCCCTGGGAGATTGTGAAAATGTATGCACTTTTATTTGGTGTGTATGGCCCTTTAAGACTGTCGGTGGGCATATTGGGGCTTATGGACTCTTTATGTGACTGGTGCTGGCCCTTTAAACACCTTTTTTGGGACATCAGGAAGATTGGGACACTGCCCCTTTAAGGCCGTGTCCCCAGACTTGTTGGGGACACTGCCCCTTTAAGACGGTGTCCCCTGTGTCCCCAGACCTGGTGCAAACCCTTTGTGCCTGCCTGGCTAATTCCCACTTGGTTCAGTAAATGGGGCTTACTGAACCAAGTACCACACAGGCAGACCACCCAGAAGTGGAAGTGTGCAGGCAGTTTACCTCCCAGAAGCTGCGGTTAACCGCAGCTTAATTGACAATGCTGGGAGGTCTTTGTTCGTTAGCCGAACACGTGGCGGCGGCCATCTTTGATCATTCAACGAGGTCAGCGGTATGTGTAGCCAAATTCATGGAACTAAAATCGGCTACTCATTTCCGCGAACACCGCTGAGCTCTACCTTCTCCCCTACTGGTTTTACAGCTGCAGAGACTAAGTCCCATGCGGCGATGGGACTTAGTCGTTTTTTCAGCCTGAAATAGACCGACCGCACAGCCCAAATCTATGGAACTGTTTTGGGCAGGAAAATGTGCTTGCGGTCGGTCATAAAGGGACCTCCAGCTAACTTTTTAACCCCTAGAAGGATTTGGCTGATTTTTGGTTATGTTTATGTTTTAAGTGTGCTAATTCCAAATATGTAATTGTTATGAAGATGGGATGTGTAGTTTTAAAGTTACAGTGTATGGCTAAAAACTGTATTTTTACTGCCTGTGTTTAATTATGTTAATCTCTTCCCAAACGTCATTTCGTTCAAAGTGGAGAGAATGTTAAAAAATATATTTTTGTTCGGAGTGTGAGAAATGCTTTTCAGCCGCTTCTAATCTTAAGCATAATTTGAGGAGCCATACAGGAGAGAAACATTATTTGTGGTGTGTTTAGTATTGTTCTGATCAGTTTAATACCTTCCGCGTCTCCTATCAGTGGACGTGTATATGGCAGCCATTTTAGGAACCGTACACCTGGGACCCGAGCAAGGTCACCTCGTTCAACAGGCGACAACATTTGTCCCTGGAAAACTATCCTGGACATTCTGTACAATTTGTATGGATATGGCAGTGATTTCTGTAACAGGGAGATGGAAGAAGATGCTTGGTCGGTCCTCTTACTGCAAATTTGGGGCACTGCGCGGTCAAGCTAATGTGACACCAGATAGGAGTGGTGTGTTTAGTACTATTTTTATCAGTTTAATACCTTCCGCGTCTCCTATCAGTGGACGTGTACACGGCATTGATTTTTGTAACAGGGAGATGGAAGAAGAGGCTTGGTCGGTCCTCTTACTTCAAATTTGGGGCACTGCGCGGTCAAGCTAATGTGACACCAGATAGGAGTGGTGTGTTTAGTACTATTTTTATCAGTTTAATACCTTCCGCGTCTCCTATCAGTGGACGTGTACATGGCAGTGATTTCTGTAACAGGGAGATGGAAGAAGATGCTTGGTCGGTCCTCTTACTGCAAATTTGGGGCACTGCGCGGTCAAGCTAATGTGACACCAGATAGGAGTGGTGTGTTTAGTACTATTTTTATCAGTTTAATACCTTCCGCGTCTCCTATCAGTGGACGTGTACACGGCAGTGATTTCTGTAACAGGGAGATGGAAGAAGATGCTTGGTCGGTCCTCCTAACTGGAGACTGTGTTGCTGTACGGGTGGCAGGTGGAGCCATTTATAAAGTACCCACTGCTTTGCAGACCAGGTATCAGTGGTCAGATGGACCCTTGCCCCAACACTGTGTGCCAGACATGCCATTACTTCCTTTTCCACAGTTGAGTACAGGTTGGGGATTGCCTTTTGCGCAAAGAAATTTTGGCCGGGTACCTTCCACTGCGTTGTCCCAATAGACAACTAACTGCTATTCAATCTATAACAGTGAAAAAAGTTTTGAAGCCACAGTGCAGCACCAGAGGGCCTAAAAATTAGGCATGTACACATGCCTGAAAAATTCGGTATTGTTGCAGCCGCTGCTGTAGCAGTGGCCAGAAAAATTGATGTTTGTTTCACAGGCAGAAAGTGCCCTAAAACATGGCGGCTTGAACCCTAGTTGGTGGCGGATAAGTCACGCAAGTTGTAATGGTATTTATTAATTAATGACTTTACATCATAAAGAAAGCATATTTAGTGTAATGCTTTGGGGGCACCACTAGGGGGAGTGTGTAGGAAGACATGTGCTTCTGGCAGTGACATCACAGGCCAGCCTACTTACACTGAATAAAACCAGATGGAGGAGAAAACTCTGTCTCTTTGCCTGTTTGCCTGTACCTCACTGATCATGTAGCACCAGCTCTGACTTAGCCCCAGCCCTTTGGCTGGGGCCTTGTAAGTAATATGAATCCATTGTAACATATAGCAACTGTAATAGCCTTTTGTGTAACATTTAGAAACCTTTTGTTGTAGTATTGTATTGTATAATTATTGTAGTAAATTGACATTCTGCTAGCATCTGTTTATTTATTATAGTTATATAAAATATACATTTAATATTACAACGTTTTGTGTATTTTCTATCCACATATTCGACCATAATACCATGAATTATAAAAATATTAATGTTGTTCTGTATTGCTTAATTATTATGTATTAAGAGATTAATATTCATATTTAGGTCACGACCACAACATTTGGCGTAGTCGGCAGGATTATGCTTGAATATTGGGGAAAATATAAATGTTATGCATTTTGCTTAAATCATACTGTAAATTGTCTGTCTGTATACAAATGAATAAATGAATGATGATTTGGTTTTAATGGAATGAATGCAGATAGCAGATAGGGATTAGATATTTGTTTTTAAGGTATCTCTTGTTGTAGAACATAGTGATGAATTATTGTGTTGCTTGTTACGTTTTACCAACCTTTGGTCATTTTTATATATAAAACAAAAAACAATTTTACTTTTTGTCTGACCATGTGGATTTTAATCCACCATTGACCACATGGTGTGAATGAGTTGAGGCCTAGTTTCATTGTTTGCTACCATTTGCATAGGAAAAGACTTTTCACTAAACTAGTTCACCAGGTTTTATTGCTAAATTTGACCCTGTTTGTGTACTAATTTACATTTGTTTGGCATTCATGGATTTGTCTAGTTGAAAAGAGATTTGGACAAAATGTATTAAATTAGTAGTTAAGAAAAAGATATGTTTAGTAAAGCAGATTCAGTGAATAATAGATTTATGTGTGCGTATACACAGAATATTAGTATAAATATATATGATTTTGACTCATGAAGGAGAGACCACCTTTTTAACAGCTGTGTGACCATGCTTTTCAGCTACAGCTGGGGGAGAATTTGTCCTTGTTGGGGGTGGGTAGTCTTGCCTGTATGAGAAAAAATAAACTGCATTGTTTTGTAAATGTAATTGCCTAAGCTAATCAATTTGTGGAGTGTTTTTCAGCTTTATTATCCAGGACTAAGGAATTACTGGACATATGCAGGAACTGGTAACAAATGAACTGAAAAAATGGTAAAATAATTCCTTTGTCCTATTTAGTCTGAATATTTTAACAAGTTAGCATTTTTAACAAAGTGTAGGGGCTCAGATTAAGATTTATATTATTTTAGAAGCCATCTATAACTGATTTTAATATTTCCATGCTTTGAATTAGGGTGTATCTGCCTAGCGGGTGAACCTCCATAACGTGGGCTGTGATTTTAGTTACAGTAGCGGGTGGGGAACCTGAGCTAGGGGGTATTTAAACGTGTCCGGATAAGGGGGAGCATACCCAATAGTTGTTGTGCAGTTCTATCCTGTATTATTATTTGAAACCCTGTATTACTTATAAGTAGCGTTTTGTAACTTATTTGTAATTGTTTATATATATTGCTCTGGGAAAGGGATAGGCAAAATCTCTGAGAGACCAGGAAATATATTTTAAAAAAAGGGCGTATTACACTAGTGGTAGGGTGGCCTATCATGACCATAGAGACCCTTGGTGACTAGTTTTTGTTGTATATTGCCCTGGGAAGGGGATACGCTATTTAATAGAAATTCCTGAGAGACCAGGAAATATACAATAAGTGATACGTGAGTGTACTGGTTAAATTGCAGACATATTGGCCCAGAACCTTTAATCGAGCCGGAAAAGAGGCTGCTGTATGTTTGCTCCTCTATAATTTTGCGGGGGCGGTCACCCCCATGCGGAAAGCCACTGCCATCACAGGGTGGTTAGTTGTGCAGGCCCTTAGCCGCGAGGTGCAAGCATGTCCGTGGAAAGGCTAGAAATTAATAGGGAGTCACTCATAGCTGTCAGAAGTGTTGAACTTTGAGACATATTGACCTATATCCTTTCAGAGGCGGAAGAGGTGTTGTGGTTCACTCCTCTATAATTTAACCAAAGGGTGGAGAGTTATTAAACATGTTTAGGTTGGCTAGAAATGTGTTTCCTGAATTGCAGAGAAGATGCAGAAAGCAGCTATTAGCTGATTGTTTATTTTAAGAGCCAAGTAGAAAATTAAGAAAGTTACCTTGTTGAACAAATTGTTTATAAAATGAAAAGTTTAGGGAATGTATTTATATGTGTATATATGTATATATGCTAAGTAAAGGATTTGGCAGTATACGCTATAAGTGACAAGGAAAAGTAATCCTGATCTGTTTTCTTACCTTTTTCAGATGTAGCAGAAACCAGAGGTGGACATTGGAACACAGATAGAATATCAGATGGAGACCAGTGTTTAAATGTTGACCTTTGATGAGCTATTGAATGTTTTATTTTATTGTCTATTTAACATGTCTATGCTATGATTTTGTGCATACTGTTCTCTTATTTCTAGTGATTGTATTGCAATTGAAACCCTTATGTATTATTGTTGTATGTATGTATGTATGTATGTATGCTTGCCTGGGAAAGGGGGGAATTGACCCATAGGGACCAGGGGGTATTTTTGTGTAAACCAAACTGGGGTGGGAGGGCTCTAACGAGGGAACCCCATTGTCCAGTAGGTGCTTGATTTGTGTCTGTGTAAAGTGCATGAGTGGTTGCAGTTCAAAAAAACAAAAAAGAATGATAAGAGGGATAAGAGAAAGTAGGCATTTTGGGTTATCTATACATGTTTAAATAGAAGGGTGGTAAATAGGAATGTAATTGTTTTGGTTAATGTTTAGATTAAATTGGTTAAATACAGCAATGATAACGAGTGTTTAGATTAAATTGGTAAATGCAGCAGTAATAACGAGTGTTTGGGTTAAATTGGTAGATACAGCAGTGATATTGTGTTTATCTGTGAATCAGGAGTGTGCTGGATGTGAAGAGAGGTGTGTAGGTATTTATCCAAACGCCATAGGAAAAAATATGGTTAAGACACCACAATCAAATGGTACTTGTGATGATTGGCACAGTTATTATTTATGTTTGTGTTCGTCATTGCCTGTGTTTTCATTCAAGAACTTTCAAGCAAGGATATTTTAAGCAGAAGAAGAAGCAGCACTGGACACTATGCTCAACTGTTGCTGTAAGGAGAAAAAATATTGCAGCTAAGAGTGGTGAGAGTCGGAACAAAATGCATCAGGAGCAGGAAACTGTTACGTCAAGGTGGTTAATGGTATAAAGAAAGAAAAAAACAAAACAATGTGACCACAAACACACAAAAGTCCTTGATCACATGAACTGTTTCATTCATCCCTGTCTCCATGCGTATGTTCTATGAGACTGTCGAAGAATAGAGTATCCAGTTTCCAGGACTAATGTTTGTGAAAATTCCAGGCACACAGACCAGCCAGAGGCTACAGAAATCGAGTCGGTCTGTGCCATGATTCATAGGTGTTATGAGTTTGTGGTGTCTAATACTATATTAAGCTCCAAAACACATCCTCACATGAACACAATATCATTGGTTAATCTAAAAAAACATGGTTTGAGTTGTCTATTATTACAAGGGTGGGTATTTGCCTATTTAAGGCCAAGGTTTCCCAACTGCTAATGCATGTGCTCAGTGGTTATTGCCAACTGGTGATGCATGTGCTCAATGAAAAAAACAAAACAAAATTGAATAAGCAATAAAGTGTCATAACTTTACGGGTAAATGGGTATCATTCTTAAAAAGGTGGGTTTTGTTGTAGGGCAGGTACTGTTAAAATAGGGTAGATTCAAGATGTACGGGTTTATAATGTTTGTTTTATGACATAAGTCAAAGGGTGGTTTGTAATGGTATTTATTAATTAATGACTTTTTGTCATAAAAAAAAGCATAATGAGCTTAATGCTTTAGACACACCACTAGATGTCAGTAAAGCATATTTAGTGTAATGCTTTGGGGGCACCATTAGGGGGAGTGTGTAGGAAGACCTGTGCTTCTGGCAGTGACATCACAGGCCAGCCTACTTACACTGAATAAAAACCCAGATGTGAGGAGAAGCTAGCTCTCTGTTTGCCTGTACCTGACTGATCATGTAGCACCAGCTCTGACCTAGCCCCAGCCCTTTGGCTGGGGCCTTGTAAGTAATATGAATCCATTGTAACATATAGCAACTGTAATAGCCTTTTGTGTAACATTTAGAAACCTTTTGTTGTAGTATTGTATTGTATAATTATTGTAGTAAATTGACATTCTGCTAGCATCTGTTTATTTATTATAGTTATATAAAATATACATTTAATATTACAACGTTTTGTGTATTTTCTATCCACATATTCGACCATAATACCATGAATTATAAAAATATTAATGTTGTTCTGTATTGCTTAATTATTATGTATTAAGAGATTAATATTCATATTTAGGTCACGACCACAACAGGGGGCAACCACTTGAATATCCTGAATAAGACAGAAATGAAGTGGATCTTCGATCTGGAGACCCTCTCTCCAAATGGATTAAATATTGATATCTTGATATGTACAACTATATATGAGCAATTCTAGAAATGTATGGTTTTAATATGTTTTTTTCCAGTAGTTTCTTAACAGTCTTTTATGTAAATTTTTTATATACAAGTTTTTTAACTGCTTTTCCTTTTTATTCTTTCTCCAAAATTACCTTTACATATGTATATTTATAATTATATTGTCTGGACGTTTGTATCAATGAACTATTATACGAATGATGAGCAACCTGCAAGAACGAAGGTTACAGGGACCACAGGCTCATATCGTAATGAAATAACAGGTGGAACGCATAAAAAAACATAGCGCCTGGAACTCGTAAACCCGGAAGTAATATGCCGCGACCATGGGAACATTGAAGCATATTCATGTTAGTGAGGGCTTATCAGATGATTGGCCAATTGGGCTAAGGGGGCAGGTTCTAAGTACCTGTTCTCTGCACCAAAATATATTTAAAAGTGTGTATAAAGCTTGTACCAATTATGCACCTGGGGAAGATGTATTCTATCGTTGAAACGCGTTGTGCTTACTCCTGAATGGCATCACAGTAATTTTTATGTAACATTTTATATTACTTTGTATAAATGTTATCTTTTAAATATTAACTGGTGTTTGCCTATCCTGTGCCTCTTATATTTGAGGTCCAAGCTTCAACCTGCCTGGATCCACTAGAGACCACATTTAAAGTGATACTACCTAAGCCAGTTTTCTATATAACAGGCTCAATCAAATGTGAGTTGGACCATACAGAGAACTATATATTATATCTATCATCACAGTGTTATGCTATGAGATTGTCTTTTTCTTTTATAATGTATAGAAAAAAGATGGATTGATATCTCCAGTGTTGGGTTATATATTTTGTTTTACTTACTTCACATTTATTCACTATAAGAAACACCATATGTGCTAAGTGATACATACCAATTTGTATGCGCTGCACACTGTTTTGTGTTTTGTGTATTTCTATTCTTGTGGGATTGTTCCCACTAGTGTGTTTCAGCAGCAACTGCCTAGCGCCTAATCTATTGTACTCTTTCTAGTAATATTATATATATATATGTTTTGTGTAATTTCTATCTAGATATTGGAACTATAATGTAAAGAAGCATAAACAATATTAACTTTGTAGCTTAGTGCCTTAACTATTGCATATTAATTAACAGATTAATATTCATGTATTTTTGCTTACAAATCTCTACATAACGCTGATCCAACCTACTTATCCTCTCTAAAACACAAGTAAGTCCCATCCTGGCCTAAGCACTCTGCCGAAGACCTACGTTTGCACTCCCACCCGTAGGGCTACATCGTTCCTGTGGAACTCCTTTCCCTGCTCCGTTACTCTCTCATCCAATCTCCATTCCTTCAAGAAATCATTGAAAATCCCAATTCTTAGGAAAGAAAATCAATTAAACCACCAATAGTTTTGCCTCCTCGCACCTTAATTCCTCTCCTGCAACTGTCAACATTTAAAAAAAAAAATACAAAATGCTTAGCCCCCAGTAAATACTCTTCTATCAACTTTCTATCCTACACTTACCTTTTTTGTCACTCTGCTCCACTCCCTCTCACATTAAGCTCATCTGAGCAGGGACCTGAATTTCCTCTTTTCTTGTGCGTCCAACTCGTCTTGTTACAAATGCGTATCTGTTAGTCCACCCATTGTACAGCGCTGCAGAATTTGTTGGCACTTTTTAAATAATAATAACAATACTAATGTTTGAGTTTTGGCCACAACAGCACTGATTTTAACATTGCCAAACAATGCCCTCGGTAACTTCATCGAAGGCCCTCGAAGTCAAAAGTGTAAGCAAAAAATTTGGAATTAAACTCGGTGTCAAAAAATATATATTGCGAATGTAAAAAAAAAAAAATAGGTCCTAGTATACAAACGGACACCATGAGGAGTCCGTCTATAGTCACTAACATTTTTACACCAAGCTGTGTTGTTTACCAAAATGAAAGATGTGGAAGTTGACAGAAATAGGAGCAGATTTCGCATGCGGCAAAGTAGCTGCATACGTTTATCTTAAGGGAGCATGCCGACTAGGGACATTGACTAATAACGGAACATTGATTTTCAGTAAGTAGGAAATGTTGATTTGTGTATGTTCACATTGCTACATTCCACAGAAATTACATTCACATGCACAATGCTTTGAGTTTGTGCTTACAAGAAAATTACAAATAAATCAATGATGATGACAACTGTGTAATCAGGGAAATTGAAGAGCCTTATAAAGGTACAAAAAGGTGAATTAGCTTGTTTAAAGAGAACAATCTTTGCAACATCTTAATTATGGAAAGTCAGGGTCCATAATCTTGTAAGTGAAGGAATTGCTGGCCTTGTTTCAGGATATATTGGGGGACAAACTAACATCACTAACCTTTGGTTGGTAAAGAAAAAGGAACACATTTTGGTTATAGATTCTTATAATCTTACACTAAATGGGTGAAACTAAAAAAAAAAATAAATGGAAAAATGGAATTTCAAGTTGGGTACAGTGTATAATTTAATTGTCACTTTTGTTAACATAATTCCATTGGATCTGCACTAGTCACCTTTATTCCACACTTTGGGACTTAATTATTATTTAAAATGAACACTGTAGGCTCCCAGACTACTTCAGTTTATTGAAGTAGTCTGGGTGCTGTGTCCCTTTTGCACTTACTGCTACAATGTAAAACATTGCAGTTCCAGAGAACTGCACTGTTTAAATTGCAGCTCTAAGTCTACCCTGTCTACCCAGAGAGCCACTAGAGGGCTTCCGGAATCGAAACGGACCTTTGGTCTGTTATCAGACGATAAAACGTTCTCACCCTGCACGAGGACTTCCAGTGTCAGATTTTCCCCATAGAAAAGCATTGATTAATGCTTTCCTGTGGCAAAATTGGCGACGTTTGTGGGGGAGTAGCATAGGCGTAGCCTGACCCAGCCAGAGGGACATTGTTGCTGGATTCAGGTAAGTGACCAAAGAGGTATTAATCCTCTTCAGTGCCGCGGGAAGAAGGTGCAAGGGAGGGGGGTACTTAGAAATCTACAGTGCCAGAAAAACTGCTTTATTTTCCTGGCAATATAAAATTCCTTTCAAACACGATAAACCCGGTACAAGGAAGTTGTGTAAAAAAAAAATAAAAAAGTCATGGCCGAACATAAAAAAATTGATTTAATATATAGGTGAAATCTATACATAAATACCAACTTATAGCCATGCAAAAAATTCATTTGAATTTTGAGTGACCAGCGATTTGTTCTGCTAGTCTTATATGCTATATGGACAAGTCGTGAAACAAACAAAATGGGTAATGGATAAGCTTTCTATGTTTTATGATTAAGAGTTCTTTTTGTCGCTCCAAAAAAAAAAAAAATATCTGATCAATGGGAAAAAAGAGAATTGATAGTTTGAAAACAGCCACTGAATGTTCATTTTATTCACAGATCAAGTGAGAAGCGACCAATAGATAGAAAATATTGGGTTTCTTTTTTTTAACTCCTCAATTTTTCCCCTCTACTAGTTAATTCTCCTTTCTTGCTCTGTGAACCAAGTGGTACAAACATATGCCAATCAGTGCACTGCAAAATAAATACATAATATTTATTTGTATTATAATATTTATATTATGTATATATTGTGCAGTATGGTGAGTTTTGCATGATTTTCATTCATTAAAATCCTTTTTCCTGAAATGACTGTGTGAATAGAATTTGTCAAAACCAAAACACCACTATCTAACTATCTACAAAAAGATTGAAGAGCAGTAGACATCCTATATGGTCAGAACCACCACCTGCAGATCAAATAATAAAAATCGGGGTATTCTTGAACAAATAAAATGGAAAATTGTGAAAATTATGCAATCCACGATCATGCAGCCCCTAGAGATATACTCCCCTCCTTCCACTTGCCATATCCTCTCATATAACTGGTGTCTATAATGATTGTTTTCTTTGTATCAGCTGTGCAACTATTTATGTTTGTACTTTATTTGTTGTTAGTTATTTATGCTGACAACCTTTCCAACACATTTCAGAAAATATCTGTACATGTATAATATATGCTCAATAAAAAGAAATAATTAAAAAAACAACAAAAAAACAAATGCCACATGAACCCTAATCAATTCGCTCAAAACAATTAATTTTTTTCAGACGAATCGATTTGGACCAACCATTCTAGGAGTGTTAGTTTGTGAATCCAGGGCTGCATTTGTGTGTTTTATAATGTTTTTAAACGTTGATGTGTTTGTGATCATGCAGGGATATATGTTTATAAAGAGTCAGTGTGTGTGAAAATGAAGAGGTGTTTGTGTGTGGAGGTTTAGTTTGTCGGAGAACACAGAAGTATACATGTGGGTTAAGAGTCAGCAAGTGTGAGAATGTGGGCAGAGGCATATGTGTGCAGATAGTCAGTAAGAATGTAGAATGCTGTGTTATTTGTATGTATAGAGCCAGTGTGCGCAGGAATTCTAAGGCGTGTATGTGCATTAGTGCATAAAGTACCAGTGTGAGAATACAAGGCAAACTTCATTACATCTCTATCATGTGAATTGAAACAACAGAACGTGGAGATTCATGGAGAGAAGAACAAAATAAATTCATAAAATAATTAAATTAGATAAAATGCTCCAACTCTTTATTTCTAGGTATTTTGGCCTACTATTTACAATTCCTTTCTCGATAACTCACATATCACAGTTTAGCAAATATATCCAATCTTAGCTGAATGAATACACTACAAGTCATGAAGGAATATAAATGTCTCAATCTTTCATCTGCAAAAAAGAGTTTCCTTTTAAACTTCATACAGCAATTGACAGTTTTCCACACTCTCTTGATTCATCTGAACCTTTTTAGGTGTCAGTTTCACTTTATTTGCATTTGCCAACTTCTAAGAAAATGACTGGATACCATGGATATCTTCTATGAAATGCCACAAAACATTACTGACAGAACACGTTGTGAAGAAACAGCCTTGTGCTCTTGGTGTGATGATCAGGTGTGTTGCTGACAAGCATTGTTAACTTGCTAACATGGAAAATAAGTATTTTTTTCATAAAATGTTGCATTCCTTGGAAATATTCTGCTTGCAGATGGCATTCATTAAATTTTAATATATAAATGACCTATGGGGAGATCTGACCGGAATTGTGCCTGCAGCTACATTATTTTCCTTCTCTCTAAAAAATGCAGTTCATCTCAAAATAACTGAGACTCATAATGCCTAATTATATATATATATATATATATATATCGTATATATGTTTGAGAAAAAAAATAACTATATTTTTTATAATACATAGTAAGTAAGCTTGCTCAGCCACGACATCATGGGCAAGCATAGGATAATCAACATGGTAGAACAATATTATGACTTTGAGATAGCTGCACAATCTTTTGTTTTAGGAAAAGCTTAGAATTTGATAAGAGTATTGCTCTGTAGTGTCAGCAATTTGTGCTGTCCTAGGTCAGTCTGGGCATTCAGCTATTATTGTGGTATACAGCGTGGAGACACATAGCTGAACTAGTGGATATGCTATTGGTGTGTCACGTATTATTGGAGCAACTGTATGGTGAGACAATGTGGCATGATAAAACAAGTTAAATTATTAGGAATTAAAATAATATCTGTCGTCGTGTCATTAGTGTGCTTGGGGGGTGGCACCTGTGTCCTGTGCGTGTGGGAGAGTTAAACAGTCGGTCTATACCCTCCTTAAAGGGACCCCAACCTCCGGATTGTGGGTAGTATGCAGGTTATTGCCGTGTCGCGTACAGAGCAAGTTAAATATAGACCTGTAATGTTAGGTTTAGTGTTGCCGATAGGTAGCGGTAATAATGGGAACTATGCCGGATCCCAGTGATGGGCTGCTTGGGATGCTGTAAGGTTCTCCAGCCGGGTTAGAGAGTCTCCAGCCGAGTTAGCGAGTAGAGCCGCTGTACCTGTATGGTGTGCGTGTTGTTCTCCTTCTGAATAATTAGTGCACGATACAGGTGCCATAGGTAGCGGATTCCATGCTGACGGAGCAGGGAAGTAAGCGGCTTCATCGATCTTCGCCATGCCAATGTGCTGCTTGAGAGATCAGCATAGAACGTCAGTGACATATTCTCAAATTGAAAGGGCAAGTGCTCCCTCACGGCTGTGAGGACTGCTGCTTTGTCTCTCCCATTTTGGAAGGTGACGATTAGGTGTCTGGGGACCTCCACCGGCGCCTTGGCAGGATTGGGGATCCTAAAGGTTCTGTCCAGAGTAATGGCCTTGGTCTGTCTGGGGGTTAGTAGGGCAGTTAACAAGCGTCTTAGCAGTGTGGTAATTCAGTCTCTGGGACCTCCGCCGAAACCCCTCTGACTTTGAGGTTGTTTTGCCATCAGATTTTAGGACTGGGTCTGCTGCCTCAATTTTATAACATGACAGGAGGCTTCATATTTGCTTAAGTCTCTCTTTACTAGAACTCCCCAGCAGCACATTAACATAGAGAGAAACAACCAATCAGAAAAAAAGTAAGGAACCATAAAAGTTCCCTCCCAACCAACTACTTCCTCTTTCTTTGCTGCTCCACATCAAGCACAGGTCAGAGTACCACTGCCTCCTGTTCCATATGGGTGGCTCTGGGATATTATTTATTAATTGATTGTATTTGTATTTTCTATATTTTACTGTTGCTTTAAGATGTTCCTGCATTCTTTATTAGCTTTGGCTGGGCTATTTCTCCCCTTTATTGGTGATGGGGTGGGGGGATGCTTTCTCTCTCCCTTCTTTCTCCAGCCCTCCCCCCCTTTCCTGTTTACATTTCCTTGGGTAGTTCCTTATACCCCCACCTGGTCACTGGGGAGCGGTTCTGTGACTGCGTGGGGGTATAAGCTCCCACTCGCTGACATTGTTCCACCAAGCGGGAGCTGTCTCCTCCAACCCTCTCTCACTCCCTCCCATGCCCCAAGCCGCAAGAATCCTGGCTAGGGGGCCCAGAATGTTCAGCAGTTTGTTCTGCACCAGACAAAGGCTGCGCTCAACCCCTTTCTTAGAGTCTAGTCTGGTACGTGTCATGTACATGGCGACCATGGGCTCGAATTCTGGGGTCATGGCGACCATATCCGGGAGTATGGACCTGGGGCATTCTGCCCATAATTTCCTGCACACTTCCCAATCCAGAGGTCTGCGGAGCCAGTAATGTACGGACTGTGCTAGGTGGTCAGGCAGAGACCATTCAGAGGATCTGTGGTGTCTAATGGACTGAGGGTCAAACAGGGGTTCGCCCGTAGCGTCCACGAAGACATTGTCGTCCAGAAAAGCCGTTGTCGCTCGTAGAGTGGAAGCTTCCCCATCATCATGGTGCCACAATCGTCCCCAATCGTCCTCCTTTTTCTGGGAAACCTTCATCAAAGAGCTTGACAAACATGTGAATTTATTCACCTCCCTGAGCAAAGCCCAGACCTCCATGAAGAGGGTCTTTCACCCACAGAGTTCCCGGGTTTTTGGCAGGGCTGGACGACAGTGGGGTCCCATGGACCATCCTTCTTCCCATCCTACCATTCACGGTCCTTCAACCCTCGAGGTCGGACAGAGGTAGAGGGAACTGAGCCCGTGGGCGAGCAAGGATGTCTACAGGATAGAACAGCTTCTACCAGTTCACCTCCCTCTCTGTTGCATGTGGATAGACTGTTTCACTGCAGGGACAGGTGGCGGTGGGTGTCCTCGGATGCGTAGGTGACTGTTGCACTTCAGCATGTAGGAAGACCAATAGCCATGCTGCCCTAAAGATCCTCCACTGCCCCCACCATGCTGAGGCACTCTTGGCTGCCATCAGTGTGCCAGCAAGGTAAGGAGGGCATACTGGCCAATAAGAGCATTCCATAAACTCATACCCAATGACCTACAGCCTTCGCCAGCTTGTCCTTCAATAGTAACAAATCTTTCAATCAAGAGCCTGTACCAGCGGCTTAAGAGGCTCCCCTTCTATGATGGAAAGGGAAGCTCCCCCTACAGCAAGTTTCAGCTGGGCAAACAGGTGGGTCGGCAAACATATTCCTGTAATGTGGTGGACTTGGAGTCTGTCCCTGCTGCCCAGTGGCTCTAGTCTCAAATCCACACTGCTCTCCCTAATGGTGGTACTGGTGGAGATTGTTGGTTGCACAGAATCAGATTCATAATCAATGGATATCCTGCTTGTCATAGTAGTTTCTGTTTCTTTCCTCAGTAATATAGACTTGAGTTGTCTTGAGATGTTTGTTCATGTTTGTTCATACTGGCACTAGTAAGATAACCCTTCACTCTTCTCCTACTCAAGGAAGATGAGTGGTGCTTCTGCTGATGGTGGATTGGAAAATATGACCCATTTCCCTACCCTCCCTCGATTTCCTCTTGGGCTTAGAATGAAATATTAATGATGGTGGGTTTGTTTCTTTTATGATAAATTGGGGATATTATGGTTGTGTATTGTGTAAACTAGCTCTACAAAAATAAGTATTTGTGTTGCAAAATAGGTTGGTGCTTGGTTGACTTATTACTGTATGTGACAAGACCAATCTCGCCCCTGTGCATTGGCGCAGCCTGGTTGCCTGCCTGCTGCCTTTTAACTATGGACCGGCATTTAAATACTTTATTTTCCTATGCAGAAAGGTCTATTCATGTATTTCTGCCCTGGCGTTCGGTAGATTCTCGGATTTACTGAATTAACTCATTTAACCCAGATAGCTATGCCATGGAGTCTATTCGTATAATAAAAGACTTTGGCTCCATTGCAATTGAACTGTATGTGTGTGGTCTGAGCGCCATTCAGTAATAATGTGCACTCAGACCTAAGCTATCTGGGGATATGTTGCATGCCTGTATATCTGGAAGTGAATATCTCCTAAACGGCTTTTAACCCCTTTTATGCTTTGGGGTGCCGATACACTGTAATGTTAATGTCTTTAACTTTAAAAAACAATTTAGAGTGTGGGCACACTTTCAAGGTACACACTGGACTGAAAACATCCAGAAACATAATTTGAAATAGAATTTTCTTTCTCTAAACACTTAACAAGAAAAATCTGTCAAACTGTAAATTGGTGATTACATGTTGATGTTAAGTGTCACTAACTAGCAGTACTAAACATGAATGTCACTCTAGGGAGAATGAAGCCGGCTACCACTCAAGGTTTGTGTGAGTGCCAATATGGGAGTAGCTAGGCAACATAATTATTTTCCTTTCTGCTGAACACAGCTATACATTGGTAGCCTAGTTTCACATTAGGATCAATGAATAAAATGACAATCTCACACTCAAAGTTTTTTCCAGTGCCCTGACAGTACATAGCTAGATACAGCAGAAAATGTAACTAGGTCTCACACTAAGATCAAAGACTCAGGCGAGACAAGTGGAACTTGTTTTTCTTTTTTACCGTTTAACAACCATCTCCCCCCAAAAAACTGCTGTATATTGGTCACCCAGAAGGTCTTTTTCTAAAGTGAATTGAAATTTATGATTTAAATTAGCCAAACTGGAAAAATTCTCTGAATCAGCTATGCTTTCAGTTTGTCTTCTCTGGCCTTTTTATATATGAAATTCACTTGAATTCTTTCTTTAGTGAATAACCCTGTTAGTCTCAAACTAGGACCAATGACACAATGGCAATATCCTATCTCCTATTCAAAGTTGTTTCAAGTGCCACTTGCAGTAGCTATCTAACCTAGCTAGATACAGAAGTAAGCAAAACCTAGTCTTACACTAGTATCAATGTCCCAGACTAGGCAAGTTGATTTCCCCCTAACCACCTATTTTGAACACAACATTCTTACCACCCCAAAAAAAGAAAGATTTTCTTTGCCCAAATAGTTAACAAAAACACTTTTAACAATGTACATTGCTAATGTAGACTCATACTATTACTAATGACAAATTAGCAATCTCCCAGTAACCATCTATCAAGATACAGGAGCAAGATAAAACCACACTAGGATCAGGGCTGCCATCAGGGGGTGACAACCATAACGGTTGTCCCGGGCCCGGTGGCCCTGGGCGGCCCGGCCGCCGGGGCCCCACGTGTGGGGCCCATCAGGTGGCCCACACACTTAGGGCCAACCGATGGGTGCTATATCTTCAGGGGCCCAGTCAGCGCTGTGGCCGGGGTATAGCGCGACCGGGCCCCTTTAAAAAAAAAAAAAAGCAGCCGCAAGTGCTGCTGGGAGTGAAGAGGGAAAGCCAGGCAGTGAAGAGGGAGCCACGCCGTCTCCCATCATCCCCAGCCACCCTCCTGCAAAGAAAAGGTAAGAGACAGGAGGGTGGCTGGAAAATGAGCTGTGTGTGTATGCATGTATGTATGTATGTGTCTGTCTGTCTGTCTGTATGCATGTATGTATGTATAACGAAAGAAGAAAATGTAAACCGCGCTTTTAAAATTATAAATAATACATACATATACCTGTAGGTAATTCCAATGAGTCTGAAATCTCGGAATAAATAAAAAGAAATAATAGTGCAATACAGTAACAATAAATATTATGAGATAGTGATTGTAGCTTGTAGTTCAATCCACTCACATTTGTATGAGCTATAACAGATCTCAGCTGTAGTGCGCTTGGATGGTATAATCCCCGTCTTAGGATGTGATGTTCCAATTGGTCCAGATATTTCAAAGTGCAGTATGCGTAAAAAAAAGAATAGCAGCCAGTAGCGTATATCGCGTCATTTCCGGTTTGACGTGTGCGTTCCACGGGAACCAGGAAACCGGAAGAAGCACACCCGGAAGTATTTTTGAAAATTTATGACCATATAAAAACGGAACTTTGAGGAAGCTCTTACTACACTTCTGAAGAAGCCTACCAGGCGAAACACGTTAAGTGGACTTTCTTTTACATACTTTATGTCTATATCATGTTTTGTTTTATATTAAAGTATACTTTTAATTAGTTATTTTTATATCCATTCATTTTTTTACTTCCTGGATCCTGCATATCCTTGGTGGGAATTATACCACCTAAGCTGTCTATATTAGAGCAAGTTACATGCTCTGAAAATTGTAAGTACATTACCAATTTCTATTAATTCCATTAATAGTACTTACTTCACTATTGGCTGTTATTCTTTTTTTTACGCATACTGCACTTTGAAATATCTGGACCAATTGGAACATCACATCCTAAGACGGTGATTATACCGCCCAAGCGCACTACAGCTGAGCTCTGTTATAGCTCATACAAATGTGAGTGGATTGAACTACAGGCTACAATCACTATCTCATAATATTTATTGTTACTGTATTGCACTATTATTTCTTTTTATTTATTCAGAGATTTCAGACCCATTGGAATTACCTACAAGTATATGTATGTATTATTTATAATTTTAAAAGCGCAGTTTACATTTTCTTCTTTCGTTTTACCTATTCCACAAGGCTTTGGGAATCCTTGTTCTGTATACTGCTGCTGATTTCACTTATTTCTATAGTGAGCGCCTATTACCTCCCCTTTTTTTCTATGTATCTATGTATGTATGTAGGCATGTCTGTAAGTATGCATGTCTGTATGCATGTCTGTATGTCTATGTATGTATGCATGTCTGTATGTTTGTCTGTATGTCTGTGTATGTATGTCTGTCTGTCTGACTGTATGCATGCATGTATGTCTATGTATCTATGTCTGTCTGTCTGTATGTCTATGTATGTGTATATGTATGTCTGTATGTCATTATATATGTATATATGTATGTCTGTATGTCTGTATGAATGTATGTCTGCATATCATTATGAACGTATGTCTGTGTGTATGTGTGTATGGATGTCTGTCAGTATTTCTGTATATATCCATTTATGTCAGTCTGAATGTATGTATGTATGTCTGTCTGTATGCCATTATGAATGTATGTATGTATGGATGTCAGTGTCTGTATGTCTATCAGTATGTCTGTATGTATGAATGTATGTGTATGTCTGTCACTATGTATGCCTGTGTGTATGTCTCAGTATGTGTGTGTCAGTATGTATGCCTGTATGCGTGTATGTCTGTTTCAGTATGTGTGTCTGTTAGTATGCATCTGTGTCCTTTTGTATCAGTGTGTGTGTTTGTGTCTGTGTGTGTATTCCTGTGGGCGTTATTTGGAGGCGGGCCCAGTGGGCGGTATTTGGGGGTGGGCCCCAGACCCTTAGCTGAGTTAGGGGCCCCAAAATTTCTGGTGGCGGCCCTGACTAGGATATATGACCCAGGCTATCTCCTACTACACATAC
>OW240919.1:66715632-66857141 GCA_933207985.1 Pelobates cultripes
GCTCAACAAGTGTGAAACACACAGTATCACTGCAGCTGTAGTCAAGTTGTCCATAAAATATCCTTCTTGGAATTATAGATTGTTTTACTGCTTCCCCTTTTTTCCTATATTGGTTAGTTGTCACTTGATCTGTGCATATAATCAACATTAGTGGTTGTCCTCAAAGTGGTTGTCCTTTAACCATCAATCACCTTTTTCCTTTTTGCTACCTCTTGATTAGAAAGAATGTAAAGCCCCATGATTTGCAATTGCCAACTCAAAAACAGACAAACAGCTTCTTCTCTATTTGTTACCCAATTTTTCTGGTGCCAGGAATAGCACTCCAAATCAAGAACTAAAATATTAGGACTTTCGCAAGTCGGTTCCCCCTAGATGCTGGTACATGGCTGCTTTGAAATCAGATATCGGATGATTTGCTGTTTGGACAGAAATGAATCTCCACGTCTACTGCCGAGTCCTCTTGATTAAAGCTGGAAGATGTTTTTTCTGTTGCATAACATTTTATTAATCTTAGCCTCTCAAACCCAGTAGGTAAGATGTTTAATACTAAAACTAATTTTACATAAAACTATATATAAAGGCTTAAGAAAACATACTTCCTTGAATAAATGACTTGCATAACAAAAAAAAAAAAAGCTCTGATCTATTTCAGCCAATTACTACAAAATTAAGTATGTTTTCTCCAAGGACTATGAAGCTCACAAAAAAATTTCTAGCCTGAAAAAGGTTCAAGTCATTAACACTAAACATATCTTGTGGATTTGCTTAATATACATGGTCTCTGACCATGAAGACCATTAAGATACATAAATGAGTGGGATTTAGATTTAGTGGGAGTTCTCCAGCAACACATTACAATAATCAGAATTAATGAAAGATTTTTTTGACTTCTGTCAGATTTCAGCCAGTACTTGTTAGTTTTAAATGTTTGGCAGATGTATATATGTTCATCAAACTTATAAAAAGCTTCATGTTAGCTCCATGTTAGACCTAACAATTTGCCCGGGAGGTGAAGATGAGAAATAAACCTATGAGAAATCATTGTCATTTGTAGGATATTAAACACCAGTATGCACTATAGTAAGTTCAATTTAAAAAAAAAAAAAAATAGTTTAAATCTCCTTAGGAATTATAAAGTCTTTATGAATTGAAATACTGTTGAATTTTTTAATAAAACCATAACACACTTGCAATCATAAATTTTTTAAACGTTTTTGCTACGTTTGTACTCCTTGTTCAACCAGTCCTATTAATGAATATTTCGGTATGCCTTTTTTGATTTATTATAAGAGTCCTGACAGATAAGTTTTCCCAGCATTTCTTTTTTTCCTGACAATTCTGAATAACAACTGATATGTCTGTTAATTTCTGATGTCACATATACTGCTTCCAAGTGATGCTATTCATTGTAATGTGATAGGTCACCTGGAGACAGGTATTCCTTCTTCCCCATACTCAATAGGAACTGATCCAGTAGACACCCTTCTTGCATAGGTATGCACTTCACGAGTAGCAGATGGGGATGCCCTGAGCTAATGAGTTCCACAGCTGGCGCTGATAACACTAATTAACATCATACTGTTAAAAATGTGTTCATAAGAGGATTGGGCTTCATACTAATAATTTCTTATATGGCACATTTTTTTCTGCTTTCACTTCTTACTTTTTCTTCTCTTTTTCTATCACTTTCCCTTCATCTTTTTCTGATTTGTAATTTTGCAGTGAACGTGCTTTGCACTGATTGTTTCTCTTGTTCTAAAAATCAATAAAATGTTTCAGGCACTCTCAAGCCAGAAGAACAAACTTCATCACGTTCTTAAAATATAAAACGTATGCTTGTGTAAACTATTCAAGTTGGATAGAGTAATGCATTTCATTAGATAAAAAATACTTATATGATATTCTTTAAATTTACCCTTTTGGAGTGCCCAGATCAATTTTTCTTTATTATGCTGATTATTGCATGGTAGCCAACTCGGGGTCATTGGAGCATCGAGGATTATTCACTACAACATTTTAAACTGAGTTTAGTTCCTTATTTGTATATTTCAAATATTAAATATACAGACCTAATCCCTGGTCCAATTGATACTAGCAGAGGGAAAGTAATCTATTATTTACTTACACAATGTCATATTATTCTTCTAAAATACATAAGCAGAAAAAAGCAGCAAAAAAAATAATTAAAGAGAGCAAAATTATTAGCCAAACAAGATAATCCAAATTCACCTGGACTCAACAGTGGATAATATTATTTTGTGCAGTATGTACACTAGATGGCCAAAAGTGCCCCTACCAATTATTGAGTTAAGGTGTTTCAGTGTCACCTAAGTGATATGTGGGCTAGGCCATCAAATAATTAGCAGTGCACCAGGTGTTGCACTATTCTGCCAGCAAGTATCTGAGATTGAATTTCAAAATGTGTTCAATCTAATTGGTATTTAGTACAGTCTGGTAACAAGTTTATAGTTTGACTGAGTTTGGAACTTGTTGCTAATCGTGCTTTTCTGTAACTGAGAGTTCCAGTTTTATGAGGGGCAATTGATGCCTTTCAAAACCTCTCTGAAAATGAACAAAGAGAAATCTCCAAATCTCTTTGTAACTAGGTAAGATCATGTCTGTGAATCCAAATCTTTTAAAACTAAACATGACATATATTTCATACATGCCCCAAAAATAAAATTGCATCTAAAATTACTTCCAAAACTTTAAGTAAATGACCCTTCAATGAATTTAGACTATATATTGCAAGTATTATGTTGTTTCTCTGACAGATTATTAGATAAGGCCTAGTAATAAAGAGAACTCAACCTTAGAAACATGTACTGATTGTAAATTTCATCACTCTGTTTACACACAATGAAATAGACCTTGATTTACAAGCCATTCCCTGTAACTCTAACAAAACAAAGGGCTTATTTCTCTAGCTCTAGACAGCCAAATTAACCCTTACTTAGCTATAATCAGTCCTACCACCTCTACTGGGCAACCTATCCATTTACCATGCACAACGCATTAGTTAACATTATTTTGACACTGAAACAAAGAATACACACCACATTGATTTACACTATTTATACAATGAACATTTACAACATTTAATATTAGAATAGGTATTAGAGTAGATTATGGTAAAATCTCCTTATAATAGTTTAATATAGCTTGGCAACAGAAAATTATTTAGTTGAGGCAATCTGGAGATCTATGTGGTATAGAGATAGACAGAAGGTCATATGGGGCAGACTCGAGCAGTATGGAAGTTCCAGAGAGGAGAAACTGTGCGCTGCTTATGTCACCCAGTAAACATGAGGGGCAGCAGGTTTTGTAAATGGCAGGCTTAAGTAAAGAGAACAGTAATGAGGCATTGGAAAGATTTAACGTGAAGGAACAATTGAGACAGAGTTCGTGAGTGAGAACAGAATCTTCTGAGTGAGTGACTATAATATTAAAGTAGTAAGGGAGTTTATCATGATTTGAGCACTTAAAGATAATCTCAAACGATAAAGCAATAATATACATATTTATATAATCTACCGGATCCCAATGTGTCAAATTATGAGATGGACAAATTATTGGATAAATTGGGTATTGCTACAATATCAAGAGAAACTTTGAGAGTTGAATGCACCTTTCAATATTGTGGAAATAACCAATTCAATAAAAAAATCTCAAATCTAACAAAGCCCCAGGACCGGATGGTTTTTCAGCCGTGTACTGTAAAAAATATTCTGATATTTTGGCCTCTCTTTTATTGAAAATATTTTTGGAGATTTCTTTTGCAAAACCTTTTCCCAAAGAGATGCTGATAGCATCTATCATTCTGATTCTTAAACTGGGAAAATACCCCACAAAAACAATAAATTATAGACTGATATCTATAATATATAGGTTTAGATTTATTTTGCAAAAGAAATCTCCAAAAAAAATTTCAATAAAAGAGGGGCCAAAATATCAGAATATTTTTTACAGTACACGGCTGAAAAACTATCCGGTATAAAAATGTATTGTCACATCCGGTATAAAAATTTATTGTCACATTCTTGCAAATAGATTGAAGCCAGTCATCTCTCACCTTATTATGGTTAATCAGTCCGGCTTCATCAGGGACAGAGGTACAACTATAATATCCAAAGAATACTTAACCTGATAATCAAAAGTTAACTTATGAATTCAGAAATGGTTATCTTAGCCCTTGATGCTGAAAAAGCATTTGATAGGGTTAAATGGAGATTCTTAGATAGAGCATTAGCAAAATGTGGTTTTCAAGTTGTTATACTCAGAACCAAGTGCAAAAATATAAATCCTTTATTTGAATCGGACCTATTTTCAATCAATAATGGCACAAGGCAAGGATGCCTATTGGCACCATTATTATACATCCTGTCCATTGAATAATTGGCCATTATGATTAGGGAAAATAAGAAAATATATGGGATCCAATCGGCTGATTGAGATTATAAAATATCTCTATTTGTTAACGATGTGCTTCTGTCCCTGTTGAGGCCCTCAACTTCAGTCCCTCAGGTTTTGAAAGTTATCGAATCATGTGGAAACATCTCTAATTATAAAATAAATTTAAAGAAAACTAAAATCTTGGTGTCAAACATAGATGAGGACGAACTATCTTTCCTTAAATCCAATTTCCATTTTGATTGGAATTGTGACTCCATTGAATGTATAGGTATTAAATTATCCTTCAATATTTTAAATTTGGCTCAGCATAATTATGAAGATCTGTACAGTTCAATTCAAAAACAAATAAATATTTGGAACAAAATTTAGATTTCTTGACTGGGACGTTTGAACACAATGAATGCATACTCAATACCTAAACTGTTATATTTGTTTAGATCTTTACCATTTAGATTAAGCAATGACTGGATCTTACAATATCAAAGAGTATTCTCAAATTTTATATGGGGAAATAAGCGTCCAAGAATATATCAAAAGATCCTACAAAACAAATATGATAAAGGCGGTATATATCATTTCCGGACATTGCTAAGATACATCACACCTGTTTAGTTGCAAATGCAATAGTATGGAAAAGCCCCAAATAATGCTTGGTTTCAGATCGAACAAGAAAACTGTTCGCAAGGTAATCTGAATACAATATTCTGGACAGATGAACTAAACCAAATTAATCAAAACAATGCCTCAGATCAATTGATAGCCGATATGTTTGACACCTTAAAAACGCTAAAAAATTAATTAAACCTTTTTCGGATTCAATCCTTACACATGCCCAATAGAAATTCTTCAATACAACATGAAAGAAATAAATATGTATAACTGGAGGCAATTGTGGATAAATAGAATTGTAGATATTTTTGAGACTAAAACAATGCTTAGCTTTCCAAGTGTACAAAATAAATACAAAATATCTTTTAGAGATACTTTTTGCTATTTAAGAATTGAAAACTATCTAAATACAACAAAAACATATTTTTGAACATTCTATCTATGGGTATTTAGATAGATTGGGATCTAAGGGCCTAATTACTAGAATTTTTAAGTTGTTGGAAGGAGAGTTGGATGCCTAAAAAATTCCTTCCATTATCAAATGGGAAAAGGATCTTAATTTATCTTATACCCCTTTCGAATGGTAGCAAACTACTATCCAATTTAAAAAAAAATATCCATCATATCTCGCATCTCTGTTAGAACTCCATTTAAAGATTATATACTGATGGTACTTTGTTCCTTCTAAGTTACTTGAAATATATGAAGCATATTCACCTCTATGATGGTCTATACATCCTCTCTGATTTCAGATCTAATTCCAGATACTATATTACTTACACCTTCCCTTTTTCTATTTAATCTAGATTTCCCCATAGTGGAGAAAAAATATAAATATCTAATTATCTATATTCTATATGCATTTAAGATATCTATAGCTCGTAACTGGAAATCTAGCCAACCTCCATTATGGCAAGAAATAATAAATCAACTAGATTATCAATATACAATGGAGAGTAATTTTATAGCTCTATCCAGAAAATATATCTCTTATTGAGACTTATGAAATCCCTGGCTTCTATATAGAAATAAGGAAAATTTACTCTAGGATAAAAGAAGAAAGGGAAAGGATGGCATAAAGGGAAAAAACACTAACACTGTAGTCACCTAAATTACTTTAGCTAAATAAAGCAGTTTTAGTGTATAGATCATTTCCCTGCAATTTCACTGCTCAATTCACTGTCATTTAGGAGTTAAATCACTTTGTTTCTGTTTATGCAGCCCTAGCCACACGTCCCCTGGGTATGATTGACAGAGCCTGCATTAAAAAAAACTGGTTTCACTTTCAAACAGATGTCATTTACCTTTAATAATTGTATCTCAATCTCTAAATTGAACTTTAATCACAAACAGGAGGCTCTTGCAAGGTCTAGCAAGCTATTAACATAGCAGGGGATAAGAAAATCTTAATTAAACAGAACTTGCAATCAGTGGCGGATCCAGAGCCTGATCTCGGGAGGGGCACTTGTAGATTATTTAAAGAAATAATCCAGACACAATAACCACTACAGCTCAGTGTAGTGGTTATGGTGTCAATAGTGCCGGGACCCCCTCCCACAGTAAGTAGTCAAACCGTTTAAGAACAGTTTGACAACTTACCTGAGATCTGCTGGGAAATGGGGCTGTAGTAGGGCATAGGAGCAGTGGTGTGTGTGAGTGGTGCAATGTGTAAGGGGTGCAGTGTGTCTGTGAAGGTTGTAGTGTGTGAGTGAGGGGGCAGTGTATGTCAGGGATGCAGTGTATGTGTGGGACAGTATGTGTGTGTATGGGGGCAGTGTGTGTGTGTGTATGGGGGCAATGTGTGTGTGTATGGGGGAGCAATGTGTGTGTGTATGTGGGGGCAGTTTGTGTGTATGTGGGGGCAGTTTGTGTGTATAGGGGCAGTTTATGTGTATGGCGGGCAGTTTGTGTGTGTGTATGGGGGGCAGTTTGTGTGAATGGGGGGGCAGTTTGTGTGTATTGGGGGGCAGTATTGGGGGCAATATATATGTGTGTGTGTGGATTTTTTTTATTATATATATATATATTTTTATTTAATTAAAATAAATATTATCCTATGTCCCCCCTCCCTTCTTACCTTTACTGGGGAGGAGGGGGGGACATATTTAGATCCCTGGTGGTCCCAGTGGTGATTCCCTGGTGGTCCCAGTTGGTGTTCCCAGTGGGGAGAGTGAACTCTAGCCCGCGCTCCCGGGCTAGAGTTCACTCTCGCGAGATTTGGAGCGTTGCCGTGGTAACCGCGGCAACGCTTCAAATCTCACGAGAGGAGGACCCGGAGGAGCTGCAGACTGAGCTCCGGGTCCTCCCTTTCACTCCCTCCCTCCGCCGCCGGCCGCCCGCACAGTGCCTGCGGACCAGGGAGGGAGATCTGTGATCTCCCTTCCGGTCCATAGGCACATTGCAGGGCTAGCACCTGCATGTGCTGGCAGGGGAGGGAGACCGGTGGAATTCTCGGGGGGGGCAATTGCCCCGTTGCCCCCCCCCTGGATCCGCCACTGCTTGCAATAAAGAAAGCCTAAATAGGGCTCTCTTTACAGGAAGTGTTTATGGAAGGCTGAGCAAGTCACATGCAGGGAGGTGTGACTAGGGTTCATAAACAAAGGGATTTAACTCCTAAATGGCAGAGGATTGAGCAGTGAGGCTGCAGGGGCATGTTCTATACACCAAAACTGCTTCATTAAGCTAAAGTTGTTCAGGTGACTATAGTGTCCCTTTAACACTGTGAAGGAACTTCAGAAACAGGTCAACTTTGCAAGCGGAAAAAATGGCAGATTCTGAAGACAGGGGCAGGTGTAAAAATTTGAGGATCAGGGGGATACCTGATAATGTGGACACCTCGGACTTGATACATTATTTCCAAAAAATGGTTAAAACGATTTTACCCAAAGCTACTGATTTAGATCTAATAGTGGATCGTATCCACAGACTCCCTAAATCTGGCAAAGCACCTGCAACAGCTCCAAAAGACACCATAGTGAGACTACACTTTTTTCATATAAAACAGGAAATCCTGAGCACTAGTCGCAAATCAGGTCTCCCTGCGGATTATAAATTTATCAAAGTTTTCCAAGATTCCTCAGCCTATACTATGAGACGCCACAGAGAATTTCAACCCTTCACGACAGAGCTGAGGCAAAGAGAGATTTGTTGCAGATGGGGATTCCCTGTAAAACTACTCTTTCATATGGATGGCAGAAATTTCACAATCACTTGTCCCGAGGAAGGGATGGAGCTTCTTAATGCCATGAACAGACGTCAAACTCAACCTCACGTAACCTCACCGTCTACTCCAAGACACAACCACAAGAAAAGTAGGGCGGATGACACTTGAAGCTACTTTCTTTTAATTTTTTGAAGGCACAAAAGCTCCAACATACATATTGCCGGTTTAGATTTATTACTTTCTCCATGTTGTTTTATCACATCCATTTTATTACTTACAAATTGTTTTTTCTCTTTCCATTTTTTTTTCCCCCTCTCTCTCATTTTTTGGTTCCACATTCTTTATGCTCTTTATTGTGCATCAACACTTGGTTAAATGTTTATAGGTCAGTGATGTTTTTGAATGTATATTACTGATTTCTGATATAGAGATGTGATCACGGAACTAGAAGGACTCCATTCTTTATTGATCTTCTCTGCATACCACTGTTCATTTTTAATTTTTCTTTAAAGCTGATTGTTTTCCCCTTGCCGCAGGCAGTTTTCTCTCCTCCCAACCGGGGCCTAATACCCTGAGATGGAGAATTATTTTTTATTCTCCCTCATGGCCCTTTTTCTAAACATAGTTTTTTTCTCTCCCCGTATAGGGGAATTTATCCAAGTTTATTATTCCCCATTATTTATTTTTCCTTTTTATCCCATCCATTTACTAATGCACTGTAAGCAATTCAAGAAGCTAACAGGTTATGCTTCAAATGTTTTAGCACGCTCACGCTTGTCTAAACAAATGTATTTGTTATTACGATTGTTGGATTTCATAACTCTCCTCTTGGGACGTGGGCCTTCGGGCTCCCACATTTCTATACAATCTCTTTTTAATGGCTGTGTACTCTGATCTGAGTCATGGTCATTAAATTCATGTAATTTAATGTGAGGGGCCTGAACACCGCTCACAAGAGGCGACTATTGTTCAAAGAAGTCAAATCCAACAAATCAGATATTGTCTGTATTCAAGAGACTCATCTTAAGGAAGGAAAAGAGTACAAATTTATGACAAGGTTATTCCCTTCCCAAATTCATTGCACTTACAAAACTAAGTCTAGAGGTACTTTCATTTTTTTTTTAGCAGGAATGTGGCCAATTCAACAGAAAAGATAATGATGGATGATGAAGGGAGGTACATAGTGTGGATTGGTTAAGCTTACTTTCTTTAGGAAATTATGGATTTGGTGAATGAGAACATGAAAGGGACTTTGGTGATGTGTGGAGATATGAACTTCGTTATGGATGGCGACTTAGATAATGCAAGGGATAATTTGGATAAACTCCATAGGAGAGATAGTGATAGATTAGCTGTGAAATGCTCAAAATATATGGTTGAATGTGGACTGTATGATCCATGGAGATTAATGCATGAGAATGAAAGAGACTTTACTTTTTACTCAGTATCCAAGAACATGTATTCCAGGCTGGACAGGTTTCTGATACACGGCGCTCTCATACCACACATCTCAAGATCTGATATTTTAGATATCAATTGGTCTGACCATGCTCCCATAACTTTGCATATAGACAAAATTGTTTCTTTCTCCCCCAATAGGCAATGGAAACTGAGTGATTACTTATTAGATGATCCTGAAAATAGATCGCTAGCTGAAGGGATATTGAATGACTATTTTTTGGAAAATGTTTCACATGAGGTTCCTGGCGAAGTGACATGGCATGCACACAAGGCTGTGTTGAGAGGCCATTTCATTTCTAGGGTGTCTCACTTGAAGAGGAAAAATAATGGCAACTTAAGAAATTTGGAAAAAGAACTGTACAACCTAAATCAGGCAAATAAATTTGGCCCATCTTCCTCCCTGTCAGCAACGATAGGGGAGATTAAATCAAAAATTCTCAAAATAAATTTGGATCGAACTACTCTCATGGTGAGAAGCCTCAAGAAAGTGTTTTATTTAAAGGGTAACAAGGCCTCAACTCTCCTGGCGTCCAAACTCCGGCAGGTGAATGCCGATTCTAAAATTGCGTACTTAATAGATGACCAGGGACAAAAAATATTTCACCCGAATAAGATTAGTGACCAATTCGCCAAATATTATAGTGTACTTTATAATTTGGATTCTGATGTAAATCTCACCCAGCCGTCTGAGGCGACATATAATAATTTTTTAGACAGGGTTTCGTTGCCTCGTCTGTCTTCTGACAATTTGGAAAAATTAGAGCGTGATATATCTGAAGCAGAGATAGCCGAGGTGATTAAGCTCATGCCATCTGGAAAGGCTCCTGGTCCTGATGGATTCACCATTTTATACTATAAGACCTTTGTAGAAACTTTAATTACTCATATGCCCAAACTATTCAACTCTTATAAGTCCGGGGGGAAGATGCCAGGAGAGTCTTTGTACACACAGATTGTCACCTTGCCAAAACCGGGTAAAACTCCAGACAGATGCTCTAATTTTAGGCCCATATCACTTATTAATAACGACACAAAAATGTATTCTAAGGTACTAGCGTACTGATTAACTAATCTAATACCTTTATTGATCAATAATGACCAGGTGGGATTCGTGAAAGGTAGACAAGCACCTGATGGAACGAGACAGTTCATTAACTTAATTCAGCATATCAATTCAACAAGAACTCCTTCTCTGCTTCTTTCATTGGATGCAGAGAAGGCATTCGACAGGGTACATTGGGGATATCTATGGAAGACACTGAGCAGATTTGATATTCCACAATCTTTTATTACTGCGATAAAGGCACTATACAGTGCACCCATAGCTCATGTATCGGACTTGGGTTTCCAATCCAGAATGTTTTCTCTAACTAATGGGACGCATCAAGGCTGCCCCTTATCTCCAATTCTCTTTGTCCTGGAAATTGACAAACTGATTAGGACGACCCCAGAAATCGCAGGTATTAATATCAAGGGATTCACTCATAAAATAGGGTTATTTGCAGATGACGTCATTCTAGCACTCAAAAACCCAAAAGACTCTCTGAAATCTCTCAATACTATTCTACTCCAGTTTGGAGAAGTGTCTTATTATAAATTAAATGTATCCAAGGCCCAGGCCCTACCTTTCCACTTGCATAAATCTGATATGGATGAATTAAGACTATCATATCCGTTCGATTGGAAGAGGGATTACCTGGAATATTTAGGAATTAATTTATGCAAACATTTACCCAATATGCATATTCATAACTTGAAGAGAGCATGGCCGGACCTACAAAAGGAGATGGAGAGATGGGGTGGTATGGAGTTATCGTGGTTAGGAAGAATTGCCTCCATAAAAATGTCAATCCTCCCAAAAATCTTGTACTATTTTTGAACTATCCCCTTATCTGTTCCAATGTCCTTCTTTAACAAAGTACATTAAATAATGCTTAAATTTATTTGGAACAACAAACCCAACAGAATTAAACTTACATCCCTACAGCACCAAAAACTTCATGGGGGCATTGGTGTCCCTAATTTCAGAAAGTACAACTTTGCAACTAACGCTGCAGCGGTTGTAAGCTTTAATAGCAAAAAATAGGCCGAGATGGATGGAGATGGAGGAATCTAGCATTCTCCCCTTTCAACTCGGGGAATTACCCTTTCTAAGCCCTGTATGGAGACCTGGGGTAACTAAAATGTTTATGACCACTAAGACCACACTTAAAGCCTGGGATCTAGTATTTAAAAACAACTGTCACTTGACAAAACTATATAGAGCCATGCCAATTGAATCTTTAAAATACTGCATCCCGACCTTAAACTCATCATTACTTAAAGAACACCGAATGTATCATATAGATTACTTTTTTCATGGAAACTCTATTCTGTTGTATGAAAGATTATAATTTAAGCATAGACTGGCAACCGAATGTAAGGATGAATGTGAGTTGGTGATTGAGAAATTAAAAGAAATATACAACTGTGACGAAATGCCTTTTGTCCCTGGATTGTTAGGTGACAAGCTGCCCTTTGCCCCCGGCTTTTGGAGGAGCCTGATTGCCAGCCTCCTTCCTCATGACCATGGCCCTGGGGTGTATTGCCATTTAAAAAGACTATTTGGGGCTTATTGGCTTCTAAAGACAGTTTCTTCCCATTGGAATCCATGGGAAGGTGTGTTTCTTCCCCTCCCCCGTTTCCTGTCTATTGTTCTGCAGCAGGGCGTTGTCCCAGGCACACTGCCAAACCAGTTGGAACTGACTGCTTTTGTCCCTCCTTGGTTTCTCAACAGCCCTTGCTATGCTTTACCCCATGGAAATTCTACTCTGTTCATGGGATCTGAGCGCTGTTCACCTAGATTGGGCGCTCAAATCCGAGCTATCTGGGGATAGGTTAAATGTGGGGGTTCTGTGTAATAAAATAAGAATTATGTATTTTTATGTAAATATAAATTTCAGCGCTAAGTAGATAATCCCCTTAGAAATAAAAAAGGTGCATACATATGCAAAAATGAAAAAATCAGGCAGAGAAAAGTGTCCAAAATGTATAGTTCTGTAACAAAGTCCTACAATGAGAAAGTCCAGATAACGTTGTGATATGTAGAAACTCAAAAGCATGTAGAAATACCTTGAGAAAAAAGAAACAAAGAAAGATACATAGCGTGATACTATATCAAAATGTATTGCCCAGAATACAAAAGGAAAAAATCCCCCCCAACTTCAAAACTCTTACATTAAATAAAATTTTGTACTCATCATTGTAGATATGGCTGATAAAGTTCTTTCAAAGCCGCTCGTGTTTTTCCCCAGGGACAGCTCCTCTCCGGTGCACTCAGGAGGGCTGCCTGTGATGTCTTCTATGGAGAAACGCTGACTGAAAGTCCGGCTTCTGTTGAGTACTTTTAGCGTCTGCCGCAGATGAATCTTGCAGATAAACAATAGTAGCACCCTATCAACGCGTTTCGCCCTGCTTTCAATATTTCTAAGCAAAGAAAATGCTACCCAGTAGTCAAATGGGGGAAGGTTCCAAGGGGTTATCCCCCATTTGACTACTGGGTAGCATTTTCTTTGCTTAGAAATATTGAAAGCAGGGCGAAACGCGTTGATAGGGTGCTACTATTGTTTATCTGCAAGATTCATCTGCGGCAGACGCTAAAAGTACTCAACAGAAGCCGGACTTTCAGTCAGCGTTTCTCCATAGAAGACATCACAGGCAGCCCTCCTGAGTGCACCGGAGAGGAGCTGTCCCTGGGGAAAAACACGAGTGGCTTTGAAAGAACTTTATCAGCCATATCTACAATGATGAGTACAAAATTTTATTTAATGTAAGAGTTTTGAAGTTGGGGGGGATTTTTTCCTTTTGTATTCTGGGTAATAAATTTTGATACAGTATCACGCTATGTATCTTTCTTTGTTTCTTTTTTCTCAAGGTATTTCTACATGCTTTTGAGTTTCTACATATCACAACATTATCTGGACTTTCTCATTGTAGGACTTTGTTACAGAACTATACATTTTGGACACTTTTCTTTGCCTGATTTTTTCATTTTTGCATATGTATGCACCTTTTTTATTTTTAAGGGGATTATCAACTTAGCGCTGAAATTTATATTTACATTTGTTCTTTGGAATTGGGAATATTCTTTTTGTTTTAGCAGCTATTACTGTTTGAGTACATTGGGTACTATCTTTTATTGTTTTATTTTGAATATATATAGACTATTACATAGGTCTTTTATTTTGTAATACATGCGCTCTCTTTTTGATCATTTATAATGTATTTTTATGTACTTTTACGTATTTTGCTGTTAGTGTTAAATGTAGATATTTTCTGTACCTGGAGATAATTGAGTTTACTGCAGTGCCTTAAGCCAATTATCTCCAGGATGGAGAGGAGGGATTTCATTGTGTATGTGAGAGTGTTATCATGTTAATTAGTGTTCCCATTGGTTTGTGTCCCTTTTGTCACAGTTTACCACCAGGTCCAGGGGGTGTGCCTCTGACCTGAAAACTTGTATATAAGGAGTAATAAACGCTCATTGGAGTCAGATCATCTTGTACCTTCATGAAGTTTCGGCTCATGTTTGGGGGATTGGAGAAACTACACTCTGGGGATTGCTATAATCACTATACTCCCCAGGGTATAATCACTAAGCTCTGCTAAGAGCTTGTTCCTGTTCCTGCTCTCTGGAATTCGGAGAGAGGTCGACCTGCTGGAAGCTGGACCCTGGTCCTGGGTCCAGAGTGGGTGGAGACGGCGAGACCCCAACCAAGCTGCGGCGGTTCGTGGGGTCTGCAGTGGTTATGGTGTCAGGCAGAGTGCTTGGAGTCCTCGGAAAGCACTAGGAGCATCCGTCGGCGGAAGGTACCCGGTCGGGGTGCCAGCGGTTCCGTTACAGTGGTGGCAGCGGTGGGATGGCGTCCTAGTGCGAGGAGAAGCAGCGCAGAGGCACCGGTAACATTTGGAATTACACTTTGAGGGCAACGCTAGTATTCGTACAGCGCCCCTGTTCACAGCAAATATGACCTATCGCTTTGAGGGCGACGCTTACAGGGAGGAGGTCAAGAGGCGGTTAACCAGATATGGGCCGAATCTTTCGACAGAGGCGATTCTGGCAACCATGCGCAAGTTGGATGAGGAGAATCGAGCGGCATGGGAATTTGAGCTACGATTGCGGAGATTGGGGCTGTGGCCAATTGATCTCTCTCCCCAACGACAGACAGCATCCCAGGGTGAGGAGATTGTCGGTCCCTCGTCCCTGCAACAACCATCATCACTGGGAGTTGAGACAGTCGCTCTGACTCCCCAGCGGCAGTGTGTTGTCAAGGGAGAAGAGACAACCGGTCTCTCACCCCAGCGGCAGACAGCATCCCAGGGAGAGGAGATTGTCGGTCCCTCGTCCCTGCAGCAACCATCATCACTGGGAGTCGAGACAGTCGGTCTGACTCCCCAGCGGCAGTGTGTTGACAAGGGAGAAGAGACAACCGGTCTCTCTCCCCAGCGGCAGTGCAAGTTACAGGGAGCCGAAGGTGTCGTCCTTCCTCCCAGCGGCAGTGTGAATTACAGGGAGCCGAAGGTGTCGTCCTTCCTCCCCAGCAGCAGTGGGAATTACAGAGAGCCGAAGGTGTCGACCTTCCTCCCCTGCGGCAGTGTGAATTCCAGGGGGCCGAAGGTGTCGTCCTTCCCCCCCAGCAGCAGTGTGTCCTACAGGGAGCAGAGACAGTTGGTCTCTCTCTCCAGCAGCAGGACAAAGTTATGGGAGTGGAGACTGGCGGTTTCCCTCTCCAGCGGCAGACTGTGTTTCAGGGAGAGGAGCACAGCACCCTATCTCCCCAGCGGCAGCTTACCCTACCAAGGGGAGACACCATTCTCCCAGATGGCACAGAGCGGACCGTGGTCTCCGTGCCCGACCTACAGGGATGCTGGACAGCCTGTCCAGATCCCCAACTACCCTCACAGGGACAACAGGAGGAGGGGGTAAGTACGAATTCCCCTCCCCAGCTAACTCCTAACTTGGCCCCAGGGTTAACAGAGGAGATGTTAACCCCCACTGACTCCCATGTTCCCCTGGCTACTGAGCCGGACTATGTTCCCAGCACCCCAGCAGAACAGCTGACAGCTGGGCAGAGTGCAGTCGGCCTCTGCCCTCCCTGTGTCCCTTGTCCAGAGCCTGATGTCCTGCAGCCTATACCAGCGGAAGAGCTGGCAGCTGGGCAGAGTGCAGTTGGCCTCTGCCCTCCCTTTGACCCTTGTACAGAGCTTGACATTCTGCCGGCTATCCCAGCGCAAGAGCTGACATCAGGGCAGAGCACCGCTGGCCTTTGCCCCCCAAGTACCACCAGCTATTTGCCCAGCTGCACCAGGAAGGCCGAGGATGCTGCATTTTTATCCTACAACCTGGAACCTACCGGCCAGTACTGTTTATTGTGGGGGGGCTACTTTGCCACTTGTTATTTGTGGGTGGGCTACTCATGTACTTGTTCACTGTGGGTGGGTTTATCGACTAACTCAGGCACTGACCGACAGGTCAGGTACCTGGTTAGTCTCCCCCCCAAAGGGGAGATGTGTGACGAAATGCCTTTTGTCCCTGGATTGTTAGGTGACAAGCTGCCCTTTGCCCCCGGCTTTTGGAGGAGCCTGATTGCCAGCCTCCTTCCTCATGACTATGGCCCTGGGGTGTATTGCCATTTAAAAAGACTATTTGGGGCTTATTGGCTTCTAAAGACAGTTTCTTCCCATTGGAATCCATGGGAAGGTGTGTTTCTTCCCCTCCCCCGTTTCCTGTCTATTGTTCTGCAGCAGGGTGTTGTCCCAGGCACACTGCCAAACCAGTTGGAACTGACTGCTTTTGTCCCTCCTTGGTTTCTCAACAGCCCTTGCTATGCTTTACCCCATGGAAATTCTACTCTGTTCATGGGATCTGAGCGCTGTTCACCTAGATTGGGCGCTCAGATCCGAGCTATCTGGGGATAGGTTAAATGTGGGGGTTCTGTGTAATAAAATAAGAATTATGTATTTTTATGTACTTTTACGTATTTTGCTGTTAGTGTTAAATGTAGATATTTTCTGTACCTGGAGATAATTGAGTTTACTGCAGTGCCTTAAGCCAATTATCTCCAGGATGGAGAGGAGGGATTTCATTGTGTATGTGAGAGTGTTATCATGTTAATTAGTGTTCCCATTGGTTTGTGTCTCTTTTGTCACAGTTTACCACCAGGTCCAGGGGGTGTGCCTCTGACCTGAAAACTTGTATATAAGGAGTAATAAACGCTCATTGGAGTCAGATCATCTTGTACCTTCATGAAGTTTCGGCTCATGTTTGGGGGATTGGAGAAACTACACTCTGGGGATTGCTATAATCACTATACTCCCCAGGGTATAATCACTAAGCTCTGCTAAGAGCTTGTTCCTGTTCCTGCTCTCTGGAATTCGGAGAGAGGTCGACCTGCTGGAAGCTGGACCCTGGTCCTGGGTCCAGAGTGGGTGGAGACGGCGAGATCCCAACCAAGCTGCGGCGGTTCGTGGGGTCTGCAGTGGTTATGGTGTCAGGCAGAGTGCTTGGAGTCCTCGGAAAGCACTAGGAGCATCCGTCGGCGGAAGGTACCCGGTCGGGGTGCTAGCGGTTCCGTTACAACAACATACCGGAAACCGACAAAAATTCTAAAGCTCTAGAAATATCACAACTAAAAAAGCTATTTGCATGACCCGAATAGGAAGGGCATTATATCTATCTGTTATATGTTACATAACGATAAACCATCAATTAAACTGAAGCATATGTTATCCTGGGAGACGGAGCTGGGTTCCCAATATAAGTTGGAGGATTGGTTCAGTTTTTTTCAGCTCTGAAGGGCCTATCTTTCTGCTCCAACCATCACGAAAACCACTTTAAAATTCTGTATCGATGGTATCTGGTCCCGTCTAAATAGCATAATATGAATAACAAGTACAGCGATAGGTGTTGGAGAGACTGCGGAGGACTGGGCAACATGGCCCACATATGGTGGTTTTGCCCAAGCCAGACTAGATATTGGAAAATGATACATGACTTAATTATTAAGGTGAACAGTAACATAGGTAGCTTCACATCTGAACACTAGAAAACAAATCATACGAATTATCACATAGAAATAACACACATATATTTGCACAATTGAAATACCACTGAGATCAATGGGAAACCGATGTAAAAAAAACGTATAACCTTTAATAACTTGTTATGGAATGTTTTTCAACTTAAGCGCCTTGTACATTAACATACTTACCGTTATAATGGATGGATACCCCCTTTTTCCCACTTCCAAGTTTTCCCTTCCTTTCCCCTCCCCTAATATATTGTTTTTTTTATTACTTGTAAAATCTGCAAAATCTTTCGATAAAAATTATTTGAAAAGAAAAATTAAACAAATAGCAGCAATAAAGGCGTATCAACAAGATGTGATTATTTTTCATTATTGTTAGTTAAACCCCAGTGCTCTATAATTGAGTATTCTTCCAAAAATTAAAATCAGATTGCTGCAGAGATATTGGAGCACATGCACTTGTGATTCACACTGTAAAGTGTTTAATATCCATTAGATACCATTCCTAATATAAAATAAATCCAAAGGCCACATGTGCCTGAAGCTGCACATATGCAGGGTTTATCACTGTTTAGGACATTCTTTGGCAATGCTATGGCTGACTAAGCTGTGTAACATAGTAACTTCAGTGCATAGCAGCTGACACTCGAGCTATTGACCCAAAAGTTAGATGTTCCAGCCATGTGCAGTATCCATTAGCTGATTTGCGTACTTAGCTCTTGAATGCCTTTACAGTGTAAGTCGTGAGTCTAATGGTCCAATCCCTGTCAAGATAAGGTAAAATATGTGTTACACTCACAACATCAAATATATTATCTAGATCCCAAAAGGATTTTTCTGAGATGAGGTAAACATTTCAAGTTTTAAATCATTTAATAAAAATATTTACACGTTTCATCAACTGTATGTGTCACACCTAATTAAAGGCCTAACTATATAATAATGAGGGAGGAATGATAGCAGAATGTGCACTAGTAAATACTGATAAACTCCTAGGATACCTCAACAAACAGAATCTACCAGATGGAAAAATTGTCCAAAATTATATTTTATAATAAGGTTGCAAGTTATATCAGAGAACAAACCCTGATATTATATTTTTCCAGGTTAGAAAATATAGTTATTTCATAGTTCAATTCTAGAAACATTTCTAAACTCTAGAGAAATCTCTATAAACCTTAGCCAACAGGCGTAATGTTAACTGTTAAAGGACCACTATAGTGCCAGGAAAACAAACTCGTTTTCCTGGCACTATAGTGCCCTGAGGGTGCCCCCACCCTCATGGCCCCCCTCCCGCCGGCCTGAAGTTGGAGGAAAGGGTTAAACGCTTACCTTTCTCCAGCGCCGGGCTCCCTCAGCGCTGGGGACTCTGCTCCTCCTTTGGACGTCATCAGCTGAATGCGAATGCGCAGCAAGAGCCACGCGCGCATTCACTCAGTCCATAGGAAAGCATTCTCAATGCTTTCCTATGGACGCTGGCGTCTTTTCACTGTGAAAATCAGTGAGAAGCGCGGAAGCGCCTCCAGCGGCTGTCAATGAGACAGCCACTAGAGTCTGGATTAACCCATATATAAACATAACAGTTTCCCTGAAACTGCTATGTTTATAACAGGCAGGGTTAACCCTAGATGGACCTGGCACCCAGATCACTTCATTAAGCTGAAGTGGTCTAGGTGCCTATAGTGGTCCTTTAAGGTTCAACAGCTTCAGGTCAACTTGTTAACTACCCTTTCCAAGGCCATTGCAAATAATAGTCTCACAATATGACAATATTTTGTCTAAGCCCACCATATTTTTAAAGGTGCTCAATATTGGAGGATCCTAACCTCCATTTTAAAATTGCATTTTTAAAATGCACCACAAACAGCATCAAATACTCCATCATTGACTATCCAAGTAACTCTCCCATAATTCAAGAACTTTTGATAACATTACTATGGAGCCCCTGTGTGTGGAGAGGTGGGGTGCTTCCCAGAGCCTGTTCAGGACCTTCTTTAAAGCATTATTCACACTCAGACATAGTTTAACAAAAATCTGTTATGGTCAAGTATTGAAATATAATCCAGTAAAAAGCTAGAATAGTTTACATTGTATATGGTATTGTAAATGTTAGATGTACTTATTTTGGATGTGTATAGTTGAGTAGAAAACAATGCATGATTAATTAAGTCACTGGTAAACTAGTTCAAAATTTAATGGACCAAATGTGGATCTATAAAATTCTATTCTAAGGCTATTGTGTATGCATGGCAAAACACCATGCTGCGCCAATTAGCATCTCCTCATAGAGATGCATTGAATCGATACATCTCTATGCGCAACGTTCAGCACTTTGATGCAGAGTGTGGAGACACTGAATGCAGGCTCTGCACACCATGCAACTCTGAAATAGACAGCACCTCTAGTGGCCGTCCGAGTTACTAGAGGTGTTACGAGGCAGTAAAGTAAGCACAGTCTTTTTTCTGTTTGCATTAAAAAACCAACAGAGACATGCTATAGACGTCAGAACAACTACATTAGGCTGTTGTTCTGGTGGCTATTGTATCAATTTAAAGTTAGTAGTTTAATTACTTCATTTTAAGCTCAGCTGCTAATCAAGCTACAGAGCAGACAACCACTTGCCATTCTGATAATGGTGTCTGAGAAAAATAATCAATAAGAATCAAATATTTTGATATTGATAAATAAAAAACTTCAGATTTTTGACACATTTGACGTATGTGGTGCTCTGTTAATGTTTTATCATGGAGTGGTTCCCAACCATTACAACACATCTCTGGCACAACTGCAATATGAGTTTAAAGTATATTTTGTGAGTCAGATCAAAGTGCTAAGGAGGTGAATAGAAACAGTACAAAAGATAGGTGCAGTGGTACAGTAAGATGAGGAAACAACATTAATTATGACATACAACATACTTTTTTATATACTGTTACATGTGCAAGTCAGGTCAAATCCAACAGGTGCATGCAAAACCCCCCAGTTAATTAAAGACTTTGCTTCTCCCTCTCAAGCTTCTCCTTAAACACCCAAGGGTAATTTTTTATTCCTTCGGTAGACGGTATAAATCGATGCCTAACATTGTGCAGTGGCTTGCCAAGGAGTTAACTGTGACTGGTTGGCTTTTAAACTTCAATTTGCATGCTCGTTATGTCCTGCCTTATGCAGTTGAACATTAAAAACTCCAATTGGCATCACTGAACTTCCAACATACAGTTAAATATAAATAAAAGCTCATTGCCCACTAGTTTGGGGTGTTTTTTTCAGAGTCTTGTTGGTGCTGCTCCATGATTCCTCTGTTTATGTGAACCTTTCCACAGCATCCCTGGATGAGACTCACACTGCTTCCCTACACACTTCCTGTAAAAGACTCCAATTTTTTTATCTTCCCATGTTGCACATTATGTTTACTTTAGACATTTTTATATTTCACTCTGCTAATGTGCAGTGTCCTACAGTAGCCTCCTGTGTGTGATTAACATTAAACAAGCAGGAAATAAATACTTCTAAAGTAAATTTAACTTTTTTCATGGAAGCTGTATGAGTCTCAGCCAGGAGAAGAGCAGCTAGGGTTGCATAAGCAAATTGATTTAACTCCTAAACTTCAGAGAATTGAGCAGTGAGACTGCAAGAACATGATCTATACACAAAAACTGTATAGATCATGTGGATAGTGGATGCATGGAATAGCTTCCAGCTGAAGTGGTAGAGGTTAACACAGTAAAGGAGTTTAAGCATGTGTGGGATAGGCATAAGGCTATCCTAAATATAAGATAAGGCTAGGGACTAATGAAAGTATTTAGAAAATTGGGCAGACTAGATGGGCCGAATGGTTCTTATTTGCTGTCACATTCTATGTTTCTATGTTTCTAAAATTGCTTCATTAAGCTAAAGTTGTTTTGGTACATGACAGGCGCATAGTCGTTATATGGGCAGGTGGAATTCCCCCCCCAAAACGTACCCCAAAAACACACTGACAATAATGTATGGGTCAATATGTCCACAGCTTTATTAATATTGATAACAATAAATTCCCGCCATATAACATCATATGTCCCCAAAACAAAAGGCAATGACCCATCCTTTCCGTAAATATAAATAAGATAAACAACAGTAATAACAAACATTGTAAACATAATATAAGTGCCAAACTTTGTTTAATAACCACGGTAGGGGTATACTCGGATACCCCTACCACCCACCAGGTTCTGAGTCACCACCGGGCTCAAAACCTACCAAAGTTCATAATGAACCATTTAACCAAACTCTTCACCAGCAGCCTAACTGCCCATTCTATTTACACTACCCCAGAGCTTGTTTGTCCCCTATCTTTTCTCTTTGTAGCCCCGCCACAAGTTCAGACCTTGATCCCTTAAGCCGTCTGAGCTCCGCCACCCCTAAGGAACAAGGCCCTACTCAATCCTTCTTGAAACCCCATATTCAAGAGATCCCACCCCCCATCAGTGAGGTGGACCCCGCCCTGACTACAATACTCAGGCACCTGTCCTCCAGCTCTCTGCCGAATCACCACTCGGGAAGCCCAGCTGCGGGCCTTGTAAACGAGCTGCAGCCTTCCTCTTAGCCCAGAACACAAACAAATGTCCCATGATCCAAGCAACTCGACCTGTGCAAACAAAACATAACCATCAGCTGAGAGGCACCAGCGGAGAATCCCCAAGCCCCTTACTTCAATCACACCAGCATCCCCAGTCGCACGTAGGAGCGAAACCGAACCGATTCCCACCTCCCTATTTTCTTCACAAGCTCATCGCCGAGCCCCAGGTTCGTGGCTTCCGTAGCTGCCCCAATCCGGAAGGAGTGTGTCCCGAATTGTTCCAGCCTCAGGCCCAACCTCCGAAGGCCCATGCGAAAAACTCGAGCAAGTTGGAAGCGCGACAGCGCCGAACCATCCTCATGTAAGAAAAAGGCGCCCTAACCCGCTGGTCACAACGCCCGATACCGTGCAAGAATGGTAACCAGGCACAACCGTGAACCTGGGAGAGCATGCAACAACAAATCTGTCCCTTTCCCCTGCACATCTGTCTTTGACCTAGATAAGCGGATCACCCCCCTCCACCCCTGTAGTGACATCAGACACCTGAATGCTGCCCTGACCTTGCTTGTTCGCACTGACCAGTTCCCTAATACGAAAAGCCCTGAAAAAGGCCAAAACAAATTCCACACCAAACAGGCCAGCTTCATAGCCTGAGAAGCAAATCTTGGGCAGCACCCGCACCAGGCTCTCCAGAACACCGATGGATACCAGCCACCACTCATCAGGATCCCTGCGCCCCCTCCGGAAACTTTTTATTCAAGTAACCAGAGACATGTCGCGCGCTGAAGACCACATTGCGGGACATACACATAATCAGCTTATCCTGGGGAAGACAACATTCCCCTTTTCAAGAGTCTATCTCAATGCCCAGGAAACTCAGGCAGGTGGTTGGGCCTTTCCGTTTTGGACCCCGCGAGGGGGACCCCGAACTTTTCAGCCACCCACTCGATGGTCCATAGCAGGTGAAAACAGCACTGAGAGTCAGCAGGCGCTACACACAAGAAATCATCCATGTAGTGGACCACCGACTGATACCCTGCCTCCATCTTGACCATCCACTCTAAGAACGTGCTAAACTTATCCAAGTACACGTACGAAATTGAGCACGAAAAAGAGCCGTCGAAGGTGCAAAGCAAAAGGTGGTGGCAGTCCAGGTGTACTGGCAGGAGGCGAAACACCTCTACATCCACCTTTGCCATGAGGACTCCAGGCTCTGCCTCCCTAAACAGCTTGACCGCCTAGTCGAATGATGCGTAGGAGACTTCTTAGGGACGACCCCCAGCAGGGAAAACCGCAAATTGGGCAAGGTTATGGACGTAAATGGGCCTTCCATCCTGCCCAGCCGCACTTCCTTATCCAGCTTCTCCCGCACCACTGAGAATTCAAAGACCGACTTCAAGTTACGCACACTACCCGAACCCCCTTTCTTGAAAAGGGATATAAAACCCCTTCCCGAAGCCTGTGCGCAATGCTGCATCTGCCTTGTTACCGTATTGGCTTAGCCACGGTAGCATCACGTCGGTGTTGATCCCTGTGGCAACGGGAACAGTCCCACCAGAGGCTGCGCCAGAGGATGCCCCAGCCTTACCTCACTTAAAGCATCGGTTGAGGCCATGGGCACCTCTGCAGCGTGAGCACTCACGCTTACACCTGCACTCAGTGCCCCGCTTGCACTGGCCTTCAGTGAAGAGCCAGCAAATACCTCGCTTGAACGCGGCCGACGAAGAGGTCGACTTCTGCACAATCATAAGCTTCATCCATAACGGCAGGTCCATCTGTTCCCATCGCATCCCTGGGTTCGCCACAAGTCACTGACGGAATTGCTTGTCGTATTTCCACCACGCCAAGCTGCTGTACTTGCGGTAGGCCACCCACACCCCATCCAGGTAGCAGAATAACGAGGAACACAGACCCGGCGACTTCTCCCCAATAACACAAAGATGCAGAAAGCATGTTACAGGATCCGGCCCCCTCTCCCGGCAACCCCGGCCGCTGCGGACACCTGAGGTCCACTCCAACAGGGGCCTTCCCCCTATGCCCGCCTCCTAGCTCTGTCAAGCCCCTTTCCACTAAGCTGCGCTTGTTCCATAGGGTTGCATGTAGCCTCTCTTTAAATCTAGATTTTGTTTTTTCATACCCTCCTATTTACAGTGTGCTAAAATCAAGGACCTATCTTGAACTGATGGAAAATTGCTTTTGCAAAAAGGCTTAATATAAGAGTTTATTGGACAGAGAGGCTTTTAAAATGGCAGAAAATATAGATCTGTTTAATTTCTGTATGTAGAACAAACATTAAATATATATATTATATATAAATATATATATATATTTTATAAGTCAGAATGACAAAATGTAAATTGCATGCCGAACTATTTCTGGATTTTCTATACAAATCACTATAAAATGTGTATTTAACAGATTTAGGAATTATATCTAAACAGCTTGGATTTGCACAATAGGTGGAATAAGGCTGAGCACTTCTGCATCAATTTGAAAAGGACGGAGGCAAATACATTAATCTTGTTTTGTTACCAGTTAGCATATGTTTTAAATTAATACAAATATTCAATTTACCCAGAATAATCTACTCAAAGGTCCTGTTAGTTACTCAATGAAGTTATGTTTTTGCATATACCCACAGGCTTCAATAAGATAAAATAGCTTGTGATTTTACACCACAAGGAGGAATCTGCTAATCTGGTTGAAACAGATTTTCACCCAGTGCTACCTCTTATCTTTTATAGTGCCATTTTATTGCTTGATTTAGCAACAACATTTAATTACATACTGTATTAGTGTTATTGTTATTATTAAGGAATAGTTTTATGATCACACATAACTTTTATGTAACAGTATTAAAAGTAGAAAAAGGGAAATTTGTGTTTTTTTCTTTTAAAATCAATATTACAAGATGGAAAATTAAATATAAATTAAAAATAGCATGAAACATTGTTCGAGGGACTTATATCCATATAGTAGCCTGTTTATCATGTCTAGCATGCTTTTATTACTTTGTAAAGTCATCATTTTTGGTATTTTTAAATTGCTTAGTTACAAAACTGTCATATTGAGCTTACAGAATTACTTAATAATATGTTTAGTTTTTTTTTTTTTTTAAATAATGAATAATTCCCTATTGGACATTATTCTGTAGGATCCACCCCAATCACTTTAAAATAGTTTAACTTAACTTTACGCAGTGCCAGACGATGTTCCTGGTGCTTCTTCAGATACCCCCATCTGACGTCACTGACATCTGGGATTGGTCCAATCAAAGGCCAAAGGCTTTCCCTAGAAAAGTTATTAAGCTCTGGCAATGTAGGCAACAAATTGTACTTTATTTTTATTAAAACTGTATTATTTTACCATAGTTCTGAATGCCTCGCTTCATTGGCTAGATGTGCCTACAGAACGGACCATGTAGATGTACCTTCTGGTTTAGACCTAAATTAGCAAGGTGGATGAAATATCAGTGGTTGGGGTGACAATATACATATCAGCTATTTTTAGTGGAAATTTTGCTAGCTGATTGCCAGTTTACCTTAACTCAGTGTTTAGTTAATGAAGTCACAAATAGTACTCATTAAAGCCATGAATAGCAGATCTCCTGGTGTGATATGTCGCTCATGATTAATGATGATATACATATGCAAATTAGTATTGTCGTCTTGCTGTGAATACATTAATTTTAGTACATTTGGAGAGGCAAGAGGAACTATGGTGCAACTGATATTACACTGGGCATGGGATGTATTCACTAACTACGCTTAGTACTAGTCATTTCAACTTTTGTCCAATAAACAGTAATTTCAGTGAAAATGGCAGTGTTTGCTGTAAAACAAAAATCTTTACACATTGCAATCCTGGGGTGTGTATAGTGATTGTGGAGGGTGGCAATCATCAAAACAACGAGAGGTCACATAACAGGGGGCAATGGCAGGCTACACTTGGAGGTAGTTTTCATGCAAAACAGGTAATATTTTGGGTACAAATTGCTAGATTTGGAGAGATATTCTCCATTATTGGTTTCCATGGTGATTGCTCCCTATTTAGCTCATTTCGCTAGAGTGTTTGTGTATAAATCATGCCCATGCAACCTCATGGCTCAGTTCTCTGCCATTTAGGAGTTAAATCACTTTTGTTTCTGTTTATGCAGCCCTAGCCACACCTACCCTGGCTAAGAAAATTGTTGAATATTCAATCAGACGTTAACTTACTTTAGACGCTTTTATCTCCTGCTCTGTGGATTGAACTTTAATCACACACAGGAGGCCCCTGCAGGCTCTATAAAACTATTAACAGAGATGGGGATAATAAATTCTAAATTAATGGAACACTATAGTATTAGGAATATGAAATTGTATTCCTAACACTATAATATCCCTCTGCCCCGTGACCCGTCCCCCCGGTAAGTGAGAGATTAAATAACCCTTACAACATGTACCTGATTCCAGTGCCAATGTCCCTTAGAGCTGGCACTGACTCTGCCTCATACGACATCAGAGGATGGGGAACCTAATGCAAGGGCATCGTTAGGCCTTCCCCACAGAAAAGCATTGAATCAATGCTTTCCTATGGATATTTGCAAGACACTGGATATCCTCATGCAAAGCGTTGTACTCCCTGGAACTGCAGGAAGCGCCTCTAGCGACTGTCTGGGAGACAACCACTAGAGGCAGTCATAAGCCTGCGAAACAAAACATTGCTGTGACGAGACCAATCTCGCCACTGTGCATTGGAGGAGCCTGGTTGCCCGCCTGCTGTCTTTAGACTATGGCCCCATGTTGAAACGCTTGATTTTCCCCTGTGAAGACACGAAAGCCGGGTCATTCAGTGCTTGCCCTGTTTGAGCGGTGATACCCCAGATAGCTATGCCATGGAGCCCTGTCTCATTTTTGGGGGTATTTACTGTATGCTGTTAGAGACTGCCAGGAGTGTAAGCCGCTTGGGTGCTTTTCCTGTTCGTCTGCTAGCAGCTATTCGTGAGGTTCCAGTTCGGGAGTTTGGTGTTCTGCAGTAGCTGTGTCTGTATCTCTGGAAGGGGAAGATCTTCTAAACGGCTGTTTAACCCTTTTATGCCTTGGGGTGCCGTTACAATTGCAGTTTCTCTAAAACTGGAATTATTTACATTGAAGAGTTAAGGAGACAGGGACACTCTCTCTTTACAGGAAGTGTTTAGGAATGCTGTGTAAGTCACTTGCAGGGAGGTGTGACTAGGACTGCATAAACATGATTTAACTCCTAAATGATAGAGAAATTTATCTTTTACACACAGTACCCCAGTCACTCACACACTCATATAGTTAGTAAACACTATATAGTTAGTTTACACATACACTGTCAGCTCCGGACTGGGAAATAAATTCGGCCAGGCCTTTTTTGAGTCATACTGAGAAGGGGGTGGGGCCAGAGAGGGGGTGTTTTGTCATCACTAATGACAAACATCAACCTCCCCCAGGGGGGTGCAGTGTGTAGTGTGTGTGAGGTGCAGTGTGTGTATGAGTGTTGCAGTGTATACGTGTGTGAGGGGTGCAGTGTGTGAAAGGTGCAGTGTGTATGAAGGGTGCAGGGTATGTATGAAAGGTGCAGTGTGTATGTGTGTGTCTGTGTGAAGGGTGCAGTTTGTGAGTGTGTGAGAATGAAGGGTGCAATGTACGAGGAATGCAGTGTGTGAAGGGTGTAGTTAGTGTGTGTGTGGGTGTGTGTGTTTAGTGTGCAATGGGTGAAAGAGGAGTGCAGTGTGTGTGTGAGAGGTGCAATGTGTGTGAAGGCTGCAGTGTGTGTGTGGGGGGGGGTGCATTGTGTGTGTGTTAGGGGTGCATTGTGTGTGAAAGGTGCAGTGTGTATGAAGGATGCAATGTGTGTATGAAAGGTGTAGTGTGTATAAAGGGTGCAGTGTGTGCATGAAAGATGCATTGTGTGTGTGTGTGTCTGTGTGAAGGGTGCAGTGTGTGATTGCAGTGTGTGTGTGTGTGAAGGGTGCAGGGGTTAAGGAGTGCAGTGTGTGAAGGGTGTAGGGCTGCAGTGTGTGTGTGTGTTTGGTGTGCATGGGGGAAGATGAAAGTAATACATAAATATGTTTGTTTTTTATAAAAAAAATAAAAAATAAATCAATACTTTATATCCCCCCTCCCATCTTACCTTTGCCAGGGTGGGACAATATAGATGTGAATCCCTGGTGGTCGTAGTGGTGAGATGAACTCTTGTAGTTCACTCTTGCGAGATCGGATCTTTGATTTCCCCATTGGCCCATGAAGGCACACAGCAGTGCCGGCACTCTGATAGCGCCGGTCCTGCATGGAGCAGCAGAGGAGATCCTATGATCTCAATTGCCGGCCTCGGCCCATGGCAATTGCTGCCCACTAGGCATTTGTCCGGTTTGCCAAATGGCCAGTCCAGGCCTGTACACTGTTTAAAATGTAAATGTATGTATAAATGTATTTTAATAAAGATTTGCATCAGTGAATTTGTGTGTACATGTAAAAAGAGTGGTATGTAACTCTGTCATGTAAATCACTACTCTAAAGTTCTTCCCTACTTACTCTGTTATGTCAATCTCCTCACCTACATTACATTACATCACAAATACTTAGAATCCCGTATTCTTCTGCAGAATGATCTAAACACCAATGGTGTGATTTAAAATTACCTCCTGGCTGCCACGTTTATGACCTTGCCACGTTTAACTCATTATGGAGATACATTTAAAAACATGCAAACATTAAAAACAAGGTTACAAAATAGTTTAATACCTGACCCAAACTATAAAGCAAGTTGAAATCTCTGTGCATTGCATAGGCACTGTTTCTGAGTATTCATCTCATGCTAAGTACTTGGAGCACTGGGAATTAATCCAACGTACAGTTTATTTCATTTGCATTTCTTCGACAACCACAAAGTATTTCTAGATCAGCAAGTTGCCGGTTCCTATTCACATTTTTGTCTTTGCCAGAAAAATGATTAGATGTTTATTTAAAAGAATATGAAAGGCAATTCCTTGCTACTGGGAGAAAGCATGCCCATTTGAGAAATGGTATCACAATGCCCCCTCCTTTCCATCTGTTCTTATTGCTGATAAACAAGGTTTGTACTCTGTAGTCATTCAGCAGTTATTTTATTAATTCACATTAAATCAGTATTAGTACACTATTACAATGTTTTACACATTGTATTTTTTTCACAATCTGTATGTCTATTTATCTGTCTGACTGTCTGTATGTGTAATGCTGGTTTACCCTTACAGCATCGGTAGGGTTTAGAATTCATGTGTCTGCATCAACAATCAAACCAATAATATGCATAACTGAATTAAAGCAGTTAACAGCTGTGAGTGTGAAAAACAATACTAACCTAAATAAGTATGTGAATTAAAGTGGTGCTGTCAACAACCAGACTATAAATTGCTAAAGATATCATCTTAATGAAATACACGGTCAAAAGATATCATGGGGTGAAGCAGGGACTACTTTGTCTTATTGACAAAAATTGACAAAATCCACTATCGACGTTTATCAATTCCCACAGCCGTCACTTGTGAATTAATCATATAACACCTTCAGAGAGCACTATCACTGAGAGGGAGCAAAAGGGGAGGTTGTAATGGTCAGTGCACATCACTCCTTCTCTCCCCATACTGAACACTTACTCTCTCTCCCCTCCGTAGCCAAGAGGTAAACGGGATAGAACAATATGTTAAAATGGCAAGATAATTAACATGGTCACACACACACAAATACACACAAGCATGCATACATAGATATGCATTAACATACATACAAAGGAAAAAGTAATACTTATACTAACACTCACGCTCTAACGTGTGTGCATGCTTCTGTGTATTTGTGTGTGGGACCATTATCTTGCCTTTTTTACTCAACTGATAATAACATGAAGTCTGGCAAATCGAGATGAGTATTATGTCCGTATGTCCTTATGTTACAAACTTTCCTGCCCATGTAGGATCTCACATACTCCTTGTGGGTTTGGGTCATAAAAACCACATGATGAAATACTGAACATACAATTTTTATGAAATACTCAAAGACTGTGTTGGAATTTAACTGTTATCAAACGATATCCTAAGACAAATTATGGAGTAGTTTGTCTTAGTATTTTCCTGCGCTTGACAGATGTCAAGATTCTCATTGCCCCTAGATGTCACTAGTAGAGCTGAAACTAGGAGATGAAGACAACCGGACAGAAGATCATGGTTGCACCCGTAGGACTTACCTTCCCCTGCCCCCATGGCCACCATACCCCCAGCAGCGATAACCCCAAATGATGAGAAAGATACTTTCATAAGACACACACGGTGCCATCCCCTATCAGAGCTATCTCATGGATAATGTGGCAAATCTCAGTGGGTGTCAAAGCCCTTCATGCTTGCTAAGGGAATCAAGATGTTTTTCACATTGATTATTTAAATCTTCCAAGCTAAAAACTAGCATATTAATGTAATTTCCTACATTAGCAGCACAGCGAATTCCCCTCTCTTATATTATATCACATATTAAGTTATTAATGCATGATTTGGTTGTGAAGAAAAAAAAATAGAATGGATCTTCGTTTAGCCTGAAAATAATAACTCTAATGAATTCAATTTCTTTTTACATTAAGTGTCAAAATTTGCAATAAAGTATAACTGCATTCTGATGTATCCACATCAGTTCTCATATTTTACTTATAATATGCTGTAATTTTTATATGATTTTTAAATCCGACAAATACTCATTAACAATAAATTTCCTTCATTCATAAGAGAAGACAAGTTTGATTTCTCTCGAATTGAGCAGTGGGTGTTTATCAAACTGGCTGTTAACATATTTGGTTTGCCTGGAGATACCTTTGTCAGATGACATCACTGTCCGCCCAGGTGTATTTAAACCCCCAAAGCCAGTAATGAAATACAAACGTAACAGCTCCCATCTTCCCAGGAAAAAAGAAATAAAGGCAGACATGTCCTGAAGGCCAAGCAAGTAGACATGAGCTCATGATATGCCTAAGGAGAAATTGAAATAGAGACGTGAGTTTGGCTTTCACTGGTGTCCACAGGAGAACCTAGACTAAAAAAAGTAAGAGAAAAAAAAATGTGAGATTTAAAATAGAACATACGACATAATATAAGGTTATGTTAACAAATTTATGAGTCACTGGGACACCATTATATCTTTGACATGTGCCTTTAGGGGAAAACAGTTAATCAATAAATCTCAAATCTACAGTTGTGTGTAGTTCTGACCCCACCCTACAAAATCATTAATTAATTAATTAATTAATCAGTCAATAGTCATATTGTTTACCTAATAAAAACCACATGAAGCATAAGAGAGAAACGTCTCTAACAAACTCAATTATTTTTGGATAATGTGTGTTGTTAATTAATCCACTGTCTTTAGATATGCAATCAATATAAAATGAACAATGTGTAATGACCCTGTGAAATGTGGTTCTGGTATAATAGTAATTGTTTGAATCAATTGTCTGTGCATATTTAGAAGTTTTTTGCAAAATGTAATTTTAAACCAGTGGGCAATCAGATTATACATACTAAGACCCACTGAGACAAATTACCTCTCTACATCTTGTTGTGCAGTGCTCCTCCTTTTGATGGTGTTCTTTGAAGCCAGCACATGTTTTAGATGCAGAGAAGCATTTGAAATCCACAGGCCCCTAGACATGTTATATATAGGTAGGGGAGCTGGGCCCAAGTGTGGCCCGGTATCTTCATGACATCCGACAAATTGACCAGGTATCATGACACTCGGCATTGGCATTGCTAACTGATCGGCACCTCCGTGGGACCGCACCAGATCGGTGCGCTATATAATAACGCCGCCCACAATGACATCACTAGTGATGTGAACGTGCGTGCAGCGTCAAGTTTTTGCCATGCACGTAAGTTCTGGGGTCATGGGACCCAAATCAGCCAATACCAGGATTTACTGGGTTCTTTAAACCCAAACCTGCAGTTGTTCAGTGCTCTGTCGTGGTTTCCATCCCGTTGGTTATCCGAGAGTGCGTTACTGATTCTGATATTTGGTTTTTGATCTTGGCTTGGCTTGACTTCCCGCATTTCTGGTATCCCTGACCCTTTGGCTTTGTTCTTTCTGTATTTGTTCCTTTCTGTATTCCAGACCTCGGCTCATTATTGTTTATTCTATTACGTTAATTCCGGCCATTCTAATACATTGTTACTGTTTGTATTTGTTACATGTTTTACTTAATTCTGCGTGTTGGGTCACTGGTTCGTCCTGACACTAACAAACAAAAAGTCCAGAGGTTTCAGTCCAAAGGTAAATTGTATGGCCCTTTCCACATATAATTTACATAAACCCCAACATGTGTCACATCTATGTCCATCCCTAAACATTAACATGTCCTGTGAATGCCTTTAAGACTCCAACTCTTGTGGCATGGCCTGACCTCGGAAGCACAAGAGTAGAGCTCCTCACCAGCCCCACAAACAGCAGCTAATATTAGACATGTGCAATTCATTTTGAATGTAAATTTACTTTCGAATGTCTGAATTGCCGAATTTCAAAGTGCCGAATTTCGGAAGTGCCAAACCGAACCAAATTGCCAAAGTGCTGAAGTGCTTTGGATTTCTGAAAAGTGGCAAATCAAGAGAGGGAAGGAAAATTACACGAATGATGACAGGAATTAAAAAGTAAGTACTTACCACAACCCAACCCTATTCCTACTCCTAACCCTAACCCCTACCCCTAACATTATCCCTAAACCTAACCCTACCCCTAACTCTACCCCTAACCCTATCCCTACCCCATTCCCTAACCCTAGATGTGTAAGTGATTGTGGTGGTTAGGGTTAGGGGTAGAGTTAGGGGTAGAGTTAGGGGTAGAGGTAGGGTTAGGGATAGGGTTAGGGGTAGAGGTAGGGTTAGGAGTAGAGTTAGGGTTAAGGGCAGGGTTAGGGGTAGGGGTAGAGATAGGGATAGGGGTAGGGGTAGGGTTAGGGGAAGAGTTAAGGAATTGCCAAAGTCCCGAATTGTCAAATTCTTGAATTGCCAAAGTCCCGAATTTGTCAAAATAACCTGCACATTCCCACCCGTAATACCCATCCCCCATACTCGAAATGCGTCTGTGCCGACAGACATTCCCTATACCCAAATGCCCATACACTCCCTCACAATACCACTACCCACAAGGCCCGGTCAAGTGAGATTGACGGGAGGTGCTGGGGGGGACGGGCTCATCACCCAAGAGTGCCCACAATGGGGAGAGCTGGTGGTTGTCACACAGACAAAACAAGTAGAGAAAATAAGAGGCCCCGAATGCCCTTCGGTACAAAATGTTCAAATGTTCAATATGCTGGTTATATTCTGTTGTGGATCAGAATGTTGATCCTCGTTATATTCAGAGGAAGCCCAAATTGTTGTTACAAGTGCACTTAGAGAAGCGAGAATTAGACACCAGACACGTGTTGGTATTCAAAATAAGCCTCTTCCATTTTATTAATCAGCTGGGTTTTATAAATTAAAAAGTAAGTACTTACGTGCAAATACTCATAGAACAGTAATAGGAAGGGAGTACAGATAAGACATAGGGATGAACGTCATGTACACATAACAAATAAGTTCCAAGGTAAAAAAGAACAAAAAGATTAGAGAAGAGACATCTCAGGTGGGGGCTCTCTGCTCCCGAAACTAGACATATATGGTCTTAAGTGTTGTCATCAAGCATTTCCTGAGTTCAAGTTAGCCAATTTTAATATAGGATATCATTATATGACACCTGTTAAGCTTGAGCCTTGGAATCAAGATAAATTCTATCACAATTCCATGTAAAATTTACTCTTGCTGTAATACGTGGGGACAGAACCTGTGACAAAGGCCCATGTCCCGTTGCCTCAATATGGACATTTGTCCTGGGAGAGAGGCAGAACATGCACCCCACCTTAGTCTGACGAGTGGTAAGACCAGACTGGCCCCACTACGTACAACCTATTTTCTCTTCTCTCTCTTCTCTCTTCTGTTCTTGGTTCTGCCGGGGTTGAGGGGGTGCCTGGGCATCCCTGCACCGCGGGGGGAGGCATGGCCCACTTGGGAGGGAATGGGAGATGATGAATATATTAGGAAACCTTCCAAAAACCCATAACATAGACCTTGACACGCGACCACCATGACCTTAAAAATCTCACTACTTAATGTTAAAGGACTGATTAGCCCGACCAAAAGACGTCTATTTTTCAGAGAACTTAAGTGCTATAACCCAGACATTGCAATTGTACAGGGGACTCACATACCAAAGACAGCACAATACTTGCTCAAAGACTACATATACACCTCAATAACAGAGGCTAGGACACATCGGAAACAAAACGGGGTGGCTGATACACAAACGATGCCTATTTGCCATCACGAGTGTGGCCTCACACCCCGAGGGATGCTACATTGTCCTGCCGGGATGAATGTTCTCCCAAACAATAAATTTTCTCAATGTTTATGCCTCTAATGTCCAGACTCAAACATTCTGAGATAATCTAATCTTGGTAATTGACTCCTTATCACACAGTTTCATTTTACAGGGAGGGGACTTTAATGCAGTGCCGTATCCTGCTGCAGACATGAGCACAAAACCTGGGATGACACGTTCCCATGGCATGGGCGCACAGGACAAACTCGTCTATAGCTTCATTAGGCATACAGGCCTTACTGATGCTTGGAGAGCACAACACCCTCGTACTGAGGACTTTACGTATCATTCCGTCCCCCACAACACATGTTCGAGGATTGACTATTTCCTCCCGAACAATAATTCCTCACAAAGTTGTGAAGACCGACATCGGGTCCATCCCTTGGACGGACTACACTAAGTATCACCCTGGGCAACTTAAGCGCCTCATCCCCGTGGACGTGGAGGCTGAACGCCTCGCTCCTCAGGGACCCCGTCTTACTGACACGCCTACACGGGGAAATAACCCATTACTTTCAAACCAATATGACTCCTGGAGTATCGACAGCCACAGTTTGGGCAGCGCACAAGGCAGTGATCAGGGGTTTCCTCATAAAAACGGCTACCCTCAAGAAACAACAGAAAAACAAATTACAACTTGAGTCGCTTTGCAAGCAAGAACAACAGCACCAAATAAACTCTACCCCATGGTCCCTAGCAGAACTGCGGGCTCTACGACACTCCATCAAATATATCCTCCTGGAGGACACAGCCCACTCCTTACAATGGTTTAAATGGACATTCTATGGAAAATCCAATAAAATGGATACTATGGTGGCACGGGCCTTATGGCACACACTCATATAACAGCAATCAGAGATAGAGACGGCTCTATCCAAAACTCCCCACGGGAGATCACGCGAGTCTCCTTCCTCCGGGTCTAGGACAAATGCACCCAGAAATATAAACTCACCCCACCACAATCCCCAATGACGCCCATACTGCGGAACAGAGCACTCCTACCTGGAATGCGACTTAGAGACTTAAAAGGGCTTGAATATGTGGGACTCCAAAGACTCTACCACCTATACACGGGAGATAACTTCATCACATTTGACAAACTCAAAAACAGAATAAGACTAACAACCTCAGACTGTTTTCGGTACCTACAGATCAGGTACTTTACCCAAAACCCACACATCAAAAAAGCAGCCCGAACACAGCTAACATTTTTTGAGAAAATCTGAGATGCAGTAACATACCAAAAAGACCTCATCACTAGACTCCATTCACACTTATGCACCGACACCACAGACTGGGGGGCTTGCGATACACTGACCAATGGGAAGCAGAGCTAAGGGAGACATTAGAGGGAACTGACTGACAAGACATCTGGGAGGCTAATGGTCAGACCTCGATCTGTGTCACAATGCAATGCTCCAGTGGTACACTACCCCAGTCAAGATCTACCACATGCACAAAACCCCGACTGACCAATGTTGGAGACTATGCGGACAAAGAGGCACGTACAAACATATGTGGTGGTGCTGCCCTCGGGTACAAATGCTGTGGGGAAAAGTTAGCGAATTTATAATTAATATCTTCAACAGACCACTGACGCCAGACCCATGGGTACTACTACTGTCTAGACCACTCGATGGATGGACTAGGACTGAACAAAAACTGATCAACAAAATTGCCCTGGCGGCCAGAAGGTCAATAGCTAACACCTGGCTAGGGTCAGAGGGCCCATCCATCGACATGGTAATACTAAAACTAAAAGATACATACTTAATGGACAAGCTGACCGCCCAGGTCAGAGGTACGCTAAAAACCTTTGATAGATGAGCTGACCTAACCTAACAACTGCTGCAGGCTCGTTGATCCCTGGTCCTGGTGGTGGGACACCTGGGCGCCGCTCTGTTCCTTTGCTCTTCTGGCTAACCCCATTTCGCGCTGAACCCCTTTCCTCTCTTTCTTCTCCCTCTCCTTCTTCTTTTCCTCCTCTTATTCTACTCTTATTTCACTCATCCCGGACGGGAATACACCCAGACTGGTAAAATACTTGAGAGGTGGACACGACAAAGTTGACATGCGAACCCCATAGATAGTGGATGCCCACCTGGTAGTTATGACATCCAGTTGCACACCACTGACGGGCCTGGAGTTGCTCAGGCACACCTATTGTCTTAAGGTCTCAGTTGTATAGTCCCTAAACAGGCTTGTTTATTACTGCAATGTATTACTTATGCTTTTTCTCTTACCCTGAATTTTCATATAATTGCACCGTAACCAACTGGTCCTCTGTTTATTAATGCTACCAATGATGTCAACACTGTTACCACACTACTGATCTGTTTACTGTTATTGTATTCGGCACTGTTTACCACTCAAGCTTAAATAAAGAATGTAAATGAAAAAAAGACACCAACTCTTTGCATGAATTCAGAGCTTTTTAGATAAAACTATATCTATATACTCCACACTTTCTGTATTAACCCCACATTGTGCTGTAATAACCCTGTACCTGCAGAATTATCCCCGAAGTTGCAGCCTCCTCCTCTCTATGCACATCAAAAGCCAGCTCACATATCCTAACGGTCACAGATAATGAATTAATCAATCACATATAATCATACATAATTATCCACACATATATATATGACTACTCACAAACATTCCTACTTCCGCATACATTAACACATAAAGACAGTCACTCATTCATGCAGGCATATAGAGATACACAGACACTCAGAGCCAGATTACTTATAAGGTAGCATATACCGCTACATAGGGCCTGAGATCAGACAGGTCCTGGCTGTGAACGGACCCTCCAGATCAAAAGATCTCTTTCCTCGAGTATATGCCCTCACTACATTGAGGAAGCTTTGTGGTCTGCACCTCTACCCTGCGCATATCACTTTATGAGCTCCCTTAGTATTCTCAATAATTTATAGCACTGCAGCCAGCACTCTGAGTCATTGAAGAAGCTTTGGGCCTGTAAGGGAGCTGTTAGAGTTATCTGCACCCAATACTGTTGCACTCAATGCTCCCCCACTGGACCACCAGAGATCCAGCTTCCCAGCGTGTACTCACCTGGACCACAGGGGATTATACCTCCTCATGCCAAAAGGTAAGCATGAGGCAACAAATGTAAAACTTAGCCAACACATTAAGACACTAAATACAAAAAGAAAACGTGGTGCATTTAAATACTTATTAAGGGTTGTTTATGTTTTTCCGACATAATGTGATCATTTGAAAAGTTTATCCCAAAATATTAATTCAAGGATGTAGTAAGGGAACTGAGTTCCCATGGGTTTGAACTGTACTAGGGTCCTGGCTAGAATAAAGGTCCCAAAATACGATTTAACAATCTTGAGAAGAGGACTCTTTTTTTTTTTTTTTCTCTAAACCACATCTGTTTGCATTAACATAGAAATCCTAAACAGGGATCTCATACACCAGCAATACTCTTCCTGAACCGTTTTGAGAGATAAACAATAACATTTTCATTCTTACTGAAATGTGGATAAAGTATTAATCTTTAACAAACATTCAAAAAATAATCGTGAAAAAAAAGTAATTTTAGCACATCATATTTCTGCCTTTTATTTTTTTTTGCACGCAGTAGACCTGACCAAAGAAAGACAAGCAACAAAATACAGATAGATCACTTGAAATGTAACAGACTTCTACCAGGTCAGAGATAATAAAGACTTAAAATTAAACATTGCTTCAGCCCAAAGACAGAGAAATGAAATCAAGTATGACCCATTTGCCACCTGTCAGTTGGTGACCTGCTAAGGATATCGTGCTAGAGGACAAGTTTTCTGGTCTTTGACAGATAAGACAAATAAATGAGTTGTTACTGCCATTATACATTTTTATTCTTGATGATATAATAACAGTTGACTTGTTCTCGATCAACCTTGGAGACCCACAGTGAAAAACTATCTGAAACCACATTTATGAGAGGCCTCAAGACAAACTGACAGTGGTCCAATTAACTGTACCACTTATAGATGGGCTTACAACATGGAGAGCGTTTCATCAGACCAAATAAACAAAACTGTCAAATTAAATCCCACACATTTAAAAAAAACAAAACAAAATAAAAAGAAGGCTTTCAAGTGGTTGCATTTAAATGAAAACAAAATATTTTGAAGTGTAGTACATTTATTAAAAAGATTCGTCTTGACAGATTTTACCATCTATTTGGATGGATGGAAGGCCAAATTTAATTGTAATATAAAACAGATTATTCTGTGTAGCATCATTAATGTCATGTTCCCTTTCCGCACTACAACACATATTTAACTTGGAAATGCAAGCTTTATTCACTGTATTTTGATTATTTTTGAAATTATAATTTTATGGAGAAGAAAAAAAAACAATTATACATAAAGTTAGTTTAATTAATTTATTTTAAATGCCTATTAGCTATTTATATTTTTTAGTTTTCAGGTACGGTTTAAAATAATTTACATAAAATGGAGCAAAACATATTAAAACAATTACTATATGAAATTGTTTTAATTTTTAGTTCTGCTAGAAGAACAACAATCTAACTTTAAAATGCAATAAAATATATTTTTATATAAAGAGGAAAAATAAAATCACTTTGTTGTGTTATTATAATAGTGTATAACATTTTATCTTTTTTTTTCAATGTTTGTTTTTTATTGAGTAAATGTTACATAAATGGTTGAGTAAGTCAAACAAGTATAGAAAGTTCATCAAACAAGTATAGAGTATACATCAGTGAGTGCTTTGTTTACAGTGAGGGGTAATAGATATAACATATACACATGTCTATTACATATTACAGGCTATACAATACATTGCTATGCATTGAAATACATGAATAAACATTCCGACTTGCACTGCAGTGACGGGCACAGAGCGTTTCGGAAATCGGATGTCGCATCCGAACTAATTTCAATAGTGCAGTGTTGCTACAGGTCTCACACCATCTCCTGGAATGTGATTTGGCCTATGGCTTATACTAAACAGTAGATTTATAGATCATATCGTTCCCATACATGTACCTCATACATAAACAGAATGCAACCTTTTGGGAAGTTAGGCTTCCGTCAGCCCAGTTATTTGGGGTATACGGTTTCCCGCTTTGGTTATTGTTTTACAAATTATCTTTTGAGTGAACACATCGACCTTGTCCTCCTGAACTTAATCTAAGTGATGGTTTTGAGGTATGTCAAATGCTTGTTCTTTTGCACCCACTTTGATGTGTATTGAATAGAAAATTAAATCCATGTACAATCAATGAAGTCCAATTAAAGAAACAACGAGGAAGGAATGAAAAAGAAAGAAAAGGAAAGGAAAATGAAGAATAGGGGAAAGGAAGAGTTAAAGTGGGAGTGACGGGCATGTGTGCACACTGTACCTATCTCAGATATGTAGGAGAGACATTTTATCTTTTAATGCAATTGGAGTTATAGATGCACATATGACATTTTTTTCCAAGGGAAAACTAACAATATGCTGAAATGAAAAAAAAAAATTAGTAATAAAAAGATTTAACTGTTTTTTTTAATAAAATGTTTATTGCAGGACAACAGACAGAGTAATAGTTTAAATCTGTTTGTGGTTCCTGTTTGGTAACTAAGTCTGGACTGAAAGAGCCTGCATTCAAAATATATTTCTGCGCCTATGTTTGACTTGTAAAATGTGCACTTCTGCATAGTCTATAAAAATATAATTAATTTATTAATAAAAATTAATAATAAAAAATAATAGACCTATAAACAGTATAACAAATGATATATGTATGTAATCCACATAAGAGGTCCTGACCACTCCACACTCCAAAAGCAAGCTGAAGTGCATTATGGGTGAGGAGTAGCCTGGTTTAACCACAGTTTATAAAAGTGCTGATTTCTATTAGAAATCTGCACTTTTATATATTTGCTAGGGAACACCCCCTGGCTGTCAATCAAACAGCCAGGGAGATTTGCTGCCTCCTTCCGTTGGCTGCCCTTAGCTAACGGAAGTGGCGTGCCTGCCTCCTCGTAACAGGCATCGGACCAGCTGCAAACCTCAGACCAGATGTGTGCGCGTGCGCACAAGCCAGCACGCGCACATGTAACTTTGCATGTATTCATTGGGGGGGGTATGTCTACTAAACAGTGATATTTTTTTTTTCTTGTGGGCAGTGGAATACTCCTTTAAGTACATCAATTAACCATCAGTTGATTAGTAATTTTAAGACAAGGCAGGAGGCGTCATATTTTGCTATACTTCTCTTACTGCAACCTCCAATAGCAGACAAAAAAACAGTAAAAGAATTCAACCAATCAGAGAACAGAATAGTAGCAATAATTGGCAGAACCTCTCTGACACCTTCCTCTTTCTTTGCTGCTGAACCTCTTATAAGGTCAGAGAGTACTTGTTTTTTAACTATCTGAAGTTTTATTGTCATATTTGGGTTTAGTTAATTAGTATATTTATTGTGGCTATTTTTTTCATTGTTCTTGTTTTATTAGTCATTTTACTGTGTGTTGTTTTGCTTGGTTTTTCTTCCTTCCTCCTTGGTCTTTTCCCCTGGGTTTCCATGTGTATCCTGCATTTTCTCGATTTTTCTTCTTTTTGGGGTTATTTGTCTTTTGTGCTCACCCGATAGTTCGACTGTGTGGAGATCCGCGAGGGCCTGCGGCAGCCATTTGATGCTCATTGATTGCAGAGGGTGATCACTTTCAGACGACCATTTGCGAGCTTTCAGACGACCATTTTAGGTTGCATTACCTGTTTGACATTTTTTTCTGGTTCCTTGTAGTGTTTCCTACTAAGGTTTCTTCTTCCTTGCCCTCTGTGTGTTTCAGGTGAGCCCTGTCTGCCCCTGTTGCAGGTGAGACCTGCTAATATTATTGTCTGTTCCTTTTATGGCCTTAGAATGGTTGGTATCCAGTTGCGTTCCCCTTTAGCATTATATCTTCAGTGTGCCCCCTGATGTTTGTGTTACCTTATTGCCTCCACACTACTGTGTCCTTGGGGTTGCTACCCCATATTTATTAAGCTAATTCCCTGGTACCCAGCGTATCTCTCCTAACTTATATTATCTGTGCCCTAGTTTGCACAATAGATAACAATCTATCCCAGAGTACTCATATTCAGGCGCGGATTAATGAGGTAGATGCTGCATTGGTGGATAAGGCCGTGGCTAGTTTTGCAGTGATTTCCTGGTGGGGCCCACTCTTACCTCAGTGCCCTGTGGCCCTCAAGAGGGTAGGATTATAATTCTGAAGGTTCACAGATGTCTTCTGCATTGGAGAGAGAGACAACCATAGTAGCTACATTGGGTCAATCCTCCCGACCTAATGCTGGTAAATACAAGGATTCCGTCAAGAGCAGCACAATTTACTTCATCCCAGAGGTTCATGGGGATCACTTATTCTCCTCACCTGAGGAGATTGGTGATGACCTGACATTTACCTGAGGTGATTGATGATTGGCAGGCAGACGCTCCTGGCTCCAGTTGTTAAGACGCAAATGCATACTCAGTGAGCCCGAGTCACACATATCTGCTTCTGTGGTTGTTGCCACAGAAAAAGACATACAGAACAAGCTGAGGGTCCTAGGCCAATTATTTCTGATAAGATGCCCCAAATGTTGAGGTTTGACCAGCTTACTATCAATTTCACGAGGAATAATGGCTAAGATCCCTGCAAAGGGATAGAGAAGGATCCAAGTCCTCGCAGGACTGTGGACAGGGTGTGTGGCATAGAGAGGTTTGGTGAGTGACTGTGGCATCTTGATGAGCATGGCAGGGTTAGGGAGGGGAGTATGAGAATTGGGGGTTTGTGACGGAGTGAGGGGTTGTCAGTGATTGTGGCAGGGTGGTGAGCGCAACAAGGGGAGAGTGACAGTTAAACACAGTCTCCCAACACTGAGTGGTAAAGCCTTTTTTTAAAAATAAAAATATATAGCATTTGCATCCTGTGCAGGAAGAAGGGCAATAATTCATCCCCTGGTTGTTCAGTGGGCTGCTGGTACAGCCACAATCCTCCTTGTCTGGCGTTCAGTGATGCCATCAGAGAGCAGGCTGGGAAATCCAGTGCCTGCCCTGTGTCTCACTGACTCGATCACAGAACGCCAGAACCGCGAGGAAGTGTAGCTGCACCACAGACAACCAGAGATTCAATTTCTAAAGATCCAGCAGCTTTCGACCTTTCTGCTGGCCAAAGGAGGAGGCCAACCAGAGCTGGAGATTATGGGCATGCGGCTCTGTTCGTAGTGCCCCCTTCATGTGACACCTGGCGTTCTTGTACCCACAGCCCCTGCTAGTTTCGCCATAGGTGATAAGACTTTCAGTACAAGAGGAATAGAGGGGGACAGAGAAAAAGTCATAGATTAAATCTTGAAACCTGGGTATGCACTAGGGAGGATGAGTGGAAACTATGAAAACTGAAAAAAGGAAGAGAAAGTAACAACAGAAAAGGAAAGAAAGAGAAAATGTTTTAACTGTAATTTAACTGTATTTATATTTTCCAGATTTGGTATATTGGTTGGCCTCAAGCCACTTCAAATTGTTCTGCAAACACATTGACTTCAGGGCTGTGATAAACTGCATGTAGTTGATAAAAAGTGTTTTTAATAAATAGCAGCATTAATATTGGGATTTCCATCTAGTAATTTATTGAAACTTGTAAGCCAGGTTGGCTAGGAGTATATATATATATCCTTGTTATAACTTCAAGTGACATTTAGAAACTGTTGGGGGAGAAAATCACATGCTTTGGAAATAATTCTCTAACTGAAGTACGTCTTGGTCCAAGAAAGGTTAGGAACCATTGTTTTACATTGTTTAATGTGGGTGTCAAGTGACGTCATGTGACCTTATTTAAAAGATCGTAACTCCATTAAACGTGGTATAACCCATTTCATGTGTATTTTCTTTTATCACATCTTGCTTTCTCAATTAAGCTAATACAAGTTTTAAATAAATTGGCTGATCTGTTGCATACACCTATTCTGTTTAAGTAAATACAATACATTTCAAAATTATATAAGTTGCTGACACAGAGGAGGTACAACAGCAACCTTACTTGTCTGTTTATTTGTGACCCGAAATTCCCCTTTTGTATATACTCACAAAGAGAAGACACAAAACTACATAATTAACTGGTTCATGAATTGTCCTGTTCTAGGCCATTTACCTTACAATGCTCATCATGCCCTTAAATTTGTCCTGCTTGCAATATACACCAAGATAATAACTGTAAAGTTCCCAGAATCCTCTACAATAGCTATTATACAAATAGAGCCACTCACTGTCTCTCTGGGTCAAGAGGTCATTCACAATCAGCAGTCACTACACTCAAATTATTTTATATTCTCATCAATATGAAAGAATTTCACAAGAATTAAGTGAAACATTACGTTTTTATCATTGTTGATTCAAACTAATTGTTTAACCCCTTAAGGACACATGACATGTGTGACAGGTCATGATTCCCTTTTATTCCAGAAGTTTGGTCCTTAAGGGGTTAAACAAGTTGCTGCCTTGTCTTGTAAGCAAATATCAACAACGTATGTTAGACTGCATCTTTCACTTTCCAGATGTAGAAGTTGTAAAAAACACTTAAAACTGCAGACTTTTTATGAAATAAGATTCATTTCGGTTAACACTAGACATGCGCAATTCGTTTCGGTCCGAATTAAAATTCGGCTGAATTTCGGGTAATCCGGACATTTGGTGCTTCCGAATGTCCGAATAGCTGAATTGCCGAAGAGCCGAAATGCCGAAATTACCGAATTTCCGAAGTGTAGTAGTGTCGAAGTGCCGAATTGCTGAAGTGCCGAAGTTCCGAAGTTGCCGAAGTTCTGAGGTGTCAAAGTGCCGAAGTTCCGAAGCACAGTATTGCCTAAGTACTAATATACTTACCCAGTGAAAGAAGAATAATGTTACACTGTATACAATTTCAAATAAAAAGTATACAAACATAGCCAGGATTCAGCTGTAAGCATTTGCAACACTTACAACAATCAAGTAACATACATTCATATAAAATGTAAGTTACTTTGCCAGTCATGTAATGACAGGAATGAATAAGTAGATAACTCCCTAATTCCCACGGTATTAGGGAGCTATCTACTATAAGGCTGAAAGATCTAAATTGGTCTTTCAGCCAAATTTACTAATACTAAGTAAAGATTACATAGTATTAGTAAATTATGCCCTACACGCTATACCACGAGTAGGGGCATGTCTATTAAATAGTGAGCAGCCTGTGGCCCTATTGCCCCCCTGGCCCCACCCCTGAGTGGTGGGTGGGGGCCTTAAAGTTAAAAAAGGGGGGAGGACCTATTGTCCTCCCCACCGCCCCCACCCCTGAGCGGTGGGTGGGTATCCTAAATACAAATTGGGGGGGACCTAATGTCCTCCCACCTGGCCCCCACACCTGAACGGTGGGTGGGTGCCCTGAACAAAAATAAGGGGGGTTGACCTAATGTCCTCCCTCTGGCCCCCACCCCTTAGCGGTGGGTGGGGGCCCTAAACTAGAATAAGGGGGGACCTAATGTCCTCCCCTCTGGCCCCCACACCTAAGCGGCCCTAAATACAAATTTAACCCCCCTCCCCCTCCCAGGTGACTAGGGGTCCCCAAACCCCTAGTCACCCCCACCCCAAAAAAATAAACTCCTACCTACCCCCCTCACCCTAAAAATAATGAGGGGGGACCGTTAACTAAATACCTGTAAAAATAAAAATAAACTTACCATTCGATGTTTCCTTTCTTTTAAAATCTTTTTTCAGCCCCAAAAAAGGCCAAATAAAAATCCATAATAACCGACGCATTAAAAAAACAAAAAAAAAAACTAAAGGAGCGCAAAAAAATAATAATTCATCTTCACCCATGGAGGGCTCCTCGCAGACTGAGCGCTTCAGGGCGGGGGAAGGCTTATAAGGCCTTGCCCCGCCCTGCAATTAGGCTCAGAGCACTCTGATTGGTGGGTTTAATCCATCCAATCAGAGTGCTCTGACTGGTAAACAGCCATCCACTGACCGTGCCACAGAGAGCCCAACTGATAGCAGCTAACCCGCTCACAAACTGCCCAAACCTACTTATAACACGAGGACCTATGTGCCACTCTTTTAGTTTGTCCCCGGCAGAGAGATTAGACCCCATCTATACCCACCTTAGGCAATACCCTCATTGCTCCCAGCAAGCACACACACATCGACATAGAGTATGCTTCCAGCTTGACACACGAGCTTACAATTCCTATTGTTTGGAAATATAGACAAGCTCCAGATACCCACCTTATTGTCAAATGTTAAATATAAAATGTGCAGATCAAATGTAACCCACGAAATGACCTATGTTAACTGTTTTCTCATGCATGGTATAGCTATCGTGGCGTACCAAGCCTGTTTGTTATTACTTGCATGTGAAAATAAAGAATTTAAAAAAAACAAAAACATGGATGTATTTAATTATGCATTTTTTTCATTGAGGGTATATCTAAAAACAGCCTGGAAACTTTGCACAACTCATATCTCGTGTAACCCCGCCCAGACTTTCTGTGGCTGTCCGATGTCCGATCACAGGCTTCCCTCTGCAGCTCAATGAGTCATTGAGAATCTCCTCAAAGTCTTTAAGAAAGGTGTTCTGGGCAATTGGCTGCCTCTTGAATTTAGCTCCGCTGAGCTAAACAAACCAGGAAGTAACAGGACTTGTTATCTGATTGACAGCCAGCGAGGTGTAATAAGGTTAATTTATTAAAGTTCTAATTTCTATTGAAATCTGTACTTTTCGTAAAATGAAAAGATAAGACACACTCCTTACACATAGAGTAATTCAGCAAATTCAGGTCTGGAGTGTCGCTACAATATCCAAGGTTTTACTTTTTGGAACCCCTCTTGGAACAGTTTATCTGCTTTTTGTAACTGAGACTCTCATTTATCTGTTTATTGGAAATGTAGTCTTAGAAAGAAGCACATCCATTTTATTTTATGGTAACCTTATAAAAAAATTATATTCCACGAAGAATTAAAACGGAAATTCTTCAAACATTAACATTGTTTTTGTATTAAAGATTTGTGTATATTTCAATGTACATAATAAGATTACAGTTGCAAGAAAAAGTATGTGAACCCTTTGGAATGATATGGATTTCTGCACAAATTGGTCATAATATGTTATCTGATCATCATCTAAATCACAACAATAGACAATCACAGTCTGCTTAAACTAATAACACACAAAGAATTAAATGTTGCCATGTTTTTATTGAACACACCATGTAAACATTCACAGTGCAGGTGGAAAAAGTATGTGAACCCTTGGATTTAATAACTGGTTGAACATCCTTTGGCAGCAATAACTTCAACCAAACGTTTCCTGTAGTTGCAGATCAGACGTGCACAACGGTCAGGAGTAATTCTTGACCATTCCTCTTTACAGAACTGTTTCAGTTCAGCAATATTCTTGGGATGTCTGGTGTGAATCGCTTTCTTGAGGTCATGCTACAGCATCTCAATCGGGTTGAGGTCATGACTCTAAATGGGCCACTTCAGAAGGCGTATTTTCTTCTGTTTAAGCCATTCTGCTGTTGATTTACTTCTATGCTTTGAGTCACCGTGCTTTCAGCCACTAACCCATGTAAGTTATCTGACCATATAGTTATGTTGCCTGCCTCCAACCTACGGAATCAAAACAAAAAATCCAATTTTTTTCCACTTTGCCCCATCTAACACATGTGGGAGAAGGTTCATTTCAAGACGTTTTCACGTATAGCTGCTATAAAAATTCTTGCCTCCTTGCTTTTAGGTTCCATGATTTTTAATAAAGGACTCAAAAACCCTAACGCCGTGTCACTAATTTTCAAAACCTGTTTCCCATTGTGTGTCTGCCTATCTGAAAACTATTTAAATAATTTTCTCAAACTCCGAATAACCAGTGCGATTAGTAAATTTACAAATCAGATTGCCCTTCCTTATATACTGTAATTTCATTTTTATCCAGGCCTTCATCTGCTGCAATCACCTGTCAAAAAGTCAACCGACATGCTATATTCTCATTAAATGTAATCAAGCCACAGTGTGAATATTTCAGTATCTCTCTAAGATGACACATGATACTTTATTACCTAAAAAAAAACACCTCTTTCCAAGGTCAAGGTGAGGACAGTCAGGGTACATTAATGTGTTAATGGAAAAAACGCAAGTTGACACAGATTATTAATGATCAACCCAGGATTGAAGTCTATTTCACAAGATTAGGGCTCTTAAAAAATAATGCATTTGCATAATTAGCTTCAGCATAGAGGCACTTATTTCAAAATGGTACAAGCCAGCCCATTATCAAGCTGCCGAATTACATATAATGAGAGGAAAGGAGTTTAGAGGAGGGAAAGTTTGCAGTGCGTGTAAATGATCTTCTCCCATCACTTTATATCTTCTACACACGGGGATAAGATCTGAAAGTAACAATATGGAAAAATTTTATTCTTCCTTTTTTTACTCTCTTAATCTATTAACTTTATTCCACATCACAGCTTCATATGTGTATAAAGACATTCAAACTTGTCTGAAGATACCTACAACATAAAATAAATTGTTCATAATCTATTATCGCTATTAGAAACTGAAAATCCTTTCTTTAGAGGAACACACCATAATCCTTACAGCCCGCTGTGATGTTGCAAGGAGTGCCTTGATGCCCCCCTTCCCATTGTAAGTAGTCAAACCATTTAGAACAGTTTCACTTATTACCTGGAGTCAATGGTGGAATTAAAATTCAGAGGTCCCTGGTTCAAGATTTTTTGGGGGGCCCAATACTGCAAGCGTGACCAAAAGCTATCATTGTACAAGTCCCAAAATGATTTGCTAGTTGGGAATTTACCATTTGCCCATCGTTGCAGGACTGTATTTAGCACTGAGCAGTGCTTGTGTGTTTGAATGTAAGCTTTTTTTTGTATGGAGTATTTGTGTGTACTGTTGGCATTTTAATGCAGTGATGTACATGTGTGTATTGTTTGCTTTTGATTGTAGGGATGTTTTTGTATATAGTTTTAGCATTTTAATACAGGTGTTAATTTGTGTTAAGTGTTGGTTTTTGAAAGCAGGGGTGTGCATCTATAATGTTGTTGTTTTATTATAGAGGTGTGTTTGCATCTGGGGTTGGCATTTGAATGCAGATGTGTATTGGTGTGTAGTGTTGGCATTTGAATGCAGAGATGTATGCATGTATACACATACACTGACACACACACACACACACTGATATACATATACACACACTGACACACATGCAGATACACAGATACACACTCTGACACACATGCAGATACACAGATACAAACACTGACATACATACAGATTCACAACCAGATAGAACCACTGACACACATGCAGATATACAGACACACAGATGTACACACTGACACATGCAGATACATAGATACACAGATGCACACTGATACACATGCAGATATACAGACACACAGATAAAACACTGACAGACAGGCAGATACACAGACACACAAAAACACTGACACACAGGCAGATACACAGACACACAGATACACACACTGACACACATGCAGATATACAGATGCACACACTGACACAAATACAGATACACAGACAAACAGATAGAAACACTGGCACATATGCGGATACACAGACACACAAATAAAAACACTGACACACAGTCAGATACACAGATACACACATTGACTCCCATACAGATACACAGACAAACAGAAACACTGGCACATATACAGATACACAGACACACAAATAAAAACACTGACACGCAGGCAGATACACAGACACACAGATACACACACTGACTCACATACAGATACACAGATACAAACACTGACATACATACAGATACACAGACAAACAGATAAAAACAATGACACATATACAAATACACAAACACACAGATATACACAGTGACATACATACAGATACATAGATACATAGATGCACACACTGGCAGAGACACAGATACACACACTGACACACATGCAGATACACAGATACAAACACTGACATACATACAGATACACAGACAAACAGATAAAAACTCTGACACACATGCAGATACACAGACACACAGATATACACACTGACACACATACAGATATACTGACACACAGGCAGATATACAGACACACAAATAACAACACTGACACACAGGCAGATACACCGACACATAGATACACACACTGACACACATGCAGATATACAGATACACACAGTGACACACATACAGATACACAGACAAACAGATACAAACACTGGCACATATGCACATACACAGACACACATATAAAAACAATGACGCACATGCAGATACACAGATACAAACACTGACATACATACAGATACACAGACAAACAGTTTGCTTTTCTTTCCTTTCTCTGAAAACCGGGGTTAATGTGTTGGTTTGTTTTCTCTGGTTTTCCTTCTTTCTCCTGCAACTACTTTCTTGAGAACCTATGATGCATGTACAAAATGTATCAACTGTATTTTGCTGAATATTCAGCTTTACTCCATAATGCTGTCCTTACTCTAGCCTTGTCCTGGATTGATACAAAACTCAATACAATTCAGAGCTCTCTCTGCTGGAGAGCTGTGGTCTAATTTATGTATAGAAATTAGAACAGACAGCAATGTCACATGTTCTAGATATCTTCTGCAGAATTCAGTAGGTTCCCTTCACAATGCACTGCAGTTTGAATAAACCAATGTCTACTTATACCTAGAAATTGTTGCCAAAACCAACAGAAATATTGTGTGTTGACGCAAACCAGGAATGTTATAATTTTGTAACATTTCCTAAAACCTGACACTATGTTACAGGTACACTATAACACTCTTGTGTTTAATCAAAGCTACATTAAAGAGCAGGTGATACAAACTTATTAAGTAAACACACTGTGCTGTCACATCTGATTGAAAATTAAGCCATGTTTGTCTTCATGTTGGGTGTGTGAGTCACAGCCAGTGTGAGTTGTGGCTAGGGCTGCATAAACAGAAATTAAAGTGATTTAACTCATACATGGTAGAGAATTTAGCAGTGAGACTACAGGGGCATTAAACTAAAGTTTTTTGGTACTTAGAGTATTCCATTTAGAAATATAATATTGTGACAGAACACACTGCACTGTTTTTTTTTTATTTTTTGTTTTGTTTGGAAGAATAATTTTAATTTCTTCTGCTTCAAGTGTACAGAAGGCAGATACTGTCTAATATTTCAATAGTGGTGAAATCATCTTAAAACATAATTGTTATATAAATCAGTCCAAAGATAAACTAAAAAGTGAACAGAAGCAACGGTACATAAAATGAATCCTCACATATCTTTATGCTCTAGTGATTGAAATACTAAGCCTTAGATAACATACTCAAAATATTACAGATATTATTCTCTGCCCCCTTAAATCTGACAGTGTGAGTGTCGAGTGTAATCATAGGCTCTTTTTGACTTATAAAAGAGAAATAAGACAATATTTTGGGACTAAAGTGATGTGTATTTTGAGCTCTTCAAAATAAACCTTGGGACTCTTAACTGCTCAAGCAGGTGAATAGGAAAAACAACAGGTGCCATCAAGTTTATATTACACTTCTGCAAAAGAGCAGATGACTTTAAAACAAGTAAATGTTTAAAAGGTTCCTCATATTTTACATTTATTTGGAAACTATCTTAAACAAAGTGCAGTGATGTTAAGTGGACAGCAACCATTTAATAAAACTTTTAGTATGATAATAATAACTGAAAATTAAGAACAACTTTATAAACTGAGCCTAACTTAAGTCTAGCAAATAAAATAAAACAGGCCTCATAAGTCAAATGACAGCTACATGTGGACTCACAAAGAGCCATCTTTCAGCACGCAGGAGGTGAAACACCCCCTGAGGAGGAAACCTTTGGGGAACTGCCCTTGAAGGACTGCCCTTGCTTCTGGGGCTTAACAAGTGTGTTCATTCTTGATCAATTGATATATAACTAGACTAACAAAAATCATCCTTGTGCACTCAGGAAAGGGGAAATGTCTAGGTATGTATGGCACCCAGGTATTTTCCAGGCTCTTGTCACCAAGGCGTCCTACAGAACTGAGTTGGTGTCCAGATGCCAATGTATTTTCCAGGGTCCAGATGTCAAGTTTACCATTCAGATGCTCTCAGGTTCTAGGCACTTTTCAGATCCTCAAAAACCAGGAGTCCTAAGGACAGTCATATTTCAGTCATATGGTACATAGGCATCCTCCTGAAACCTAGCTCTCAATTATCCTCCAGTTTTGGGCTTCCCAAATACTTTCCAGGTCCACATGCAGAAGCTTTTGTGTACAGAAAGTAGCATTTTTCAGTTATCCAGATAATGATGCTTCTAACATGTCTAAATGCCAATGCATCCTAGGTGTCCAGATGTTCCAAGGTCCCGATGCCCATGTGTATTAGATAACATATTACAATAATTTGATTGCAATGCCAAACTCAAAGGAGAATATTCACATAACAACAGTGTTTTTCTTACAAAGCTTTAAAGATGTCCAGATGGCAAAGCTTCCCACAGAAAAAGATGCAGACACCCCCAATATATGGGTATCTTTTAGGTCCCCGATGCCCAGGCAACTCTTGACAACCCTCAATGACTTCAAAAATGTTTTGCAGAGTCCAGATGCTGATGCCTCTTCAAGGTACAAATGCAGAAGCTTTTCACATATCAGGATGACAAAGTTTTTCACACATCTAGATATAGAAGCTTCTTGAGCACCCAGATGTCGAAGCTTCTGGTATACGAGCTGTCACGCCAAGCGTGCATAATTCATTGTTGCACTATAGAATATTGCCATTTAATGTAATGTATGTAGTGCATATATGAATTGGCCACTTGGTTGCAAGGTCAGATGACAGAAGGGATAATGTAAATGGTATAGGAATGTGAAGGTGGGGCAGATGGTTTGCAGCAGGGATGGATCCTTTGATTAATCAAAGGCTCTGCAGGGGGTGTGATTTTACACTTGAGATGCCTGAATGTCTAGTTCCGATGTAAACTAGCTGACTTCAGCCATATGGCCTCTGCCTCTGATTGATGAGTTAATTTCTTTGATATGTTAATGATCATTAGCCATGTGTTCAAGTGTCATATCCAAAAGAAACATTAATATGTACCCACAGAATAATAAAGCCTAGTTTTTATTATATTTAGAATGGGACATGCACCATCTTCTAAACAGGCCTAAACATGATTGGCATAATTTAACCATATGTGAAGGGATTTGGATGCCGGCTATATTGGGTCACAAGTAAGAAGTGTAACATCTATGTAATGGAGCAATGGTAACAAATTCATAGATGCAATTGTTATTTCTGTGGCAAGTACACAAGAGGAGATAGAAGAAAGAGTTTCTATTTGGATTGATGTGGGTCTGGAACACAAGGGGGTGGTCACTTATTGTCTCTAAAGATACGCCTCTAGGCCAGGCTTGGTAATCCACAGGGTATATATCTAATGATACTGAAATGTGTATTGTACTTGCTTGGATGCCAGAATCTAATTCTAAGTGAGTCACCACCTTTTTACCAGAGACCCCCTGGGCAGAAGTTTTACTTTGAAAACCTGAGTAAGTGATTAGGACTTCTGTTATTTTATCCCTTTTGTTTTTATCTGTTGTTCATGTAACTAATTTGATTGTCATCTATATTTTTTTATGCACTGTGACTATTTTTTGCTCATAAGAAATATCCCTTTATTAAGTTCTGCCTTTGTCTGGTTAAGAATCATGTTACCTGAAGAGACTAATTAGTGTTTTATAATTGCTTAAATATTGTGCTAAGTTATATTTGGTGGGGTTTTCTTATTAAGGCACCCCATTTATAAATTGTCTTAGTGGTGGCAGCGTTAAGATAGTAATATTTGTATTATTATGGTTAGGAGTGGGTGGTGTTAAGTGGGATTTTATCATCTGGGGTATTTGAGGTTCCTGACTCCAAGGTGTTTTTCAGGTCCCTGGCATCTAGGCATCATCAAGATGCCAGGTTTTCTTTCACTTCTAGATGACGAAGACCCCCAGATTGTAGGGAATTTTTCCTTAACAGAGAGTTGACAGGGGGAAGATCACTTTTTTTCCTCAACTGATACTTTTCAGATATTTTCTGGATGTTCATGATTTTTACATTTATTTGCCTGGTGTTCTGGAAATGGTCTAAAATTAGCTGTTGAAAGTATCAAGACTAGTGGAGCTTCACAAGCTCTATCTTCTTTTGAAAGGTGAACATCCATTTACAAGTTTAATCAGTGTATTTGAATGTTTGTGAATTTGCTCCAGGTGTGTCATGCATCTGGCTGTTGGTGAGGTATGTGGGAGATATGCTACTACAGCAACGTCAACAGGAGCTTCTATTGTGACATCACAACATGCAGCTATTATTACATCACTAGTATTACACTTCACTTAATCATTTAATATGAAGGGGTGGAATACTAATTTTATACACCATATGCATATCTCCCAATTGTTCCTCATTAAATAGGCCCCAATAACTTCATCCTTTCTGTTCTTTGTTTCCTCTTTTATAGGAGTCCTGAATTTTATATGTTTATACATGTATGAGAGTACATTAAATGGTAAAAGTCAAATTAATGTGTATTTTAACAACATGGAAAGTGTTATATAAATAGTTTGTGTAAATAATAGTACTTTTCTCTTGTTTAAAATATATATATATATTTTAAATAAGAGAAATACCTTAGTTCATGAAGCCACCTAAATTGTTCCGTAACAGCCATACCCCTGACATTGCTCCAGTCACATATCCCTAAAATAAAATGTTCCTTTTTGTCAGAGAAATTCATGTTAGTCATGAGTCGCCAGGGAACTGTTCCCAGCAAGAGGAGCCTGAGTGTGTTATTAGATGTGCTGATGGTGCTAAGACCACGCAGAAAGAACGTCAGCAGCACGTAGAGCATAGGGTTGACAACTTCAAACAAAATATCAGCCATGCTAATTTCCATAATTAATAATACATTTGTGAAATTACAGGGAGCAACATGAGAGAAAAAATAAAATGCATTTGAAAGGGAAAATTCCCTTAATCACTACCTAAAAAAAATCTACCAAAAATTAGTTTTTGATGTAAATGTCACGATTCAGGGAACCCAACACGCTGGCACACACACACACACACACACACAGAAAAGGTGCCGTACCGGACCTTAGAGTGGCCGGGCTAAGCACACACAGAATAGTCAGGAGACAAGCCGAGTAAGGGGAACCAGAAGACAGAATAACGTGAAACAAGCCGAGGTCAAAGGGTAGGAGAAAGTCACAGAGTCAGATAAACAGAGAGTACGTAACCAGAAACGCAAGGTAAGTAGCAATACTAGTAAGCAAAGACCACAACAGGGCAGGGAGGAACAGGAAAGGTAAGTATTTAAACCATAAGGTTAATTCTGATTGGATAATTTCCAATCAGAATTAACAATCACACGTGGGAGATATCTAAACCTCCCACTGTGATTGAGGCACTGTGCCTTTAACGCCGGGTCAGGTGACTGACCCCGGCGTGTAATAATTTGGGCGGTCTCCCAGCGTGCAGCGTCATGTATGCTGCCGCTGGGGGACGTGGAGGAAACGGCGGGCGGCATCCGAGGCTGGAAGGATGCCGCTCGCCGAGCCCACGAGGAGGAGGGGACCGCGGACGGCTGGAGAGTGAGTACCTCGAGCGGAGTGCAGCCTCCCCTCGCAGCTGCCCGCGGGATCCCGACAGTATAAAGGAATTGGGGAGATTGGACTGAGGAGCCTGACCTTCTGAGTGCTTACGTATTGAGTCAGAGCCCTCATCTCTCTGGGCTGAGCATTTAAACAATGCAGGGATGGATGGAGGAGGGAAGGAGGGAAGCTGGGGTGGAGTAGTCACAACACAAAAATAAAATGCCTTTCTCATCACTGGTGCTGCTATAAAGAGCCACATATATGCAAAATACAGATTAAGGAACAGCGTGCATAAAAAATATAGTTTTAAAACTAACAAGGCCACTTAAAATCAAATATCTTTGCAAACAAATATGGAGATTCAGTTACTCCATATGACCATATTGTGCTAAGCCACCACCACGTCACATTACCCCAATATCAGTGGGCCTACACTAAGTTTAACATGGGAGATTAACGTGCTTAAACGGCTTCCAGAGATTTCTCAGATTTATGCTTTCCTGTGGTCATCTCTAAAGGCACACCTGGAGTGGAGGGGTGAGGTGCTCAACCCAAAAGGAATCTGACTAGATTCCACATATACATTGAAAAATGGTACTCGGGTGCACACCCAGAACATCCCAAGTGACCATAAAAAATATACTCACGTATTCCAACTCACTTACCCAGGTAGTGTGGACCTTTTAAAGAGAGATGGGCCTGGATCAAGACTGGAACTGATATTTGTAAACTGCATTGATCACATTATTCAGGAAAAACTTTAGTCACACTGGGAGAGATTTGTCAAATTATTCTGCTAAAAAAGTGGTCTAAAGTACTAAAAGTAGGCAACCATTATGGGAACTGGTTCAACTAGCCTGTACATTCCATTGGTGACCCCTCCCCTTTTACATTTTTGCACCACTTTTTAGGACTTTTTAGAAATCTTGCCTAAATAGGGCATAATTCGGATGTTTTAAATACACAAGATCCAGTACCAATCTGGACTAATCTGTAAATTCCCCAATGATTGCATTCAAACACGTTTTTGAAAGTACATGAGATAAAATATTTTATTTAAACAAACCACAGTGTATTTAATATCCTTAAAGGACAAATTTCACATCAAAACTCATTTTTAATATAATGATCCTTCCATCAAATTTTGAAAGGAAATTGATTCCTTGTTAAATAAAGTATATGTAAAAAATTATTGATCAGCCACAACATTAAAACAAACTGCCTAAAACTAAAGTGGGGCCTGTGTTCCAGCATGTCCCACAGATGCTCAATTGGATTGAGATCTGGGACATTTGAAGGCTAAGGCAACACCTTGAGCTCTTTGTCATGTTACTCAAACCATTTCTGAACAATGTTTGCAGTGTGGCATGATGCATTATCCTGCTGAAAGTTGTCACTGCCATCAAGGAGCACTATTGCCATGAAGAGGTGTACATGGTTTGCAACAATAACTAGTTAGGTGTTACATGTCAACATCAAGTAACATCCACATGAAACCCTTCTTCCCATAGTGCATCCTGCTGCCATGTCTTCACTAGGTAAACCCGGACATTCACCTGAAAAAAATGTGATTCATCAGGCCAGGCCACTGCTCCATGATCCAGTTCTGACTCTCTCATCCCCACTTTTGGCTCTTCAATAGCTCCTCTGTGTGATTGCACCAGAAGGGGTAGCTTTTGCTTCCCACAAACATCAATGAGTCTTAGGCACCCATGATCCTGATGTCGGTTCAACAGTTATCCTTCCTTGCACCTCTTTTGGTAGGTACTAACAACTGCATACTGCATCTTTTTGCTTGCCCATTTTTTCTGCTTCCAACACATGAATTTCAAGAACTGATTGTTCACTTGGTGCCTTAAATATCCCATCCGTTGTAACAATATTATAAATGGTGTTTATTTCACCTGTCAGTGGTTTTAATGTTGTATTAGTGTACACTGCACCTTAGGTCAGGCAGTGTTTGAAAAGCAACAGTCTTGGCTATGGTCTTCCCTGCTTCACTTCCTGCACATAAGCAGTGAAGAACACAGAGGCTAGCTGTTGGTTTTCAAACAATGTCCAACCCAATGTGCATGTATATGGATGATGGATCCTGTCATTTACTCAAGGTAGGGATGACTTTTTTTTCATTTTTAGAATTTTTTTTTTTGCGCATACTTATCTTGAAAATATATATATATATATTCCCTTTCAAAACTTGATAGAACGAGTATTATATTAAAACATTGTTTGAGATGACAGTTGCCCTTTAAGTACTTACTAATAGGCATCATGATAAAGTGCTATATAAAAAAATGATATACTTAGTATGTTTTGTCCTGTCTGTCAGTTTCCCCAATAACACACTCTCTGCCTTCCCTGTTGTTTCCTAATACAACATTCTTATTGTTTATCACCAGGCACAAGAAAGTTTTTGTATAAACATAATCACTATTGCTTTGTTACAAAAGTGCTTACCTAGAAAATGATGGTTAAAATGACTCTTGAGCATAATACAAATTAATAAATAAGTGCTGAAGTATAACATAATTACAAGTCAAAAGAAACTGCATTAATGTTCTCACTGATATGTTTTATTTATAGATCAGAGGTAGGCAACCTTTTAGCGGCACTATGCCAAAACAAGACTATAAAGTCTCTTGGAGACTTAATTTTATGTTAAAATTGAATTGTGTGTATGTTGCTGTATTCTACTTGTGTTATGTATCAGTGTTATGTGTGTGTATACAGTGGTCTGTTTGTGTTATTGTGTATCTGAGTGAGCAGTTTGTGGTATTCTGTATGTTTTGTATATCTGCTGTTTACTGAGGGATGCTTGTGTGTGACAGCTGTATGTATTGTGTGTGTGTTCTGTATGTTGTCATGATCACCTCTTCAGGCAGAGAATTCCACTTTCTTTTTGTTCTTACTGTAAATAACACTTTTTTTTTTTGCTTTAAACTAAATCTCCTTTCTTCCAGTCTAAATGTGGGACCTTGTGTGCTGTGTATAGTCCTGTTTATGAATAGATTTTCAGACAATGGTTTGCATTGGCCCCAGAGATATATCTGTATAATGCTATCATATCCCCTCTGTGGTGCTGTTACTGATTCCAGATGCATTGAGCATGCACACAGTCACCAATACACATTGCAAGACAGACAATGCCCCTATACAAGCGCTACACAATGCACACTTTCAAACACAAACACAGTTAAACACTGCCAAACGCACACAAAATGACACTGCTGCTTACACAAGCATACAACAAGACTAATATCATGTCAAACACATACTGCAAGCCTATACACATACACTTGTACACACACATTCGCAATAATGTTATTTTAGCCATCCTTATTTTCCCTGACCATTTAGCAGTAGAAGGATTGCTTCCTTGGGGGCCATTGAGGACTGGGCAGTGCTGCTGCAGACTGCACTTGTCCCACACAGATTCTTTTTTAAGACTGCTGGGAGGAAGTGCTACAATATAATTTACTCCCAGTGTAGGCCAGTACTGCCTGCCTAAATCACCAAAGTGCTGACCACTCAATCGTGCAGCCTGAACAAGAGGGGAGCGGCAAAGTTCTAACCACCCCTCCAAGTGTTGAACGCTTCCTGGTCTCACTGGGACACCTGTCAGGTCAGCTGTGGAGGAGATCCACTGACTGTGTCTGGCAGACTGTGTGCCATGCAATGATAGATTATGGTGCATTCAGAAATAAACTGCAATTTATCTAAAATCCTCATGGAGCATAATGTATCTAAATTCAGTGCCTCAAGCAATGCATTCCATATTAAATTAGATACTTTGCGACCACATTTAAAAAGATGTGGTGCAAAGGGGTAATTCCTTTATTTGGGTGTGCCCTTGAATTCCAAAATTCTGAGGCATATTTGACTTGACAAACCTTGATATACCAGATGTTTGTGAACTACATTTCCCATGAACTTCCAACAGCTTTTAAGCTGGCTGAGCATCATGGGACATGTGGTTCACAAATCTCTAGGATGCCAAGACTAGATATTAATGGCCTATGAGTACGTGCTAAATACCTTATACCACAGTTCGTTTGTCAAGCACTGTGCATAGAATTGTCCCATAGCCATGAGAGGAGAGGCACTACAAACCTGGCAAGGTCCTTTCTTAAAACTGCAGGGTATTAATCATTCTACAAAACAGAGTCCAAATTCACGGCAGGTTCATCGGATATTTATTACATCCATTTAGGTCATAGGTAAAAAAAGTGCAATCAAAATCAACAGCTTTGGGTTTTTCGAAATGCTTTATTGTCCAACCCTGGATTCTTGAAGACTTGAAAATAGGTCAGAAGCTTAGAAGCCATAAATAATGCATCTGACGTGGAAAAAAAACAACTTGAGAACAATAATTGGCCTTACCGCAGAATTTCTGGCTTGTCAGCATGCGGACTAGAATCAGATTGACCCATCTTATTCTTCGCAGCTGACATAATTACCATTAATCAACGATATTGTACAATTAGTAAAGGAAAGTAGATATTTGTCATCAACATTTAATAGAACAAAACCATCTCTGTGTATTACTAGTGGTGCTTGGCTTAATTAAAGATCTGATACATTCTCGTATAGTAAAGTGTGTTTCTTATCAGCTACAAACAGCAAAAAAGTCTGATTCTAGTCAACATAGAATCTGTAGACTGTGACCTCTAGATTGTAAGCCTGGTTGAGCAGGGTTCCCATCAAGCTGTTGTTCCTGTAAAATCTTGTAATTGTCTCATTTATTTTTAAATCTCCTCTTTTATATAGTGGTCAGAACAACTGGCACAATCTAAATGTCAAAAATAATAACAATAATGTTTACACTGCCATTTTGGCCAGAGAGGAACGAAAGGTGTCAGGTACTAAGTGCTTATTAGAGACATAATATTCATTAAACGAAATGGCTGTGCACCTGCAATATTCTCATATTTTGTTACAAAAATAAAGCTGAAGCAAGCAGCCATTTGCTTTATTTAGTAGTGCTGAGCTGAGAGCGTTTTTCTCAGGTCAGAAATAGCTTGAATTTCATCATTATGGCAATACAGTAATTTATCTAAAACCAGTGCCTCAAGCTCTCCATACAGTGAAAGGGGATACCAAGTTCAAAAAGCTGTGTTAACAAAGTATTTGGATAATTTATGGCTAAGGGCGTGGGCCATTAATTAGCCTCAGAAAAGTAAAATTACAAAAGAAATACAAATTTTACTTAAGAATTCGCTTCTAGGTATTTACCAAAGGCAGAAAAGGCAAATTGAACTCTAAGGAATTCAGGACTAAAACCTTACTGTCCATATAATCTATGTGAAATAAAGAAAATCAAATATTTTTTCAAAGAATTTCACTAGAATTACAAAGTATGTCTAATGGACAAAGCTAATATTTTGCAGGGAGCTATGATTGATTCCTTCCTCCTATCCCACCCCATACATGGGTTCTTATGGTTTTCATTACAGCATATGAGTGTCACTGTAGGTTTATTTCTCTCCTCCAATGTGTGTATGGAGGCAAAAATGGGGTGCCCCTTGACTGATTGTTAACCAAGGGGTTCTGTACAATGCCCAAGACTATGTGTCTGCTAATGTTAGTCAGGCAACCACAGTGAGTTATGGCCAGTTTTATTATTGCAGGGTTTTTATGTAGGCCCAATAAACCTGGTGTATATTGTCCTCCTTTTCCATAACTCAACAAAATCAGGTTAATACGGATAGCAGAGGTCACTAACACTCCTATACTCTATAGAGACTCTATAGACACCCAGACCACTTCATCTCAGGAATGGCAATGTTTTTATCGCCAGGTTAAGCAACCTCTAATGAGAGGCACTTCTGCCGAAAAGTTGGTCTAAAACTCCACTGTTCTTATCTGATGGTCTCAGAGAGACCTTTTTAACCCTGGCAGTGGGGGCCTGGTCTCCTAAACTGTAACTAGTGCACATTTGTATTCTTAACGCTATAGTGTTCCTTTAATAAACAATAGAATAGCCCTGAATATATCATGGCATCACACCTGAATTCCGTATCCCTAAATAGGAATCAGTATCTTCACCTGGTTTGGTTTGAGAAAAAAACAAATATTTATAACACTGAGACATTCTAGAATTGATGGCTGTTACTTTCCTGCACCACCCTTCATATTTCATTAAATGGGAAATTTAAATGGACGAGTCCCTTGAACCCAAGGTATAGGAAGATGGAAATATTTACGAAAAAAAATTATTTAGTTATTTAAACGTATTCTACCGAAGAGCTGGAACCTAATAACAGAGTCTGGAAGTAATTTGATCTCTGTGTTCCTTTCCAAATTATTGTGCTCACAGCTTCCTAGCAGCGTATGTACTGCAAGTTTAGTGGTTATGGTACTTGGTGTGCTAATTTAAGAAGTTAGAAGTCTGATATGCAATAAGATTGTGGTTTTATTAAAGGGACACTATAGTCACCCAGACCACTTCAGCTCAATGAAGTGTCTGGGTGCCAGGTCCCTCAGGTTTTAACCCTTCACATTGCAAAAGATGAAGCTCAGTCAGGCAGTCTCAAAGTCTCATCCATACTGTGGTAACAATGCTCCATATACTGCTATGTTTACACTTGGGGTTAATCCAGCCACTAGAGGAGGATCTTACGCCTCCATCACACAGAGCATCCTATGGGCGCAGAGCGTCCATAGGAAAGCATTGAGGAATGCTTTCCTATAGACTCTTTGAATACACGTGCGGCACTTGCCGCGCATGCGCATTCGGCTCCAGTGATGTCGGACGGGGGAGCTGACCTCGGATGGAGAAGAGAGGGAGCCCGGCGCTGGATTAAGGTAAGCTGCTGAAGGGTCAGTGCCATGGGAGGGGGACCCTGAGGGTTGGGGCACCCTCAGGGTACTATAGTGTCAGGACACTATAGTGATCCTTTAAAAACTAAACTTAAATTGCTATGTAATTTGCTATTGCTATTTGAAAACCTTTATTTGCATTTTCTGATAACTTATCTGATAGAATAAGGCAGACTTTTTCTTACCTCACAGTTCTTTTAAAATGTAAACTCGCTTATCTGTGATACATATGGTGTACCTTTTCTGTTTCAGTGATAGTCCTTATCATTGTAAATACTTGATTTTCTTAAAGGGGCATCTCAGGCAACTCGAGATGTTAGGTGCATTAGGTAGGTTAGGTTATTGTTAGTTATCCTGTTTTTCTTCTTAATCTTTTTTAATTCTCTTTATTATTTTTTTTAAATGTAATTCATGTATTTAATTAATTAATTTAGCTTTACAAGACATCCTTGTCTGCACCTTCCTCCCAAACTGAGTTTCTTTTTTTTCCAACAAATGTAAAATATATTACTGATTATTTAACTACATTTCCCAGAAACCCTTGCTCTGCCCTTTAAGCATCATTTATTAGACACGCATTGCAGTTCTACAGTATATGAAGCTGAGTATGGTTGGCTGAGAGACTTTTTATTTTGATAAGAGCTCAATTCAGAATCTGCACAGACTGGGGATTTGTAGCAAATAAAGCAACTGTGTTATCTTTACATTTTTATTAGTTTAAATTCGTTTATGCATATACTTCAGAGGAGATGTAGTCTAGGACATCTGGAGTGTCGAAGGTTGCTTACCCCTTGTGTTAATGCATCATTCTATATCATCTAAAAATCAATAGGAGCTCAACTCCACTCTGGAGTGTCCCTTTCAGTGAGGTTTATTTAACCTTTTTTGACTGGTATTTTTAAAATATTTTCCACAAACACAAAACTTTCTATTAAATGTATGATCTGTGTATCTCTGTGTATCTGTGTATTCTATCTGAAGAATATTGTCATTGCAGTTTATCGCTTGAAGAGTAATTATTGTTTATGTTGTCACGTTTCTCTCATAGCCATATGTTTATGCATTGTGCTGGAGTTTGAAAATAACTAAAATGGCGTGTATGGCAGGATCATTATGGCACTGTTTGACATCAATATGATAAAGTGAGACCAAAAATAATAATAATTATTATTATTATTATTTTATTATTTATATAGCGCCAACAAATTCCAACAAAGCAAGATAATACTGCCTTCTAGCTACTGTACTTAATTTGCAACTATAGGTTATAGTCTCAGGCTAATATTCGGACTGCAGACATTAATTTATACTGCTGTTAGGAATACAGATTGCTTGTTAGAGTGGCAATCTTCCACCAGCAATCAAAATCAAATTAGGGTCATAAGATCAAATTTAAAAAAAAAAAAATTTTGTTCAAGATAACCATTCAGCAAGACGACTCTAAAAATACTCACAGGGATTGGTCGCTACTTGCAATCAATGGTTTGTTTTTCACAAATAATGTAGAATTGAGCTTTCTGATGTTAGGGATTCATCAAGATAAATAACCTAGATTTTATCATGTGTGATTTTGGCACAAAGAAAACCCCAGCATTTACTACTGTCTGCGCAAAATGACACACATAATTAAAAATTACCAAAGTGAATTTTCTGATATATTATTTAGGTTATTTTGGTTAACCAAATCATTGCAGATGTGACAAAGTCATAAATCCTGTTGCAGAAACAACAGTAAGTTTTCATGCATACCTGGAATTCCTACAATGCTTTTAGTTATCTGGGTCTCTTTCAGATTTGTCTTTCTGTGTTTGTGTGTGTCTGTGTCATGAGGTGTAACCCTTACATGCAGAGTTTAGGATAGCAAGGCACAGACTAAGAAAAATAAAAATATTACCGGGCCATAGTGTGGCCCGACATACCGTTAGACAGAGAGTAAAGCGTAGTCACAATACAAGCTGAGGTCAGGGCAACCGAGAGACAGCGAAAACGAGAACTAGCCAGAGTCAAGTACACGGTAATCAGTCAGGTAGGCAAACAAGACAGGCAAGGGTTAATGAGAAACTCAGAGTCAGGAAACAAAGGTCAATACCAGAATAGAATCCAATAACTCAAGGACTAAAGGGTACCAGGAACAGAAACCACAATAGGGCATTATGATATTCAGGGGGTGGGCCTAGTGTCTGAATAAATATAATATGTATCACATGCAGGCTGCTTAAAACTATAGATACACAGGAAATAATAATATTAATAATAATAATAATAAACAGCACTCATGTACTTTTTTCTCTTCTGCAGCGTAACTGAATTGAACAATTGTTCCGCTGAAATGATTTGCTAAAGATGGAGCTCAGTCAGGCATTCTCAAAGTCACATCCATACTGTGGTAACAATGCTCCATATACTATTGTTTCATAATTAAAAATTAATGTGACCCACTTTCAAGTCTAAATAATTTCACATGTTCTGATACAATGTACCCAAAATGGAGAGCCAGCTCTCCCTTCCTCTGCAACTAACTCCTGCATATAAAAGGATGATGGGATTGTAAACCAATGAAGCACAATGAAAAACGTTATATCTCTCTTTATCTGTCACTATTTCTATAACTCTTCTTAACAGGGTAGTCAAGAAATACATAGTTTAGGGATAGACAGATTAAAGGAACACACCAAGCACCATAACCACTTCAGCATGCTGGAACCACTCTAAATATTCTAACTATTTTAGAATTATTAAAATTCTTATCTGGGACTGCCTTCCTGCCCCACCTCCATTGCTTTCTACAGAGATCTAGAACATTTTAGTATGCGTTTTAGAAGGAATGGACAAAATCTGACTGCCCAGAGCCCATTTTACTTATGTATATCCTAAATCAATGTTGTCCAATTTGAAGTAATCAAGTCAGAGCTTTTTCTGTTGATGGGCAATATAAATCAATAGACCATACACCATAGACAGATTGACAGATCAACAGATAGACAGAAAGATAGACTGGATGCCTCGGAATGGACTTATCTGTAACTCTCCAGTCCTAGTTTAGGAGCAGCCTTCGTTTTAAGCTCTCTCATACTTAATGGGGTTGGACAGACAGCACTGTCAGAGGGGGTTTTCATGGTTCCAGTGATGTCAACATCCACCGACCACCATCTGGTCACTGACTAATTATATGCCGCCCTCCTCCACCTCACAACATGAGAACCGCAAGGGAGCAGTCAGACAATGTATAGATCTGTGTGTAAGTAGTTTCCAGGCACTGACTCTGTATACAGGCCTCTGGCTGCTCCTCCACCATCTCTTCAGTCACCTCACCACTAATAAGCATCAGTGGCTGCTTTGCCAGTCACAAATAATATCTCAAGCCAAGGGCTAGCACAGACACCCCATTATCTACCATCGCCTTCTACCTTCAGCCAATTAGACGACCCCCCAGATGCCACAACATCATACCCACAATGGAGTAACTGCTGCAGACCATGGAAAGCACACCCCACATACAATCAACTGTGGCTTCTAGTGATATGGTGGTACCCCAAGGACAGCCCTCACTACACCTTTGAGTGCTGCAGAACTTCACCCAAAATATAGCGTCAGATTCGTCTTTAAGATGGAAATTCAACAATAATATGAAGTTCTGTTACAATGGAAAATTATAGGAATTTGGACAGATATCAAGTCCACAATCAACACTAAATCAGTCCCTGCTTCTCGTGGGTGAAATGAGAGAAAAATCTAGGGTAGCATGTACATTTTTTCATTTAGAATAATTTGAGCTGTAAATTTAGAGGATTTTTTCCAAATATCTGCTTCCAAAGTGCCGCAGTTTAGCCCATTCAATCCAGTTTAATGTAACAATTCCCAACTTCATGTAACCTTAACTTGAATTTAGCTGTGTGCTGAAGTCTTATTCTATTTACGCATATCTTGCCTATTTTTTTCTGGGTCATGTTAATTAATAAAATGCTCTCATTTAGTGTAACTTAGTTTGGCACCCTTTTCACTCTTTATAATCCCTTCATTAAATCATTAAGCTCTGTGTAATCACCATGACAACTTTAATAAGTGAAATACAGGTTGTTTATAAATGTATCTTGACATCTTTCAGTTCTAACAAGCTAGCATGAATTATTCACTGTGCCACGTTTTGAAAATGCTACACCATTGTGACAATGGGCCTTTTTACTAAACAGACAGTCCAAGCACTCTAATAGCTTATCATATTTGTTGATTATGGTACTAGAAAACTGTGCCTTCAAACTAAAATTTCAGTTATAATATATAAAATAATTACAGGGAATACACTGTTCTAATAATACAAATTAACAAAGCATAGTGTAATGCAATTTCCATAAGTGGATTTGTGCCACAATTATTGCTGAAGTAAAAAGCAGCATATAGGCTGCCTCCCCCAATATTAGGGGTGCCTGGTGTCTTTCTGTTTTTTTGTATCCTTCTCCTGTGCAAGCTACAATGATAGGGTTAAAAGTAGGGTACACTTTAGAAACAGCTTAGCATTGCAATAAAGATCAAAGCTTATAGTCAGTTTTCTGACAATCAAGATTGCCAGACGTGTTTATTCTTAGCTCTGCCTTCTAAACCTCAAATTGAGGCAAAATCACATGAAAGAAATGCAGAAACCACCTAGTTTAAGCTGCTTACTATACCTGCACTGTTTAATGCCTGAATTGTGTCGCCTGAGACGGCAGTGGTGTACAAACAATCCATGGGGCCCCGGTGCAAAACTGATCCATGGGCCCTCCCCTCCCCACAGACACACACACAGACACACACACACACAGACACATACTTACAGACACACATACATACACACACACACAGACATATACATACACACATACACACAGGCACATACATACATAGAGATGCATACAAACACACAGACACATACAGACAGACAGACACATACACACAGACACATATATGTACAGAGACACATACATACAGACAGACAGACACAAAACACACATACATGCAAAGACACACACATACAGACAGACACACACACGGACACACACACACACACAGACACATACATACATACAGAGACAAACACACACACACACTCATATAGACACACACACAAATATAGACACAGACAGACTCACCGACACATATACATATAGAGACACATACATACACACATACAGACACAAGACACACATACATATAAGACACACACATACAGACAGATACAACACACAATTACATACAGACAGACAGGCACACATACAGACAGACACATACAGACAGACAGACACATACATTACAGAGACACACACATATAGACACATACACACATACAGACACAGACAGATACACAGACGGACACATACACACAGACACATATACATACAGAGACACATACAGACAGACACAAGACACACATACATACAAAGACACACACATACAGACAGACATACACACATACATACAGACAGACAGGCACACATACAGACAGACAAACAGACAGGCACACACACACACACAGACACATGCACACATACATACAGACACACACACACATACAAACACAGACAGACCCACAGACAGACACATACACACAGATACATACAAAGACACATATACATACAGAGACAAATGCATACACACAGACAGACACATACACACACACACAAGACACACATACAAAGACACATACATACAGACAGACACACACATACATACACATACACACAGACACATACACACACACATACAGACACACATGCATACATGCACAGACAGACACACACACAGACACATACATACAGACACAGACACACACACAGACACACAAATACATACATACAAACAAAAACCCTCCTCTCTTCCTCACGTGCGGCTCCCGGTGGTTGCTGGGAGGAAGTGACAGGCGCAGTCACATCCTACCTGTACTCTGATCTCATCACAGGGGACCCGGTCGTGCTGTTAAAGCACCACAGCACTGACCGAGACCCCTGGATATTCACTATGGGCCACCCGATGAGCCCCTTAATGTGCAGCCCCAGCGGATCTACTGTGCGGCTGGGGCCGCAACACATGGTGGCAGGCACCTGATCGCAGGGGATCGCAGGACGGCCAAGCCCCCTGGAGTGACAGGCCCGGTCGCAGCTGCGACCCCTGCGACTGCAGTATGTACGTCACTGTCTGATGGGTTCTTACCTGGTCCTGATTCGGCGGCCTGTTGGGCCCAGAGACTGGAGACGCGGTCAATCTCCCAAGCCGGTGAGCTGATGCCTCTGCACAGTCTAGTTACCCCCCTCTGGACTGGTAGGGTTATTTCAGTCCCCACTGGATTACAGCTTGACAATAGCCTGAAGACCCTGTTAAGCCAGCTGGGCGGATCCCCTGCCACTTGTGACCTAATATGGCTGCCAGAGGGAGGCCTGCAACACAGTGGTCCTCCACAGCATGGACCTCCAGCAAAAATCGGATTGCCCAAGCCTTTGACCGCCTATGATCGCAACTCTGGAACATAATACACTGACACACACAGGGACCCTCACCAACCCTCAACCTGGCACTTTAAGAAGCAAAGATGACTTATGTCCTGCTCCGAGAGGCCCTGGTGCTGTGCCTGCAGTGCGAAAACGGAGGAAGCAGCTTAGAAGAGCATACGCACACTGAAAGCATGGTCCTGATGTGGGATACAGCCTTCCTGGACCTCGGCCTGAATAGGTACCTGCACCTGGGCACTGCTCTCAATGCAGGAAGCGACCTCCAGCTGCACGGGCCTCAAAGTCAGCACATGGGGGCGAGTATGTGGCAATGGGGACCATAGAGATCAAGAAATTGCGATGTGAGCAAAAGTGGGCTAAGGAAAAAATCTTGTATGGGCTTCAACACATTGATCATGGACACAGCTAGTATATACCAATGATGCCCGATTTAGGCATAAGCTGACTGTCCCTCCTGTACATAGTCCATTGCCCCATGTAGGTCCCGCTGAACCCAGTCGCTAAAAATGCAATGCTCACACTTGTTTGGTTTATATGTTTTGGATAAATCATATCCCCTGGCCAATCAATTGGCTGCAGGCACCAGTCTTTTTATTTTAGCACCCAGTGGCAATTCCTTTAACATCTCTGTTCCATACATCGTCTAGTTTCCTCATTGAAAAAATTGTGCAGTTTCTCTAAAAGTCATGACAATATTTTATACCCTCTGTTATTGATTTTGTGGATCCACAAGCTTTCTTTGTCATCATTTTCACAGAAAAAATAAAGAATATTTAAAAAATGGGACTCCAGACAGGTCTCAGTGACAAAAATGCTTTAATATTAGAAATAAAATACACAAAAATATGGTCCTACGCGTTTCTTCCCCTTAGGAACTTCTTCAGTGACCATGTATTTTAAACAAACTAAAAGAAATTAAAACCAGAAATGCTATAACCCACCCACAGAGTCCCTGTTTAAATCCCCATCCCTCAAATGCTTATGGTCTATTTTGGGGGCTCTTCATCTGGCTTGATTGTTACTAATGCAGCTGATTCGAATCTGCCACTGTCATGGCCACACGCATTAAGTTACTCCTCCTGGAAGTGAAGTATGCATTCCATATGTGTCAGGATTCCCCCACGTTGTTTGGGAATTCCTCCATATGTGATTCCAGCCAGTTCGACATTTAGCGACCAGGCCCCATATGCTTATGATGTCATCCCTTCCTGAGGTAAAAGTATCTCAGGTGCTCAATCAATCCCTTTCTCTCTCTCGCTCTCTTTCTCTCTCTGTCAATCTCCTGTGGTTAATGTGCTCTCACTTTTTACTACTGTACATGGTTGGCGTTTCACTGCAGAACTCTGCTCATTTGAATTCCTGTGTCCTCTGGCTTTGTTCCTGGCTATGCTCCATTCTACTCTGCCACTCAAGAAACAGACTTAACTTTGGATCCCTGCATCTCTTCAGTTACTTCAAGGAATCATAAATCAATCTACACTGGAAGGACTTCAACTCCCATCATTCATTAAGGAAAGATAAGTTCTCCCATGATTGTATTTACTAATTGGTTCTAGCCACAAGTTTCTGGGAAGTATAAGGGTTATCCAAAGTCTGCCTCTGAGATTCTACTTGCTATATCTATTTAAAATACAATTTGCCAATTACTCAATGATATTACTTATTGCTATTGGAGCCTACTAACTACAACCACTTCACATACCAGGATAATTCATTACCAATTTATTTCTTATTGCACTACAGAAGTCACCTGCTTGGCAACTTTATTGAAGTCTTGTGGACTATACTATTTACTGCTAATTGAGCATTCGTGGTTGAAATCTTATGGACTATATTACTTACTGCAAATTAAGCATTCCTCATTGAAGTCACTTGGACTATATTGTTTGCTGCTGATTAAGCATTTCCTTATTTTTATAATTGCTATATTCTATTCTTGCAATTCTGAAACAAGATTCCAAGCATTCATGCATTATTAGTAACAACCCCTGGATGTTGGTCTAAGGTAACATCCCCAGGACGTACTTGAAAACCAGAGTAATCTGAATGTGTCCTTTCCTGGTTAAATACGTTGTTGTTGTTGTTATTATTATTATTATTATTATTTCAAAATCTATTTTCTGCAAAAGATTGCCAAAGTTAATTTCCTTTATTTAAATAAATTATATTTTCTTAAAGTAACGGTATCAAATGTATTATTTCATCTGCAGTTGCGTTCCAAATACATTTCTCCCGAGAGCATTACAATATGCTCACATGGTGTGTTCAATGATCCACTTGCGTTTTACTTTGAATTGTTTTTCCATACATCCGACTATTCGCTAAAACAATAAAACGGAAATCAACAAAAAGTGCAACGAAAAAAGCAAATTGTATATTCTAAACACAAAAATAATCTCCATAATATGTAATGGAATGGCACAAACACCTTGTAAGAATTAATAGTTAATTGATAAAAATATATATATAATTTGATAATAAATCAAGTCTCTATTTCATATTTAAGTGAGAAAGTGTAAAAAATATATTAAACATATGGTAACAAAGTAAGTAATTATTTATATATCTGTGTAAGTGTATCTTTGGTAGTGACTGTAAAAATAACAGAATACTTATAAACATATAAATGAATATATTATATACTGTGAAAAATAAATTACTACAAGAGCTGGAAAATTAATATCAATATGATAGACAAGAATGTTATAATTAAACAAAGTGAGGAATAAATATGTGTGCGATGATAATTATAAATCTAACAGGATACTAATGAAGATCTAAGTGGAAATATATAAATATATATGTATATATGTGTTGTGAAAGCTGAATTCAAGCTACTCATACCATGCAAGTGTTTTGTGTGATGGTGGAAAAATACATATTTGTGTATTGTACTAAAATATCAGTTACCATCGAGTGGCAGGAAAATGCTCCTACAAGTGTACAGCAAAATGTGCATAGATTTTGCATTGCACTAATTGGACCTTTTTCATACCCTGTTGGTTCATCTGATTCAGTTCCCAAATCAGTTTTCCATTACTGAAATTATGCCGAAATTATGCCGAAATTATGACGAAATTCAGGCATTGCAAAAATGTTCTGTTTTTGAGAAAAATGGTTTGGTTAAGCAAAATTTTCTCTCTGTGCATTTGTCTATTGTTTATGTTATATTTATTTAAAAAAAAAAGAGAGAAAGAGAGATTGTCACATGTCAGGTTAGGGCATATTCCATTAGTTTATTACATTTAGGTCAAGAAATAAACTGTATTAAAATCAATGTCCTTTATGTGCAGGGATTTATAATCCCAAAGTGTTTGCGTCCAATTTGGATTTATGTACTATAGTTAACTGCTTTCTCCCAAAGACAGTTCTCAGTGTATGAGAAGAAGCAACCAAACCTAAATCTCCCGTATTGTTAATTAGAGGGAGAAAACAGACATTTTCTTAACAAAAGCTATTCTTCCTCTTTAAGGTGTAGGCCACATACATTTCACAATCAAGCATTTGAAATTGGAGCACACATTTTTATAGCAATTATATGTGTTATTAAAACCTAACGTATCAATACACATTGGAATTGTTCTAAATTAACTAACCCTGACTTATAAAAACACTAACCCATCACAAAACTCATTAACGAAGAACTGTCTGATGGAGTTAGGTCAACTAGTGCTGCCATTTAAGTGATCATTGGTCAAGTGCACACACCACAAAGACTAATTTTCACTCCACTTTGCACAGTAGCCCTTCCCAAGGGTCTTCCATGTGGTTTAGTAATGATGAGTGTAGTGACAAAGACTTTCTCCACCGAATCCTTCACAAACTAGGACTCTGAAACAAGGCGCTGAAAAATGAATAGCTGGACAACACACAGTTCTGAGAGTACAACTGAAATTTTATTCAAGGACAAGTTCTTTTACAGTTCAGGAGGTCCACATACATTTGTATTGTAAGCCTGCCCAGGCGTCTCTGTGTAAGGGAGATAATTGAGTCAAACTCAATTATCTCCCAGTTACAAGGAACCAGACAAAAAAATAAATTAAAAATAAATTCACAAAAGTACCTCAAAACATAGTCAAATCATACAGGAGCCCCAAATGTCCCATATCCTCGGATACCACTGATCTGAGCGCCCAAGTTGTCCAAAGCGCTCTCAGATCCAAGTAAAGGACCATTTATATGTCAAAGTTCAGGTATGAAACAGTCCTAGAGTTGTCCTTTGATTGTGGCAGTTAAATTGTTCTTCCTATGGTCTTCAAGCAAATCCTAACCTGTCTAGATCTTCAGATATCTTTAAAGTAGCCATCTGTATTCGGATTGGAAGCTCATCTATGAAATAATAGCAACATCAGAACAACTGACAGAATCAGTGATCTCCACATCTGTGTAAAACACAATTTATTATTAATAATATCAGAACAGAATCCGTAATCTCCAAATTTGTGTAAAAGGTTATTTACCAAGTGCCAACACATTCCACAGCACAGTCCATGAATACTATTGGTACAAGTAAAAAGACAAAAATACAATACATCTAAGAGATGATAGCAAATTTGACAAACAAATTCAGGAAAACTAGAGAGCCCTATTCCTATGGGTACGTACAATCAGGAACTGCAATGTTGAGCATGACATTATTATAGAGTGAGATGAGAGCATATATTCAGTAAGTGTAATGAATTAATTATTAAGTTGAGTTTTAGACTTCATTAAACAAAAATGTCTTTAGGGAGCATTTAATGGAAGGTAGACTGGGAGAAAGTATGACAGCTGAGAGAAGTGTGTCCCAGAGAATTGGTGCCGCTCAAAGATGTCCTGCAATCTAGCAGTGGTGGAGGTGATAATAGAAGATGAAAGGAGCAGGTCATTGTTAGATCTTAGCGTCCTGGAGTATATTTGTTGATTAGGGAGGACAGGTAGTGGGGTTAGTAATAGCTTTTTATATCAAATTTTGAAATTGATTCTGCTGTGAATAGGGAGTCAGTAAAGCAAGTTGCAGAGTATTGACGCAATACCAAGTGACGGATAAGGTTAATTATCCTGGCAAAGGCATTTAGGAAGCACTAAAATGAAGAGAGGATGGAGATAGGAAGGCCAGTTAGTAGGTTATTGCAGTAATCCAGATGAGAAATAACAAAGTAGCTGCGTTGCTTACTGGTGTCAGCACTCAGAAATGGATGAATTTTGGAAATATTGTTTAAGTTGGTATAGAAGGATGAAGAAAGCAATTGGATGTGGGGGAGGAATTGGGCAGACTAGATGGGCCGAATGGTTCTTATCTGCCGTCACATTCTATGTTTCTATGTTTCTTTGTTTCTAAGTGTAACTCTGAGGTAGTGGACTTGCAGTGATGGGGACATAGTGATGCCATCAACAGTGATAGAAAAGTCAGAAATTGGAGTAGAGTTAGAGAGAGTCTTGGACATATTTAACTTTAGGTGGCGGAGGCCTTTAAGGAAGATATGCCCGACAGCCAGTTATGGTCTGTCTCATAATCAAGGACAGACCATATGAACTTAGGATGAAAGGGCAAACTCTTGAAGCAATACAAAAGACAAAGTGTTAATGTTTAGTGCTTTATGTTACACTCAATCCCCAAGATCACAGGAAAGGCTGGGAAAACAGCACCAACAAGGATAAAATAAAATAAAATGAATAAAAGTTGAACTTACAACACACGAAAAATAGGTGGAGCAAATTGTGATCACCCTATTAAGATCCCAGAGGAAATCCACACCAGAGCCAGGTTATACTATATGGCTCTTTCATTGTGAGTGTATTTGACACATATTTTATTAAGAGTTTGTGTACAGCAATATTTGCACTATTTTGTATCTCTCTATTTTCCACAGTTTTAAATTAGAAGAAAGAGAAGTATCAATTTTATTCTATTTCTCTCCCTTTCGCTATCACAATTTGCTCCACCTATTTTTCGTGTGTTGTATGTTATTTTATGTGAAGGTGTAGGGGATACCTCACTGGTGTTTTTGAGCAAATATCACTTCTTTAGACATACCTGTGTTATTATTCTACTAAAAGTTGAACTTAGTTGAACTTTTATTCATTTATTTTATCTGTATTGGTGCTGTTTTTCAAGCCTTTCCTGTGATTTTATTGGCTGACACACGTGGATACCACCTTGGTGTGGAGACATGCTGTCTTTGCTTTGAAACATTGTGAGTGCAATACATATAATAAATTGTTACATTTTTATACAATCTACACTATTTCTTTTTTCCTTCTATTTGAGTGGGCAAGAAGATTTACTATTTTCTATCCAGAATTGCATCGCTGGAGGCTTTCCATACTTCACTAGTTCCCTAACATTTAGGGAGATATGCCTGAATTCATCTTAAATTTGTGAGTTCTCTACCACCCCCACCCCCTATATATACGTTAATTGTATTACACTATTTTTATATTTCTCCCTATAGATATATATCCAAACTCTCGAAGCAATACTGTCTGGAGCTGACAATATTATTGTATTGTACCCCAATTAAACCCCAGTTTCATTTTAAATTTTAGCATTATCTTAACATAAATAAATAAAGGTTTTATTTTATATTATTTCTTTTGCTGCACACAGATTGTCTCTAGCACAAAGCACATGGCTATTAAGTACCCACTCTCCTTGCACACTCTGTGCTGATATAATGGCACTATTCTCCAACCATGATGAGGCAAGTTGTAAGTGTCGAATAATCAACAGCAATATTTGTTTTATTTTTGTACCATTTAAGGCATACCATTTCTTTGTTCTGTTTAATGTGTCCCCGAGCTTTGTACCCATGATATCTCACCAGTCTTTAGTTGCAGATCAAAACATAGAGCAGCTGGAGCCTATATTTTATTACACTGGTCCAGTACTTTTTTGTTCTACTCAAGTCCTCAGTTCGGATTATGTAAACTCTTACAGAGTGAAACAATAGATTTTTATATGACTCAATAATATGTATGGAAATGTTTCTTCACTTTGACAAAGCTTAATAACTGACATCTCTAGGTATCAGTTTTCGGGAAAGGAACAATTTACTCTTCTACCAAACACCGTTCAAGATAGCATGTATATATTTCACAGTGTGCCAAAAATAGCACATGTCATTTCCAGAATATTGAGATTTGTCAAGTACTTATATAAGTGTTGACATGTAAAACTATTATAAGATAGTAGAAGGTTCTGACTTGTATTATAACTTTCCTTAATATACAAAGAAAACAGATGTTTTTATGTCCCACACCAATTTATGTAATTATCACATAATTTACTTGTTTTGTATGATCAGAGAGGACCTCACCAATCTTAAAGGTATGTCCAAGCATTAACACTTGCATGCAGTTGACACCCAGTTATCTCTCCTCCCTTGGTCTCCCCACCCCCTCCACTGTCCTAGAACTCACCAGTTGCCTTCAGAAAACCCATCTCTTCAGAAAAGCTTATGGCCTCTCAGAGTTCTATTCCACAAACCCGTCTCTTGCTCTCTCTTAGAGGGCCACTCTCCACTCTCACCTTCCACTTCTGCTACTTTCTCACTTTGTACTTTGGTTGCTATCCCCCACTCTACCCTTCCTATTGTATTTTTTTTTTTTTTTTAATTCTTTATTTTGTGGTGCATACAATTTACACAGACTCTTGCGTTGCCCCAACAGCAAGTATAAGATAAGCAAATGCATGAATGAACAGATAGAGGTCATGGTATATCACTGCACACATTTTTTCTTTTTTTGTAGCGGCTAGGTCAAACATGTCTAGGGTGTATAGCAAAACTTAAGACGTGGTTGATGTGGGTTGTATAGACATGAGTGGTATGCGGGTGCGTGGCTTAAAACTTGCTGGTGTGACTTGCGCGTTTACAATAAACAATTAATAAACAAGTAGGTTGTTCGGCTAGCTGGTATGTCGTTATGAGATTAGTGAGTAACAGACTATCTGAGCTGCGGCCTATTAGGTGCTCTACATGCTAGTTATCAAGATGCAAGGAGAGAAGAAAAAAAAATACAATATCAAACACATTTAAGATGGGGACAGGCTGATAAAGGAGTTAAGTGTGAGCGGATTTTGCATTCGGGCTGGGTACAAATCTTGCCGTTATTGTTACGAGGGACCTATGTGCTTGCTATATTCAGTGATGACTGGGAGCCCATGGAATCAGATTCTAAAAAAAAATAAGACTGGGTATATAGGCAACAGGTTTGTTACTAACGAAACAAAAAAAAAAAAAAACAATTCAAGTGGGCCTTGCTGTTGGGAGTCCACCCTGGGGTGCGTAGCCGAAGTCGGTTAATGGCAGGCCGGCCACTCTGCTGCCCAAACCTTTTTCCCCCTGGCTGGTAGTTAGTTGTGTAGTCGCGTGTATGAGTGTGCACCAGTGCAGTGTAGTCTTGTAGTTAGTGAGTGTGTGTGGGAGGAGCCTGGTGTATGATGAGATTGGGACGCTAAGGTCGAGTCTTTCTAGTCAGGTGTATGTTAGTAAGTCCTACATGGCATATCACATTAGAGGTCGACATCGATAAGATAAAGTCAATCATATTAAATTAAAGTAGTCAAATTAAGGTGGGAACAAAGAGTAGGTAACAACAGTAGCTAAGTAGCAATAGGGTTAATAGTGATTAGGCATATTATCAACATTTGTAAGCGGTAAACACAGTTCGGACAGTCTTGATTAGGTTTTGTATTGACTGTCCTGAATGCGTCTGGGTGACACTTGGAGAGCGATTTGCAACATGTGTGGTGCCCCTGTTCGTGTCGTCTTGTCAGGTGTCCCATGCAACTGCCCGTCGCAGTTCAGGTGGTAACGGCAACATATGGGTCGGGTGTGAGGCCTTGTGGTATGAACGGGACAATTCTGGTCGGGTCCCATCTGTGCTGCGGAGATATTGGGTTCTGGCTCTTCTGGCCTTTGGGGTTGAGGGAGTCCATAGGTAGGCCCAATGATTGGAGGAGCGGTGCCGCATCGCACAAGTCCCGTACCTGATGCAAGTCTGTATCCTGCTGGACTGTCTGGGTGTGGGATGGTCGCCAGCGGTATCTGAGGCCCTATTGGCGGAGAAGTATGGTAAGTGGCTGGATGGTTCGTCTCCATGCCAAAGTGCTGTTGGAGAGGTCGGCGTAGAAGCTCAGTGCCCTGTTATCAAATTGTAGGGGTGTCCTGCCCCGCAGGGCGTCCAGTACTGCCATTTTGTCAATTCCATTCCGGAAAGCAACTATGGCGTCCCTGGTGGTCCCAGCAGGTGCCTTTGGGGATTTGGGGATCCTGAAAAGGTGGTCAGGATGTATGTGATCTGCCTGTCCGGGTGGTAGTATTGTCGCGAGCAGGCATTTGATGACCTGTGGTAGTTCTGCATCTGTTATATCCTCCGGGAGTCCCCTAATTTTCAGGTTGTTACGCCATATGGCGTCTTCGTGCTCGGCCATGCGGTATTCGTGGGAATGTTGTTGTATCTGCAGATCCTTCACAGTACGTTTGAGTTCCTCTATGGCCCCAGTATTTGTTTCGGTACGGTTCTCCATAGCATTTAGGCAGGTGGTCACCCCCTTTAGATCTCCCCTCAGTGCAGTGATGTCCTTGTGGATTTCATCATGGTGATCGGCTAATAATTGCTTAAGTATCGCCACTGTCACAGGTGTGGAGTCCGGTGTGGTGTTGGTCGGTGGTGAGGGCTTTCCCGTCGCGTGGACTGGTAAGTATTCCTCCCCTGAGAGGTCATCGGAGAAGTCCGAGCATCCCCCGTGGAGTGCCGCCATGTTGGCTTCGTTTGCGCCTCGGGCCTGCCTCCACATGTCTCCTATGGTGAGTCCCGGGTTGTTTTCCCTGGGTTTGTTTTTTTCGTTTTGCATCCCATTTCGTTAGGGTGTATGCCGGGGGTTTCTGCCATGGTTTAGGCGTAGTTAGTATGGGTATTTTTGGGGTTTTTCTCGTTTGTGCCTCGGAGCTCCAGAGTATTGCGGCCGCTCGTCTCGGCTGTCAAGCTCCGCCCCAGATCCATCCCCTATTGTATTTTTATACCCCACCTCCTATAGATTTGAGCAGGGTCCTTGTTTTTTTTTTTTTTTTTTATTCTTTATTTGTGTGGTTTTGCATATATTTGAGTAAGAGGGGGAAGGGGTACAGAATAAAAAAGTTGTAGGGAGGTAAGGGTAGTTGGATGCAGTATACAATAGTGAGTTTGATACCGTCACAGGGTACTTTGTCAGGTATAGCGTTACAGTCACATAGGAGAATACAGTGTGCATTGGTGGGGTTGGTATTTTCGCTGATTACAATTACACACACAATGTCCTTTTTGTGTTATTGAGTGTATTGTACTTTTCTGGTGATAATGTTATCGTGAGGTGGGTTTTTCAAACACTGCATTGCATGTACATGGGTGGATGTGGTAAGCATTGGTGTAGTTGGTACCCTTGCGGGGGATGTTATCCTGCCTTATTTCATAATTGCTTAGGTGCATGTAATTAGCGTTGTGAAGATTGGTATCATTGTAAGGTGTGTTTTCAATCATGGTGTTGTGTTTGTTTTTGCCCTTTTTGTGCAGTGATCGTACATTTAGGTAATGTGGGGTACCTACAATTTGTCGTTGTTTTTGTTGTCATTCTTCCCATGTATGTCTGGGTTGTTGCCTGTATCCTGCTTTGCAGTCGTCCGTGGGGGTGGGTAGGGTGTGGGTTTTGAGGGTTTGGGCGTGAGGGTTGGGGTTACGGACCGTAGGCCACCCGGGACGCAGCGCCTCCCCTGTGTGGGTTGTGGAATGCTCTATGTGGTGTGGGGGTGGTTGTGTTCTGTAGGTACGTGTGTGGGCATGTGTGTGTTGGTGTCCCCAGTGCTCTTTTGGGGTGTGTTTGATCCCTAGGTAAGATATGTTTGTGTGGCATATTCTTAGTGGGACTGTTTGTTTGGTTCTAGCTAAACACTGGGGCTCTATTTGTATTGGCATAAGTTCGGATTTAGTTAGGTTGATCTTGTACCCTGAGAGTTCGGAGTTGTCATGTATGATGGCGAGGAGGGAATTGAGCGAATGTTCTGGGTTGGTCAGTGTGAGTAGTATGTCGTCGGCATAAGCCGAGACTTTGAATGTTTCTCCCCGCACCGTGATCCCCTCTAACCCCCGGCTGGAACGCACCGCCTGCAGCAGGGGCTCAACGGAGAGGGTGAAGAGTAAAGGAGACAATGGGCATCCCTGACGCGTGCCGTTGGAAATGGGAAAACGTGGCGGGGATATGTTTGGCAGTAGGAGTGCCCCCTGAGGAGAGTTGTACATCGCGTGTAAGAATGAGGTGAATTTGTTTGGTAGTCCTGTGTGTGATAAGGTTCTGTGTAGGAATGGCCATAACAGGCGATCAAAGGCCTTTTCTGCATCTGGTGATATTACTGTCGTTGGGATGCGTTTGTGGTTGGCCAACCAGATGAGGTCTATGGCCCTCCATGTGTTGTCTGCTGCTTGTCTGTGGGGGATGAATCCAACCTGGTCTGGGTGGATGAGAGACCCCAGGTACAGGTTTAATCTGTTGGCCATGATTTTGGTCATGATTTTGAGGTCTACATTGAGTAGCAAGATTGGTCTGTAGTGAGCGGGGTTTCTGTGTTTTTTTCCCGGTTTGGGGAGGAGGCATATGTTTTCGCTGGTCAATTCGGGTGGAAGAGTTTCTCCTCTGAGTGTGGCATTGAAGACCGCACAGAGGTGTGGTAGGACTAGGGGGCCGAATTCCTTGTAGTATAGGGCAGTGTAGCCATTCGGTCCCGGGCTTTTATTGCCAGTATTGCCAGTGCCATTTCCTCTACCGTGACTTCTTGTCCTATTGCATTTTTGGTTTCTTGGGATATTTTGGGAAGTGTTGCGTTTTGTAGAAAAGTGTCTATGCGTGTGTTGAGGGACTCCCTGGTTTCTCGGGGTGGTCAGTCGTGGTTGTAGAGGTCTGTAAAGTAATCTTGAAAGATTTTACCTATGCGATTTGGGCAGTTGCTAAGGGTACCATCTGCTGTGCGGATTGAGGAGATCCGCTTGGCTTCAGTGCGTTTTTTGAGGTGGCGGGCTAGCATGGTGTCCCTTTTCGTAAAATTTTTGTTTAAGCCACATGAGGGCTTTGGCAGTGTCTGCCTGTGTGAGGGTTTTGAGGAGATCCCTGATTGCTGTTATTTCCGTCAGTGTGGTGGGGTTAGGATGTTTTTTGTGATCAGTCTCTAAGCAGCGTAGTTCTGTCATTGCATCGGTTATTTGTTGTTGTGCTTGCTTTTGTGGGTGGTGTTTCTCTATAGGGGGAAAGAGGGGGAGAAGGAAGATATGGGGAGAGGGGAGGGGGTTGGGGTGGGTTGTTGGGTGTTATGGATAACCAGGGGTTGTGGGTGGAAGGTAGGGTGGGCTACTGGGCTTATCAAGGGGCCAGTAGAGTAAGGGGCGAGGCATCCAACCGCTCCTTGGGTGTTCCTTGGCGGTTTGGTCAAGGTATGTCAGGGGCTGGCGACCGTCCGGTCAGAGCCAACAGCAGGCTGTTCTGTTTTGGGTGTGTACCCATGTTATCAGTGGTCGGTCATTGGTGTCATTGGTTGTGTTATGTGGGGCAGGTCGTCTGGTGGTCTTGTTGTCAGCCCGTTTGTGGGGTGCTCTTGTAGTTATCTTCTGGTCAGCTGTCGTACGGTCCCCTTCAGGGTTGTTTGAGTGCGAAGTGGTGGGTGTGGGGTGCATGTGGAGAAATAAAATAACATTTCTTAATTTCAACACAATAACATCAACATTATAACATTATAACATTTGGTGGTCTTAATAGCGTGGGGTCCTAGCTAGTGATGTTCAACCTGGGGGTCCCATGCCCTCCCATCTGTTGTGTTGTGTCAGTTTTGGGTATTACCACCAGCTGGAAGTACTCATGGAGGGGTGATTTTGCTCTGTGGTGGCTTGGGGGAGGTCTTAGGTTGTTGGTACATTCCATCTAGTGGTTGGAGTGCCTTCCGCGTATTGCAGGGTGTTCAGTCTTGGGGGGCATGGTCACTATGGGTTTCCGTGGTTGTACCAGAAAAGCCCGGGTTAGGGTAATGTTGCCTTGACCTCAGTGGTTCCTGCCTGTGGGGTTAGGGGTGGCAGGTGTCTTTGGGGCTATAGCCGAGGGGGGAATGGGATGTAGTATTAGCTCGTTGGGCTGATGGGTGGGTTGAGTGTCTCGCTATATTGTCTCTCGGGTGGTTCCCCCCTTGTCTCCCGTCTATGGGATGGGCCCCTCGGGGGTCGTTTGTTTTGTATGATTGGGGCAGGGTTCTTGTATATTGTGGTTCGAGAATGGTAGTATACCTGTGTCCTTTCCGATGTTTCAAGCCCGTGCTCAGTTTTAAGCTTGCCATGTTCTCAAGGGGGAGCGTTGTCCCCTATTAGTTAGGGAGTTGGGGTGCATAATTTGTAGTACTGGGGTTCTTGATCCTCCGTTATTATAGTTGTTGTGCTTTTCGTATTTAGCTCTTTACGTGCGGAATTCGGTAGTTTAAGTTCCCTTCCTATGAGATGGTGTATGTATAAGCACTCGGGAAGTTGTCAATGAGGGGGGAAGTGGGGTCTGCTCTGCGAGGATCTCCCGTAGGTTGTTACGGCGGTGTCCTGCATGGGGGGGTTCTGTTGTGTTTGGCTAAGGTCGCCATCTAGGGTGGGCTCGTGCAATTGGTGGGCACAGTAAGGCTTATTTGGTATTGAGACTTTAGTTATGATTTGTCTTCTCTGATATTCTTACTTCCCTAGGGGGGTATAGGTCAGGATGAGGAGGGCTGAAGGATATATAAATGTCAGGGTACAGGGGGTTTTCATTATAAATGCATGTACCTCTCGGCCTATTCAGTGATAGCGGTTTTGTATGAAACATTGGGAGTGGTCCGCTAGTTAAATAATTGTTTCTGAGCAGGGGGAAGGAAATAGAGGCGTTATAGAGCCCTGTATGGGGGTCGTTCTGTTTCTCCCTTTCGCATTATGCCCTCTCGGTTGTGCCCAGTGAATCGGGGTTTGGTTTACCTAGTAACCCATGCATTTTGGCCCTCTATGTGGGCATAGGAGTGGGTGTCTATGTTTGGGAGATTCAGTGGTCATTTATGGTTCATGTGGTTTACAGTTGACTAGAGTACATTTCAATTATCTTGGCCCCGTATACAGGTGTCGTGGTATAACTAAGACAACAATTATAACAATGAGAACATTCATTAGGCACTGTATGTGTTAACCCAATTATGTGTGTAACTTTCTATATCTTATCAGAATTTCAGCTTCGCTGCTGATGTCTCGGATTTTTCAGTTCAGTTCTATTTTGTGCCAATTGTAGGTGGCTATGTTTACTGGCTGAGAGGTTAGGAGTCCGCTGTGCGATTGTGCCGTTGCTACAGTATATGTGGTTAGATTGCGTTCTGTGGTTGATGCCCTCCTGGCACCGGATTGTTCGTGGGTGCTCTCCTCTCTGAGGGTTCTCTGTCAGGTCTTCCTTGAACTGCGTCCGCCCCAAGATCCATGGCGGGCAGGCTCAGGCGCTCCAGGAAGTCAGCCGTTTCTGAGATGTTGTGTAGGGTGATTGTGCGATTGTTTTTCCGTACTTGTAGCTTGAAGGGGTGCCCCCATGAGTATCGAATGTGTCGTCTGGTAAGTTCTTGGGTGAGGGGGCGAAGTTCTCTTCTTTTGCGAAGAGTGCTCGGGGCCAAGTCTTGATAGAAAAATGGATTTGGTGTCCGTCTATTTGGAGTGGTGTGTTCCTTGCCGCTTGCATGATGGCCTCCTTGATGTGGTAATAATGCATTCGTATGATTATGTCTCTGGGTTGGGAGGCGTTGGGTGTTGGGCTCTCAGTGCCCTTTGAGCGCTGTCTAATAGAAGTTCTGCAGGTGAGGCCTCTGGTAGTAGGCGGCAGAATAACTCTGGGAGCGTCTGGGTGAGTGCCTCCACTTCCACTGACTCTGGTACACCTCTAATTCTTATGTTATTACGACGAAATCGGTTATTGAGGTCCTCCTGTGCCTCTTCCAATTGTCGCACCTGTTCTTGTAAGGTGGCGATAGCGCTTTCGTGTGCTGCAGACCTCGTGGAGGCCTGGTCCATGCACTCCTCGATAGTAGTTGTTCTCTGCGTTAGTTCGCTGAGGCCCTCTGTGATGGGTGAGAGGCGCCTAGCAAATTCTGCTGTCATGTTGATTTTGATTTCTTTTAAAAGGTTTTGGAGGTCTTATCTTGTCAGGGATTTTGTGGGGTCTGAGCGGCTTATATCGCTAGCCGCCGAGTCGGAGTCATCCTCGCGGCCATCTTCCCGGCGGGTGGGTCCGCCATTTTTGCGGGTTCTGAAAATCGGAGCTACCTCCATTCCTTGCTTCGATTTACGTCCTCCTCCCATGTCTTCTCACCTGTTTGCCGTTACCGTGAGTGCTTGTGACCGGTTTGGCGTGGATACGTTCGGGTGTTAGTGCTTTTGTGCCTGCCGAGGGAGCTCTAACACAAAGCCGCCATCCGCACCGGAAGTCAGGCACCGCCCCTCGAGCAGGGTCCTTGTTAACTTATTGTTCCTGTAACATTTTGTAATTTTCACATTTACTGTTAAATATCCCCCTTTATAACATTGCAAAGCCCTGCTGAATAAGTTAGCGCTATATAAATGTCAGTAATAATATATGAAAGAGAAGTGGAACATCTAATTTAAAAATACAAAAAGAAGAAAGCACAGTGGGCACCTGTGTATACAACAATCAGACAAATCCTCTTCCAGGTTGCATTTATATGAATATCTTGGTATTAAGACCTTTCCTTGGACCATCACAGCTCATGTAAAACCAGAAGGATAAGGAAAGACCAAAAGGCCAGCCTGTTTAAATAATTAGGAATGTACATTAATTGAAAACATACAAATAAATGCTCTATCAAATGTATCTTTAAAAGTATATTCATACAGACATTTACTCACTATCAGTCTCATATGTATACTCTGAAGACATTGTCTCGATTGGGCAAAACATTGTTCTCACTTTATAAAGAACAGCAAAACATTGAAAGAAATGAATTTCACTTATGTGACTTAATCTGAAGTAAAATGAATAAAATTAGCATGTGATTTTATTGACAACGTTCACATATGAACATGTATCTAAAGATGTAAATTACAGTTTTATCACTAATGGAAGCTGCAGTACTCATACACATTCAAAGTCCTGTATTTACAAGCAGTGATCTGTTTTCTAGGTAGAGTACTGACATAATGTCAACATTGCTTCTGTGTGTACACACCTAAACTAAGAATATGTATTTTTTTTTGCAAGCAGGCATCTGTTAAGCAATCTAATTGATCCTAAAAGATTTTACCTGGTTGTCTTAACCACAAGTGTATTTTAAACTCCATTTATTATATTTGCAGATAAAGGGAGTGCTAGTATCAGCAGCTTAAAGGAATATATACAGCACAGGGAGCCAGAAAACGTAAAAATCAGTCTGGAATCTAATTCTGTATACAGCACAGCGAGGTCAGTTCGCTGGTGTCCCTTATCCAGGGACACAGAGAAACAAAATTGGGATGAAGGGGCTAGACCCCAGAATCAGAATCAGTAGAGTTGGGAGGTCTGGTGAATTATCATGAGTTCATCAGAATCTTTACCTGACCTAACTATCTGGAAACATAGCTTACTGGGAGAATACCTGATCTATTCCCAACAATTCACAATTTACCATATAACTGTGAGAAGTTTTTGTAATCCAAAGTGAATTCAAGGTATTCTTCAAACGTTAGGCCAAAAAAGCTTGATGGGAGAAATTTCACTTTCAATTCACTTTAAATTACTGACAACTCACACTTTGGTTAAATAACCCTGGGTAGATTATTATTCAGTTTTAGATGTATTAGTTATTGAATGAAAATAAACTCACTATGCTTTCAAAGCATTTATAGATGTACTTTCCCACACTGAAGGGTTTATTCCCTAAACACCAAATTTGACTAAAATAATACTCAAATTCAAAGTTTAAGGTTAAAAAATTGATTTGGAAAACAAAATCATCAATTCAGCATTTCTAACCTATAAAAACATTCATCTTTCAAAATTGTTCTATTTGTGAAAAAGATGTTTCTCAAGGCAGAACCATATATATCAAGAAATTATATATATATATATATATATATATATATATATATATATATATATATATATATATATATATTTGTGCTCGGATAGTTGCACACATTCTTTTTTTCATCTAAAATTTCAAAATGTTTAAAATACATTTTGTCAGAACTGTACCTTAAAAAATCAATTATGACCAATGATAAACATTATGAACTATAGTTAATATAAATTTGATATGTAGCTACAATGGACCTTTTGTCATTTGCGGAGCCTGAATACATTTATTCCTGGCCCTATAGTGTTTAACCCACCATTTAGGTGGCTTGCCTCTCCTTTGCCCCCTAAAAAAAGGAATTAAAACTCACCTAATTTCCATTGGGAAAGCATTGGGTTGGCAGAAATTGGCAAAGGGGCAGGGCCAAACACCATTTTGGCCAATCAGCACCTCCTCATAGAGATGCATTGAATCAATGCATCTCTATGAGGAAAATTCAGCGTCCCCATGAGTTATTCATTACAGCGAGAATTGTCAGGAATTTGAAGTGAATTTAGAATGAATTTCAAATTTAAGGTAAAAAAATCAGAACTGTGAAAATTCGCCAAGTCAATTATGCTTTCAATTTCAATACTTTGGCCTTAAACGTAAAATTCACTTTGATTCGCTTGAAATTCTCAACAGTTCTCACATTGATGAATAACACTGTAGGACATTTTAATGATGATCAATAGTATTTTTTCATGTCTGGCAAATAATAGATTGTTGTTAGAAATAAAGAATTAAGGGGACTACCATCCAGCATCCATACACATGTAAGGTGTAAATGTTCCTTAGCTGATGTAGTCATCAGGATAGTCTCCGATCGTACAAACCAGTAAAGAAGTGGATGTCCCAGTTTCCAAATTGTGAGTAAAATGTTATAAAGTGTTCTCTGAGTACATATTGGTTCTTGGCACTGTGACATTCAGGCAAACGCAGTCTGCAACCTTGATACAGATTTAAATGTCTATTTCTGAATTTCCCTTACTTGGTAAAAAAAAGTAAATCTTTCAGGGACAGAGAAATATGCATTTATTACTCTCTCTTTTCCCTGTATGATGCAATTATTTCTCTCAGAGACCTCTAATGAGAAAGTTAATTGGATATGACATCCACTCCAACTCAATCTACAACGCTGTAGAGTAGAGTTTAGAAAAAAGACAATACATTTTAACCACTTGCTTGCTCTCGAATAACGTTCACATGATCAGGTTATTCTGCACAAACAACAAATGAGATTACATTAAAGCATTAACAGCTCTTTCAGGAAAAGACAATTAGACCAAACTAAGCAATTTAGAATAAATAACTATTTCCAATGACTGATATTAACTAGTTTCAACACAGCAACCAGGGGAAACTTATATTATTATTTGTGTACTTTATTACATATAATATCTGTTAGCACATATAGATATTTCAGGAACGTTTAAAACTGGATGTCCCTAATTTGTTATAATTATTTTTTTTGCGGACAGATGTGTGCAATTATTGGGGGACATCAAATCTCATCTTATTTAGCCATACATGTAGATCACTACTACATACCTTATTCTCTTTTATTTCTACTCGAGGGAATATCTCAATAAAGGAGTGGTGTGATGCTGCCCTAAGAACATAAAAGCCCAATATATAGAGACAATACATATAGGCTCCATTCCATGTGAGTGACCCAATCTTAACAATAGATATATTGCCTATACTCTACACACTATAGTTTGTTGCTCTTTTGTTTTTATGTACCAATCATAACCTTCTGTATATACGTGGGGTAGGTTACCCCTTTTTTATTTATTCACTTTAAGCGCTCCACTACAGGCACAAGTGTATCTTGCACCATTGAAAAGTGTATGTGGTGTGTGGGGAAGAGGCTATTCCACACAAGTGTTTTGAGCTGCTATTAAATTATTTATGCACTTTGTACACTTTTTGGAGTAACACACCTCCTCTGTAAAGGAGGTTTATTAGTTTGACACTACTACATAACTGACAAACCCTAGCAACTTGTACAGACTCATCCCCTTTAAAACTTGATTTAAGTCCATATAGTCCAGAAATGTCCAAATACAGGTGGGTCTTGGCCTACCCTGCAAGGTCCATATGGAAACCCAAGAAATAATACAGAAAGCAATGCACTCACACAAGAATTGCAGAAATGGTGGTCCACCATCTTTAGCAAAATATGATTTATTTAATTTGTATAAAATCGCAGCTGATATGTTAAAAAAAATGCACCAAAACATATGGAATTCCAACCCATGATTTTACTTGAAACATCTCCTGACTGTCACATCATGCCTTGTTCTGCGGATCAGTCTGGTGATGGCTTCTGGTATCCAGTACTCTTTTTACAATTTTCTTGGTTTAGTTTTTCTTTGTTTTCTGGTTTTCTATTCCATGTCTGGTTTTCCTTATGCTGGGTTTTCTGGGTTCATTCCATTATTCCGTCCCTGGAATTCCCAGTCTTCTGTATTCATTTATATGTTTGTTTTATGTTGCCACACCCGTTTCTTCTCCATTTTCCTTTTGTTTCAGTCTGGACCTGCAGCAGTGTTTCAAGTCTCTGCCCTTTCTTGCAGGTAAGTGCTATTGTGGTTTAGTATGGTTCTTTTAGCGAACATTAGGAGTGTAGGACCTGCCGAATATGGGGTACATTGGCGCTGTGGCAGGCTTATGCAATGTATGATCATATAATGTAACTAAATCCCCATACTTTTCATATATAGTGCTTAGTTATGTCTCCTCTTGTTTTGCCTATTATATCTTGTCTTGTTTTATTTTGTAATCCCAGTCCATGTACAGTCCTGTCCTGCCTTGTTCTTGTTTTCCTCATGTCTTGTGTACATGTTCTGGGTTCTGCTTTCTGTCCTGCTCTGGTTCTGGGTTCTATTAGTTCTGTCTTGTTTTCATGTTTGGTGACTGTCCTAGCCTTGCCTTGTTTCTGTACTGGATACATGTCTGCTGCAGAGCCCCCCTATCCAGTTCCTGGGAGCTCTGCATATCAAGCTCCTAGTTCCTGGGATCTGCTTTAGCTGCATCAGGGTTCTGGTATGTGGCCGAGCAAACGCTGGTACTCAACGCCAGAGGACGTGTGGTTTCCCTGCACCAGGCCCTGATAATCCACTCCCACGCTGAAGACTCCGCTCATCTTTTCATCAGGCACTTAGGGGTCCCGGTTTCATACCGCCACCCGTGACACTGACATGGTACTTAGTCATAGGCAGAAAGAATTTATATACTTACATACCTTCTAACATTGTGAAACTTCTCTGCAGTGTTATGTGTGAAAATGCAGAAATTTATTCTTTGGAGAAGATAATTATTTTAAACATGGTGTTTGCTGCAAAACATGATATTTGCAACAATACATATTAGCTGTTTATTTCAGTCATCTGTAAGAATCTGAAATGAGAACAGACAGACATTGCTGACTTGTACAATGGGTCATTAGAGCTGTGCTGGAAAATTCTGGTTCCGCTGAATCGTGTTAATCCTACACAATGATTTATTGCATTTAATTGTTAAACCTATTAAAAAGAATCTGCAGGTATAGGAGAATCTCAAATGAGGTCTCGTCTTCAAATAATTAACCTAAAAAATGATGGCACAAGAATATGTTCTATTAACTTCCTAGAGTAAGGCTACTAATTTTCCAATATGACATATACTCAAGAGGAGATATTTGAAAATAAAATAAAAGTAAAACTTTAAAAAATTTTATATTTTCTAGGGGTCAGTGCTTTAAGATAGTTAAAAGCTAAACATTTACATAAACGTCTACAACATGTACATGTGAAGTGCAAAAAAAGAATAGAGGTTAATAAATACTGTATTTTATCATTCTCTCTGGTCACATAATAAAATAAATCAGTAATGTGTTCTTTTAACACTATTTCTTGAAAGTAATACTTTATGTGTACAATATTATATTGTATTTTTAATGCTAGAACAATTACATTTGCTATTTATGTCAGGCATTTCCAGCACAAATAACAGAAATGTGTTGGAGCAATCATTATTGTACCTCTTTATTCACCTTTAAATGTATCATTTTATAATTATACAATACAGTATTGCTGTTGTGGTTGGTTAATATAATTCCTTATATGAGTAATTCACTCATTCGAAGGCAAGTGTTGAGTGTCAATAATAGAAAAATAAATGTATTATTAAAAAATTAGCTTTGATTATCCAAAAGTGCAACAGCAACAACCGCAACCTACAGTTAGGTCCGGAAATTTTCGGATACTGACACAATTTTTATCAAGATGCAATTGAAGTGCATATTTTCAGCTCTAAGTCAATGGGTCGGACAAAAATATTATATGAAACGTAGAAATGCAACAATTTGTATACACAGTCCCCTTATTTCAAGGGCTGAAATGTAATTGAGCAACTTAATACAATCATAAATAAAATGTTAATTTTTAATACTTTGTCGACAATTCATTTCAGGCAATGACTGTTTGAAGTCTGGAACACATGGACATCACCAAAAGCTTACTTTCCTCCTTTGTGCTGCTTTGCCTGGCCTTTACTGTAGCCGTCATTTGTTTGTTTGTTTGTGTGTCTCTCTGTCTTTTGTCTTGTCTTCAGCAAGTGAAATTAATGCTCGATTGGGTTTAAATCAGGTGATTTACTCTGCCATTTAAAATATTCCCCTTCATTGTCTTTTGAAACTCCTGGGTTGCTTTCGCAGTATGTTTTGGGTCATTGTCCATCGGTAAAGTGAACATATAACTATATACATCAGAATTCTTCTGGTTGTTTCTGTCTTCTGCGTCTTTATTATCAATAAACACTGGTGATCCAGTGCCGTTAGAAGCCATGCATGCCCATGCCATCACAATGCCTACACCATGTTTTACAGATGATGTGGTATGCTTTGGAGCATGAGCCATTCCAAGCCTTCTCCATACTTTTTTCTTCACATTATTCTGGTACAGTTTGACATTAGTTTCTTCTGTTCAAATAATGCTGTTCAAGAAATGGGCTGTTTTTTTTTTTTTTTTTTCTGGCAAAGTCTAGTCTGGCCTTTCTATTTTTGAGGCTTATGAATAGTTTGCACCTTGTGGTGAACCCTCTGTATTTGCTTTTGTGAAGTCTTCTATTTATGGTAGACTTGCATAATGATATGCCTACCTCCTGGAGAGTGTTCTTCACTTGGCTGGATGCTGTGAAATGTTTTTTCTATACCATGGAAATGATGCTACAATCATCTACCACTGTTGTTTTCCACGGACGTCCAGGCCTTTTTGTGTTTCAAAACTCATCAGTGCGTTCTTTTTTTTTTTTCTCAGAATGTACTAAACAGTTGATTTGGCCACTCCTAATGTTCCTGCAATATCTCTGATGGATTTTTTTTTGCAGCTTAAGGATGGCCTGTTTCACTTGCATTGAGAGCTCCTTTGACCATTTGACCGCATGTTGTGGGTTCACAGCAACAGCTTTCAAATGTGAATTCCATACTTGGAATCAAGTTCAGATTGTTTACCTGCTAATTGATAACAAAGGAATAGCCCACACCTGTACATGAAACAGTTTTTGAGTCAATTGTCCAATTACTTTTGGTCCTTGAAAAAGAGGGAGCTGCATTTTAAAGAGCTGTAAGAGCTGTGTTTGAGTTCTACAATTCTAAGCTAGGCAGATAAAATTTATATTTACTGGTTTCTTACTTTGCATAAATTATTTGACTTATAAAAACAAGGTGACACTGGTAAAGATTCCCTTCCAGATTTTAACGTTATTTTAATGATTTTCAAAAATATACAAAAACTGTGCAAACTAAAAGATTGGGAATATTGCATCCGGAAATTATCAAAATATGCTAACAAATCCACCATTGCTGGTAGGAAGAAAGTCATGCGATAGATAAGCCAGGTATCATCCTGGGTTTGTGAGTAAGCCTGACCCTCAAAAGACGTGAGCTCAGAGAAAATATATTATCACATTACTGGGTATAGTTTAACGCACAAACAGCTTTTGAGGACTTATTAATTAGCAATTTCTGTTGAGAGTATGTGTGAAAAAAAAAATCAATTGCTTTTTTTCTCTTGTTGATTTTGTGTCCTTGAATTCTAGAAAAGGAAAACATTCCAAGAGCAGAAATCTATAAGGAAATTTCACCCATCTAAAATGTAATTAGATACACTTCAAAATATATCTTTTACCGTGTTGGGGGGGTTGGGTCATAACTTCTCTCTTTTTCCCATGGGTAACATGATGCAAGTTGGCTTTAATTATTAAAACATTATGGCACTATAATGTACTTCCTAATAATGTAGCCTTAGACCGCGTTGCCAGTAGCCCGAGCCAAAGGGAATAAGGAAACACCCGCCTCACACTAACAGACAGCTGACAGGAGCCACGAGGACACCGGCAAATACCTGCTGAGACTCACCCCAGGTCCAACCGCACGGTGCATGAGCAGCCGGAACCACGCTGACCCAGGGCTGGCGGCAATGTACACGACACCCAGCGGGGATCGGCGCTAATGACCTAACAGTCCAGACCACCTAAACGAGCTCGCAGAAGGAGCTCCCCTCAGCGACGAAGCCCTGTAGGCTGAGCTTCTCAGAGCAGCACGCGGAGGCCGACACATTCGGACTGACAGCCCGCAGCCGCGAGGTCCAACCAGACAACCAACATGACTGCAGGGTCCGGGCTCCCACCAGAGGCGAGCACAGGACTAAAAGTCACAAGTATACCTTGTGGCAACTGTCACCAAGCCACTTGCCTGGACTGTGCCTAACGTAGCAGTACCTTGGCTCCCGTCCCTCTGCTGCACACATACCTCTAATTTAGTAAGCTTGGTCCTCTAAGCATAGTGTGGCAACTAGTAATCTCATTAAAAACTATAAATCTGTAATGTATAATTGGATATGGGCACTTACCTGCCATTAGCATGGAATCTAAGTTGGCGTATAGCACTACATGTCCCAACCCTGCAGCACTTAGTTTATTTGCATGTACCTGTAAACATTGTAAACTCATCCTTAAACCTAAACTTAGCTTGTATTCACACACTAGCTCTTGACACAGCATGACTAGATAGTAAAGCGCTGTTACATTGTGTTATGAACTACCATGTACCTCTATGTTCAACTGTTTACAATATGCTGGAGTATTGCCTTTGGGGTACCTCACATGCAGTGGCCTACACATGACCCATGAGGCCCCGGTGCGAAAATTGATCCGTGGGGCCCCCCCCCCGCACTTACTCTGCGTGGGGTGGGGCCGCAACACATGGTGGCGGGCACCTGGTCGCAGGGGTTGCAGAGCTGCGACCCCTGCGACCGAGGTATGTACGCCACTTAAAGGACCACTACAGACACCCAGATCACATCAGCTCAATTAAGTGGTCTGTGTGCCAGGTCCCTCTAGTTTTAACCCTGCAGCTGAAAACATAGCAGTTTCACAGAAACTGCTATGTTTCACTGAGGGTTAATCCAGCCTCTAGTGGCTGTCTCATTGACAGCTGCTAGAGTAGCTTCCGTGATTCTAAGTCATTGAACGTCCATAGGAAAGCATTGAGTAATGCTTTCCTATGGGTAGTGTGAATGCGCGCGGCTCTTGCCGCGCATGCGCATTAAGAGCTGAGAGTCGGAGGGATCTCCAGCGCCAAGGGAGTCCGGTGCTGGAGAAAAGTAAGTGCTGAAGACACACATACACACTAGCTAACAGACACACATTTACTGACAGAGACACACTCAGCGACAGACATACATACACTCTCACTGACAAACACACACTCACTAACAGACATCAAACAGACACACACAAACACACACTCTAACACAAACACACACTCTAACACAAACACACTCTAACACAAACACACACTCTAAAACTAACACACACTAACACACACAGTTTTTTTTTTTTAATTTAATCCCCCAGCCTTCTTACCTGTGGGAGAGCTGAGGGGATTCCCTGGGGTCCAGTGGTATCACCGGGCGGGTTGTCTGGCCGTCGCGCGAGGGAGCACTCTCCCCGTAGTGCTTCCTCTTCAGCTCCCTTGCGCGCCGCGTACTGATGCCGGAGTCGGAAGATGACGTCATCTTCCGGCTCCGGTATCAGTGCGGTGCACGAGGGAGCTGAAGAGGAAGCACTCAGGGGAGAGTGCTCCCTCGCGTGCCGGCCACCCAGAAAGCCCGCCCGTTGATCCCACGGCCAGCCTCAGGGGGGCCCTGAGGTGGCCAGCTCCTGGGCCCCCCCAGGAAAAGAGGCTGGCCACAGTGGGTACATACCGGGTCACAGGGATGCCTGGCCCCCTGGTGGGCCGGGCCCGGTCGCAGCTGCGACCCCTGCGACCCCAGTATGTACGCCACTGCTCACATGCATCTGTTCAAAGCTTATGCACTACAAAAATAAAGAATTTTAAAAAAAGTTAGATATGTCACACTTTAATCACAATTCACAGTCCAGCACATGACGTGTCTATCTTCTCCAATAATTTGCTTGTGCATTAAGTTCACTAATGGCCTGTGCAACTAAGGTCAAATTATATTTTCTGCCATAAAGTGAATAAAAACTATTGTGAACACAACCTAGATGTCTTGGACAATTCTTGAACACATCTGCTTAACAAATCCAACACAGCTCTTCACCAGCTGCTTGCTGAGCCTGTTTGAAAAGTATAAGAAGTCTCTATGCATTCAAAAGATGTCACTGAAATATGTCCCCTATTAGGTGACAATTAATGTGTTATTTTGGCCTTTCATCTCCGTAGAATTATTTTTTAAGTCTAAACAATAGAAAACCAATTATAAGGAGCTCCAATGTGCTCAAGTACTTATTATATTGCAAAAAGTTAATCATTACAACACAAAATGCATATAAACGCAATGGTTTAAAAAAATAAAATGCACAAAAAGAAATGTCAAAAAAAGTCAAGAAATAAACAGAAAACAACATACATTTTAATAATTAAATTATGTAGGTAAATAAGAGTTTCATCTACCACCAAAAGAAAGGATCTTTGAAATCACTTCTTATTTCAGTTTATTTTATATTTGATTATAGTAATTCATTACAGTTTACTATATAACCATTATCATATGCATTACTACTTAAAACTGTCATATGTAAGTAAATATCTGTTTTTTACAAATTTTCTGGCTCACCCCTTGTTCTGTGTGGGTGGTCATCTTAATCCCTCCTAATTGGAAGCACCACTTTTTTTTTATTAAAACTGTAGAGCTCTCAAAAACACAATCAGAGGGGGTGGGGGGGTGAAGCTTGATGGAAATGTTTTCTATGAGCTCTATATTGGCAGCCTAATCTTTATTTTGGCCTTTTTGGAAAATGCCAGCAGACGCCCACCTGAATTTAGGCTGATGATTTTATCTAGCTTAGCGCATCCAGATATCTAGATTTTTAGACAGTTCGGCCTGGAGTGCATCATGGTCAGGAGAGGAAGCCGATCTTCTGCCCTGCCACTGCATGCACCCTAGCAACTATTTATGTATGCTACCCACCCTTGACCAGTTGGGTTCAACCTGATCCCTATCATAGAGGCTTTACTTTTTTTATGCACCAGCTTGTGCAGGAGTAATTGGCTCAAGATGGCCACTGACCACGTGCTCATTCAGACCATTCGGAATGGGAGGGCGCTGATCATTAAGCTTTTGACAACCTATGTGTGGTTTTGGCAGAATCTCCATCAACAGCAGATGACATATAGTGGTAATTATGCAGTAATTAAGCACATTGTTCCAACCCTGGGCCTAGAGCTGTAAGGGGGACTTACTCGAGACTCAGTCCACTACCTTCAGGATAGCCTAGATACTAGACATGTGCAATTAGTTTCATTCCGAATGTACATTCAGGCGAATTTCGTGCAATTTGGACATTCTGATGCTTACCAATGTCTGAAGTTCGAATTGCTGAAGTGCTGTACTAAATCAAAGTGCCAAAGTTCCAAATTGCCGAAGCTCCGAATTGGGTTAGGGTTAGGCTTTGGGGTAAGGTTAGGGTTTAGGGGTTTGCGTTAGTGTCCGAATTGCCAAAGTTCTGAATTGCAGAAGTTCCGAATTGACTAAGTGCCGAACCAAACCAAATGCCATTGGTCCAAATTGCCTAAACAGACAGATTTTTTTACTTACCCGAATTTCCGAACCGAACCAAATTTTTTGCCCATGCACATCCCTAGTGGATACCACACCAGGTTGACTGAGAGTGGTGGAAGTGTCACTGGGGACATTGACCAGTGCACTAGAGATGGAGGCTCAGTGAAAACTGGCTCATGCTCTTTTTTTAGGCTCTGGGCTGGAGTTTTAGAGTTTTGCTGAAGTCGTACCCCCAGGGATCAAGAATAAGCAGGGAGAGGCACTGATATATTGGCATATTAAAATGCATTACAAAGACACACACAGAAGAAATGTAACATGTAATCTTTTATTCTAAACAAAAACATAATCAGAAAATGATTTTCCTTAATTGTCTTTTTTAAAACAATATATTGCACCAACCTTGGCTGATAAATAACTGTGTAAATACTGCAGAATTAATTATATTAAATTATTAAAAATTATAAATAGATTATAAGCTTTATATTTTTTTTGTGTGTTTGTGTTATTTTCATTCCTTCACATTGACTCTCCCATTGAAAAATCTGTGATCATGTTGTAGGTTCACATATATTAAATGAAATTGATTTTCTCTGGACAGAAGTCTAAACCCCTGGGGGTATTATTGCTTTTTCATTAACACTTTCACATTATGTATCTAATAGTCACTTTGAGCCAAAGCACCGAGCCGTTCAATGCTCAGTTTCCCTCTAGGGGACAGAACCTGTGTGAGTGAGGGTGCAAAGGGGAAGATGAGGTAAGAAAGAAAAAAACCATGATGTAGATGTTAAAGAATAGACAGCTGGAACAGTATAAAAGTGAGATCTCTATCTAAAATTATTGAAATTAACACTAGAAGTTCCAGAAGTTGAAACGTGTGACTAATAAAGCATATAATCGTGCTGGTCACTGTGCATACTAGGATATGCGTTGTTTTTTATGAGACATATATAAAACACTTACCATTATGAGACATATATAAAACATATAAAACACTTACCATTTCAAGTGATGGATAGAGGTTTTCTCAGCCCTACTAACTCTTTCATCACCTCCTTCAGCCATAGCTCCATTCGAAGTGAGAACCTAAGAAGAACCTAGTAAATGAATTGCCAATGCTTCAGTAGTTGCAAAAAAAGTAGCCCAGACAGTTAGTTGAAGACATCAGAACCAGGTAAGAGATGTAAGGATATGTGAAAGAATGTGCAGAGTTAAATATGACACTTAGGGAATATATATATCATATTAGAATAGACAGGGAGAAGATGTTTATTTTATTCCAAAAAATTGTTGAAGTAATGATGGCAAAAAAGCAACGTGTAACACGGTATCAAGGGATAAAGAAGTGAAAGTGGTTAAACTTTGTCAAAGAAAAAGGTATCGAAGGTCTTGTGATTTATATTGTGTGTTGCCACTCCAGAAAGTAGGAGTAATTTAGCAAACAGTAAGAGTAAGGAGTAAGTTACCAAAGCTATAAGATAAGGCCAGGGACTAATGAAAGTATTTAGAAAATTGGGCAGACTAGATGGGCCAAATGGTTCTTATCTGGCGTCACATTCTATGTTTCTATGTTTCAAACAACAAAAGCAGATGATTGGTCCAGACGTGTTAGCAGGTAGAAGTATATTTAAATCTAAAGTCTTTTAAAACTGTTTCAGAAGCTTATAAGGACACAAAACCAGGGATGTAAATTATTAAAAGGAAGATAGAACTACCCAAGGTGACCCCAGTGGATGGATAATGGATAGACTTACCGTGGTATGAGGTGGTATTAACTATATAAGATTTAAAAGCAAAGCTGCAACCTTCAAGGGATTTCTTTAAAGTCACCTGTTTACAAGAAATAGTGTTTAAGGAGGTTCCTCACAAAAATGGAGGCATATATTTGTTATGGAAAGGTGTGATGAAACTGGTGCAGCAAGTGTTGTGTGTCTGGTATGCTGGCACTTGTGGGATTTTTGCATGTTGTGACAAACATTTCCAAAGTGACATGTTTATTTGTGTGATGAAAACCAATTGGAGAGTAGGAAAGAAGATACAATTACTTAAAACTCTTCAACCTTCGAACTTCAACTCCTAGCAGATAGACCACTAACAAGAGGTGCATCAATGTAGTACTCTCACACATATATGAGAGTACAAATCAGAGATCATTTAAAATTCATGAATCTTCTACAGAGCTTCTACAGCTTGCACAATGAGATCATATAGGCAGCTATGGTGCATTATTTTCGAAGACCTTGTTCCCATCAGCCATCGCAAGTGACAGTAAGTGAGAAGCGACTGAAGTGAGCTGACTAAAGCTCCACCTGTTGCCAGCAATCATCTTGGTCTTGTGATATGTCTTGCTTTGGCATTTTAATTCAATTCTTCATCCAATTTGTGTGTGTATATATTTCTACTCACCAAGGCCAAATTTTCACTCATCACTAGTGGTAAATGGATATTCTGAGCCCTGGTATATCCATTTTTCATTATCCTTAGTGACCGTGGTATGATATGAATTTGAAATATTGGAAACACAAAGTGAGTGAGTGAGTTTGAGAGTAGATTAAGACAGACCAGGTGACCATATTTTTACATTACAGACATACTTCTCTCATTTCTGATTTTTTTCACCACTAATAGAATGTGAAATATTTTTGCTTCAATTGCAAAAACCCTTCACAGATTAAATAAACTTCATACAGTTATTTTCTAACCATGACGGTGCCTCAAATCTTTATCAGAAGTGTATTTCCTGGCTCCACCCCTGCTGTGTTAGCAGAAAAAAAAAATAAAGCTGATTATCCTGCAAATAACCTACGTAATCAGCAACCCATTTCCACATGATAAAGACCAGTAACTTGGCCAAAACTTTGTGTTCTATGAACTGATAGCTAATAAAAACCATTGCTGACTACATAGAAGGTGGACCAGCATTTTTGGTTCTGGTTACTTACTTTCAATGCGATCCAGAGGTTTATTGCACCCTTGCCTTTGTGTTCGTGTGCTCGTAACCACTCTCTTGTTTTTGGATGCTTGGACCTCCTGTTATGTTCGGACAGACTTATCAAAGATCCTTAGCATTTCCAGCACTATCACTCTAATTATAAGTGTAATAATAACAGTTACAAACATAATGTCTATGGTACCTTCTATCAATGGAATTCAGGATAGTGGGAGTTGCATATAAACTCAGCAGGAGTACCACAGAGCAGTCACATCAGACATGAAAAGATATCTTAAATATAAAAGGCAAATGATTAAACAGATTTTCACTTTATATATACCAGTCAGCAAAAGGTCAGGCAAGATGAAACTTATGTACTGTCAAATTATATTTGTCTAGGTTAAAAGAAAAGACATTTAAGTGAAAAAAAAAGGTATACAAATTCCTTACATTGAGACGGTTTCATTTTTCATTGCTATTGACCTTAATCCAGCCTCCAAAAGGGAGACTTCTGGCCCATGTATTTGTACAAAGCTTATATTGCAGAAGCAGAAAAATACATTTACCTGCCCACCTGGAAAAGGCAGGTTTTAATAATTAATTTTTGAACGCATGATTGTTGATTGATCTGCTGCATACAAGGAAATCGGAGTGTGTAGGCAAAAGCGCTAGAGGGTAAAGTCATACTTTATTCATTTTTCATTTAATAGGGAAAAATTAATTGAAAAACAGATGAAAGATTTTTTTTTATTTTTTTCTTCACTGTCAGGATTGTATTGGTAAAATTACCAACTTTATGTTAAATGCAGTTCTATGAATCCTAAAAATTGCCGTCAGTGCTGGACAAAGAAAAAAAAACAAATACTACAAAATGTGGGGCTTAATTGCTAAGCAGAGGGTTTCCTTGAAATACAATTGGGTTGTGAAATGTGGCAAAATTAATTTTTCGGGAACTCAGCTATTATTGTTTTGTGGGTGTGAGTTTTGCAGATCAACTATGAATTCAACACAATTTGCTAGTGAATAAACCTATTGACAAATTAAGTGTTCCACTGTAAATGTACATGTGCTTTAAAAGAATATGAAGTAACAAAATGTCAATATTATAATAAGGGCAAAGTAATTAAACCACTATTAGTAAAGTAAATATTCACAGTGTCTCCAAATGTCGACACAACAGCATATATAAAAATTGTATGAATGAATAGATGATTTGTAAACTTGCCAGATTTCACTTCTAACTTACATTATACAGTGTTTCAGCAAGTGTTAGTATCAAGGACAGCATCCAACACTTCTAAAATCCTTTTATAACATAATAAATATTTACATGAAAATTATGACTCCAATTAGGTTTGAATGGAACATGCTATTTTTTTTTTTTACCATGTTAATGTAGGTTTATTCAATGGCTGACTGGTTTTTATTCCTGTATCAAAGAAACATTGTTTCTTAAATATTTATTTTATTTGTAAATGTTTTCATGCATATATTTTTTTTTTTACTATACATTAATATAATGTAATTTCACATTTATCTAATTTGCTTAATTTTCTTTGCCTAAAGGAACACTATACACACCTAACCTGCCTTATCTCAAACCAAGCTAACTGCCAGCCGCTGTACATTGGAGCCATTTAAAGAGTACACCTATCTCGGCCATGATTGTGACGCGGATATGCATACATCGCGCGCACCCGTTCCGTCACATGACCACTACTGGCGAATCACAGCCCTTTTAGGATTATTTAACCCCTTAAGGACACATGACATGTGACATGTCATGATTCCCTTTTATTCCAGAAGTTTGGTCCTTAAGAGGTTAAACTCTGTTTGGCATTTGTGCAGTGCCCTGTCGTGGTTTCCATTCTAGCAATCCGAGGGTGCTTTTATTCTTTTGATACTACTGTGTTTTTGACTATTGGCTTATACTTTGACTATTCTGACTTTCGTTTTCCTTGACTTTTTAGCTTGTCTTACCATTTATCATTTACCTCCACTTTGTCCTGTTTATTCAAGATATTATTTTAGTTACTTTAAGTTCTGCATGTTGAGTATCAGACTATTCTGACACCTGATAGCTGAGAGAAGCAAGATACAGTGCTCAGCAAACCCCAGGGAACAAGTCAAACTGTTCTAAAACAATATGGCTACTAACAATGGGGTGCTCCAAGCAACAAAAGTATACAAAATGAGTACAAGTATAACAATTCTAGATTTTTCCACAAGTTATAGGTAATGATTTCCATATTGTATTTAATGGTGTCATTTTCAGAGCAGTGAGATGCGGTAGTTTTTACACCAGTGGAGATCATTCAGGATTTTTTATATATTCAGCCATTAGCAAGTTACAGTCTCTCATGCACAGTGTGATGCTGACATACCACTTATCTGACTTTTATTAAAGTACTACTTCTCCCCCATTTTTCCCATATCCAAAATGCTGATATGCTTCTAAATAAACGGGTTTTGACATAAAGGTGTTGATGTGAAAACCAGCAGCCCAACATTGGTGATTTTTTTTTTTTTCTTATATCTAAAGTCCACCTTTGGGCATTGAAAAATTGAAACAGTTTTTATTTAGTAAATCCTATATTTACCAACTTCAGAACATATGAATAATCAAGCCATCTCAAGACTATAGGTTTGCTGCTTTAAAGGATCACTATAGTGTCAGGAAAACAAAGCGGTTTTCCTGACACTAGAGTGCCCTGAGGGTGCCCCCACCCTCAGGGTCCCCCTGTCGTGATGCTGAAGGGGTTAAAACCCCTTCAGTTACTTACTTTATTCAAGCGCCGGGTTTCACGGTGCTGGTGACCTCTCCTCCCACGCCGACGTCAGCTCGCTCTGCAGACGTCAAAGTGTCCATAGGAAAGCATTTCTCATAATATGCCTCCACCATTGCAGATGCGCCTCTAGATGGCTGTCCGCAAGACAGCCACTAGAGGCTGGCTTAACCCCAAATGTAAACATAGCAGTTTCTCTATGCTCTACTGCTATGTTTGCATTTGAAGGGTTAAAACCTGAGGGACCTGGCATCCAGACCACTTCAATGAGCTGAAGTGGTCTAGGTGACTATAGTGTCCCTTTAACTTTGTCCTCTAATAAATTGTGGTAGCACCTGGGTGTGCACACCAATACTGGATACGCAGGGCTCTTGTTTGTTTTTTGGTCAAGACTGTAGGACAGTTAAGGAAGTTACTGGGTTTTTCTTTAACAGCAATTAAGTGTGGGCTGTATAGCAGAGAAGGGTGTTCATCATCCTTTATAGCAGGATGCCTGCGAGTGGATCCAACAACTAAGTTCTCAAGACTTACCGTAGGCAAGGATTCCCCAACACAGCAGGAAAGTAGTTTGCGGCTCACAATGTCATTCCGAACTACTTTAATTCCTTTGGAAAGGTCTCCTGCAAAGGAACCACCAGCCAGGACCGAGATCCACTCCAGAATAGGAGCACTGCCACAAAACAGGAACCAGAACAGGGAACCAGGAACCAAGCATCACAAGAGAACACCTGAAGCGACCACCGTACCGCTTAGCAGGTCGACCTCCTCCAAGACAAAAATAAGGAAGTCATCTCCAGCAGACTGGTCCAGATACAGGATCTCTTGCATGCAGAAGAACCGGAGCAGGACAGAAAGCATAATGTGACAGGAGGTGGAAACTGAACTCTATAATTTCACTATTTGATACTTCCCCCTTTTTGAACAATCTTTTGGGAGATTACTGTACAGCGCTGACACTTTTCTACATTGAATCCAAAAGCTACTACTCCATACTAATTCTTCTTCTCCCCTCTGCTGCCTTTGACACCGTTGATCATGCTCTCCTTCAAACTCTTCAATCACTCGGTCTCTGTGACTTTGTCCTCTCGTGGTTTTCCTCTTATCTCTCCCAACGCTCATTTGGTGTCTCCATTTCTAATAATACCTCCTCCCTTCATCCTGTCTCGGTTGGAGTCCCCAAAGGCTCTATCCTTAGCCCCCTTCTATTTTCTCTTTATACTGCCTCTCTTGGCAAATGTATTATCTCATTTGGATTCCACTATCATCTGTACACTGATGACACCCAGATATATCTCTCCTCCCTGGACCTCTCCCCTGCCGTCCTGCAACATTTCACTGCTTGCCTTTCTTCCATCTCTGACTGGATGTCCTCCCACTTTCTGAAACTAAATCTCTCTCAAACTGAGCTTCTTGTCTTTCCTCCTCCTAATACTGATTCTCCTCTTTTGCTCTCCCTTCAAGTTAGTGGTATCCACATCAGTCCTTGCAAGCGTGCTGTCTTGGTGTCAACCTGATTCTGGCCTCACCTTTAAGCCTCACATCCAGCATGTTTCCAAGTTCTGTAGATTCCATCTTAAAAACATAACCCGCATCCACCCCTTTCTTACACAAGATGCTACTAAGGAGCTTGTCTATGCTCTAGTAATTTCCTGTATGGATTTTTGTAACCCTCTCCTAATTGGTCTTCCCAAATTTCCCGTATTGCCCCGCTACAGTCTGTTATGAATGCTTTCGTCAAACTGGTTTTCCTCTCTAGTCGGTCCTCTCACACCTCACCCATCTGTCATTCCTTACATTGGCTTCCTGTATCCTATAGGAGTCAATTCAAAGTGCTAACCCATACCAATAAAGCATTGAACAATTCTAGCCCCTCTTAGATCTCCATAGGTATGCCCCTTCTCAGTCTCTCCGCTCTGCCCGTGACCTTCTACAGTCCACTGCTCGCATGCGTACTGCCAACTCACGCTTGCAGGACTTCTTGTGGGGTGGCTTCCTTCCCATGGCATAGCCTGCCTACCACCATCAGACTCTCCATTAGTCTTCAATTGTTTAGGAAGTGCCTTAAAACCCATTTCTTTAGGAAAGCTTATAGCCTCCCAGAGTAACCTCTACCTCACATACCTGTCTCTTGCTCTCTTCTAAAGGGCAGCCCTCTACTCTCTCCTCCAGCTCTGCTTCACTCCCACCTGTCCAATTGTGTTTTACACCCCACCTCCTATAAACTGTAAGCTCGTTTGAGCAGGGTCCTCTTCAACCTATCGTTCCTGTAAGTTTTCTTGTAATTGTCCTATTTATAGTTAAATCCCCCCTCTTATAATATTGTAAAGCACTACGGAATGTGTTGGAACTATATAAATGGCAATAATAATAATAATAATTAGGCAATACTTCACATCAGTGTGCTCAGTCCTGGGCTTCATCCTCACTCTGCTCCAATTTTATACATCATGCATTGAATAATTTTTATATGATTCAATGAACTAAGCCCTATGTCAAAAAGTAGCTACGGTATCCAAATTACTCCCTGGCAAGTTAGTGCTGCTGCTATCTATTCTTCAGTTGAAGAAAACGCAACCACTGCTTGCAACCACTATAGGCACCTAGCCTACTTCAACTCATTGAAATGGTCTGGGTGCAATGTTATTTATTGCCATTTCAGAGAAACTGCAGGGTTAAGACTGCCCCTAGTGGCTGTCAATCAGACAGCAACTAGAGGCACTTCCTGCTTGGTAGGTGACTTTTGGTCACCTCCTATATTTAGTAAAAACCCCATTGGAAAGCATTGAAGCAAATGAAAATTATTAATATAATGTGCCTATTACTATCTGACATAATACAAACTCTGAGATGTCCAAGTGTACGAGAAATAGCTAGATGTGCATACCAATTTTTTGGATAGTCAACATATGAGCCAATATTGAAGAAATACAGAGGCATAAAAAAAACACCTCATTACATTCTCAAATTCCATGAACTCCGGAAGGACATATTTGCTACTTCTATGGACTGGATGGAATTTCAAAGCCATTGAAACAAAACCATTACAAAACCAAAATCATCATCATCTTCTTGGCTTGGTAGGCTTTTATGAACACATCCTGACACTAATAGTAAAATCAAACAAGTGTTTGAAGACACTAATTAGTACCTCTATAAAGTCTTGCAAAGTCAACCACCCATTGAATCATGATTTAATTCCATTATAAGATAAATTAGTTTTAGGGAGAGTTGGATTTTTACTCTCAGTGACAAATGTTACTTTGATGAATCCTAACGTAAAGGTTTGTTAATTTATTGTTCATTTTCTTGTTTATTTGTGATTACATTACCATGATAACCTCTATTTGGGGTGTTTGGTTATGTGATCCCAGCACACAATATGTTACTTTTGCTCAAATTAAATATTTTTGAGGAAAAACAGAGAAAAAAACACTTTACTTAGATTAATTTGATTTGCTCTATGTTTTTGAATGTCATTGCTATTGCTAAATTAAATAGTTAGGGATTCAAAATAGATTATGACCCACTAATACTGAGTGAGTGTGACATGGTGACAGGATTAACACAGTGTGGCCATAATGTGGGACTAAATCCTCATATTTTTGCTTGAGATAATTGATTTTATGTAGCCTAGCAAAGTTTGAAATAACTTATGTTCTGTGTTTGTGCTGTGACTGTATGTATTTTACGGAAAGCAGGGACCCTATCTTTATGTCTTAAATACCCCCTCTCATAATATTGTAAAGTGCTACGGAATCTGTTGGCGCTATATAAATGGCAATAATCATGTATTCTGGGCCCCAGAAGAGATTTGTGTTTTGTCTAGTGGTCCACTGATTGCAGTGCAATAAGAGTGTGCTTTTTTCCCCAGGAGAGACACCTTTCAGTGTTCCTGTAAGAACCTCAGTGTACTTGAATAATTCCATACATAGAGTGATGATATGTGCTATCCTCTGACTCCTATTTGTCCTCGCTATGCTTTTGTCACCATACTAGCATTTAATTCCTTTATGTTAGCACATTGGCCCCTTTAAAATAACATTTTTTTTTTAATTAATTCATTTATTTTATTTATTGTTTATGTAACGGGTTACATTAGTACAATTTGAGCATACATGCATATTTTCAAAGTATAGAAATTCATGCTCCGAGAAGCAAGCGTAGGTCAGGTGATACATAGTATTCTGTATACATCAATCATTAACAGACGGTGTAAGTTCAAAATAGTAACTGTCACTTTTTATAGATAAAGGAAGAGTAACATAAACTAAATAATAGGAAGAGAGGACAGAAAAGAGAATAAGAAGATACCAAACATAATGTACCAATTGTGGTAATAAAGGATTTAGCATGTTACATCATCTTAAGGGAAGGTGAGTAAGGGCAATGAACAGCGAAATTGTATATGAGGGAAGCAAAAAAAAAAAAAATAAGCACATAGTAAAATTGCTGTGAAATAAATATAATAAAAGACGGTCCTACAAAACTAAGACTAAAAGCTTATATAGAAAAACAAGCAACTTTTGGTAAAACTATAAAAAGCATAACAATGAGGACTTTAGCTCAAATGCAGGAAAATTACTGAAATAGCACAGTATAAAAACCAAAAATCACCATAATAAAATAGTAAAATGTCAAGTGGATAAAATGTCTTCAACATAGTAAAGTCCTTTTAGTAAAAGAAAAATAAGTCCTTTATCCCCTTTCCAAGTAGGTCTGAAGATTGTCCATATTAGGAATCTGTTAAATTTAAGTCCCCTCTTACAGAGTCTGGTGTACTGTTACTTGCAGTTGGCTGTGATTCAGGGGGCTCAGAACAGTGTTTGTTGTCCTCTGGTGCTGTCTTATTTAGTGTTTGCTACATTTCTAAACACAAATACACACACCAGTCAAGCCATAAGACTTGCTTTTCCCACAGAAATAGCATGTTAACAGTGCTCTCACTACTGCAAGGGATTCTGGGTAGGCGTATGCAAATGAGCTCAACAAAAAATGTGGTTCTTTGATAAGCATATTTGCATATGCCTACCCAGAATCCCTTGCAGTAGTGATAGCACTGTTAAAGTGAGATTTCTTTGGGAAAAGCAAGTCTTATGGTTTGACTGGTGTGTGTATTTGTGTTTAGCAATGTATTAAAAAAAAAAAAAAATATATATATATATATATATATATATATATGTATATTTAACACATAATAGGTAATAAATATAGTCAACCATGACAGGTACATTCTGTATTGAGGTATATTGCCATAGATATCTTAAAATATTTTAGATTGAATGAAGATTTGACTGTGTCCCTGAGCTTATTCCATAATTGTAAAAATTGTACATAATTGTAAAAAGGCTGGAAAGATGAAGAGTGTGTCGGAATTCCAGCGATAGCCAGTTTAGCTCTTTTATCATGTCATAATGGTGGGTCAAGTAATTACATTCTAGTACAAAGCAGCAGAACTAATTATATAATGCATTAAGTTTATGAAGGTGGGCTTGCGATGCATGTGCATACACTAGATTCCTATAATCAATGGCTGGCATTAGAATTTGTTGCACTATTCCTTAATGTAGGGCTTAGGCAGGATTTGTTTCTGTACAGGATACCTAGTTTTGGATAGAGGTTTTAAGATATGTAAAGGCCAAAGGATAGATTGGGGGGTGGCAACATACCTAGGTATTTGAAAGAACTGACTGCGGTCAGTGTGCTATTGGAATTTGTTCTGATACATAGTTGTTAATTTTGTAGTTTAAGTAATTTAGGTACAGTTCCAAAGATCATCATAACAGTTTTGTCAGTGTTTAGGAAGAGTTTGTTACCTGCTATCCACTTTTCTACCTCTGTGAAGCCTCAAGCCGCGGTAGATTGGGTTTACTAGCGTGGATAACAGTGTCATCTGCATACACGTGTACAGCTGAGGATTTGCAGATGTTAGGCAGATCATTTATAAATAATCTAAATAGTACATGGCCAAGTATCGAGCCTTGGGGAGGCGCCATCAGAAATGGTCACATAGTGCAATTGGTCTGATACATAAGATCAAAACCATTTAATGGACGATCACCAATACCGGAGTTTTTATGTTTTTGCAAAAGAATGTCATGGTCTACTGTATCAAAGGCCTTGGCAAAATCAAGGAAAATAGCTCCAGTTAAGTCTCCTTGTTCAATGCCAATTTGGGTGCCTTTGGAAACTTTTAAGAGGGCAGTCGAAGTTAAATGATTTGGATGAAAGTCTGATTGACCAGTGGTCAGAGAGTTTGATTATTGATAATATTCACATAGTTGCGTGTGGATGCATTTTTTCCAAGATTTTTGACAATACGGGGAGCAATGATATCGCACGATAGTTAGATATCAAAGTATTGTCACCACTTTTATGGATAGGTACCACCGCAGTCTTCCAAAGTTTGGGTATGTATCCAGACACCAGAGATTCATTGATTAGGGTAGTGACAGGTTTAGCAATTTCCAGCGCACTGACTAACATTGTTGCGATTTGATCTGATTCACACTGCTTTTTCATTTTGAAATTATTAAGATGTGTATTAACTTCACTAACAGGGACAGGTCTAAAATTACATTTCTCTAAATTAGGATTTAGCAGATTTAGCAGGGCCTGATCTGCATTTGTTGTCTGAAAAATAGTGTCATTAGTTATCTTAGCAATCAGGGTGGTAGCACATCCAACAAAATAGTTATTAAAGACATTTGTTACATCTAGGGGGTGTTGTAGGGTTTGATTGTCCACTTTGTCAGTGGAGGGTTGGGAGTGGATTATAGGTGTGTGTGTGTGTGTGTGTGTGTGTGTGTGTATGTATGTGTGTGTGTGTATATATATATATATATATATATATATATATATATTATAGTGTGTGTGTGTATATATACAGGGAGTGCAGAATTATTAAGCAAATGAGCATTTTGACCACATCATCCTCTTTATGCATGTTGTCTTACTCCAAGCTGTATAGGCTCGAAAGCCTACTACCAATTAAGCATATTAGGTGATGTGCATCTCTGTAATGAGAAGGGGTGTGGTCTAATGACATTAACACCCTATATCAGGTGTGCATAATTATTAGGCAACTTCCTTTCCTTTGGCAAAATGGGTCAAAAGAAGGACTTGACAGGCTCAGAAAATAGTGAAAAATAGTGAAAATAGTGAGATATCTTGCAGAGGGATGCAGCACTCTTAAAATTGCAAAGCTTCTGAAGCGTGATCATCGAACAATCAAGCGTTTAATTCAAAATAGTCAACAGGGTCGCAAGAAGCGTGTGGAAAAACCAAGGCGCAAAATAACTGCCCATGAACTGAGAAAAGTCAAGCGTGCAGCTGCCACAATGCCACTTGCCACCAGTTTGGCCATATTTCAGAGCTGCAACATCACTGGAGTGCCCAAAAGCACAAGGTGTGCAATACTCAGAGACATGGCCAAGGTAAGAAAGGCTGAAAGACGACCACCACTGAACAAGACACACAAGCTGAAACGTCAAGACTGGGCCAAGAAATATCTCAAGACTGATTTTTCTAAGGTTTTATGGACTGATGAAATGAGAGTGAGTCTTGATGGGCCAGATGGATGGGCCCGTGGCTGGATTGGTAAAGGGCAGAGAGCTCCAGTCCGACTCAGACGCCAGCAAGGTGGAGGTGGAGTACTGGTTTGGGCTGGTATCATCAAGATGAGCTTGTGGGGCCTTTTCGGGTTGAGGATGGAGTCAAGCTCAACTCCCAGTCCTACTGCCAGTTCCTGGAAGACACCTTCTTCAAGCAGTGGTACAGGAAGAAGCCTGCATCCTTCAAGAAAAACATGATTTTCATGCAGGACAATGCTCCATCACACGCGTCCAAGTACTCCACAGCGTGGCTGGCAAGAAAGGGTATAAAAGAAGAAAATCTAATGACATGGCCTCCTTGTTCACCTGATCTGAACCCCATTGAGAACCTGTGGTCCATCATCAAATGTGAGATTTACAAGGAGGGAAAACAGTACACCTCTCTGAACAGTGTCTGGGAGGTTGTGGTTGCTGCTGCACGCAATGTTGATGGTGAACAGATCAAAACACTGACAGAATCCATGGATGGCAGGCTTTTGAGTGTCCTTGCAAAGAAAGGTAGCTATATTGGTCACTGATTTGTTTTTGTTTTGTTTTTGAATGTCAGAAATGTATATTTGTGAATGTTGAGATGTTATATTGGTTTCACTGGTAATAATAAATAATTGAAATGGGTATATATTTGTTTTTTGTTAAGTTGCCTAATAATTATGCACAGTAATAGTCACCTGCACACACAGATATCCCCCTAACATAGCTATAACTAAAAACAAACTAAAAACTACTTCCAAAAATATTCAGCTTTGATATTAATGAGTTTTTTGGGTTCATTGAGAACATGGTTGTTGTTCAATAATAAAATTAATCCTCAAAAATACAACTTGCCTAATAATTCTGCACTCCCTGTATATATATAATGTGTGTGTGGGATGAGTTTCTAATATTTTTCACATATATTTCATTTAATAAACATATATTTGGTTTTAAAACTTGATATGAATATTATATTAAATATATAGTGACACTTAGAAACATAGAAACATAGAATGTGACGGCAGATAAGAACCATTCGGCCCATCTAGTCTGCCCAATTTTCTAAATACTTTCATTAGTCCCTGGCATTATCTTATAGTTAGGATAGCCTTATGCTTATCCCACGCATGCTTAAACTCCTTTACTGTGTTAACCTCTACCACTTCAGCTGGAAGGCTATTCCATGCATCCACTACCCTCTCAGTAAAGTAATACTTCCTGATATTATTTTTAAACCTTTGTCCCTCTAATTTAAGACTATGTCCTCTTGTTGTGGTAGTTTTTCTTCTTTTAAATATAGTCTCCTCCTTTACTGTGTTGATTCCCTTTATATATTTAAATGTTTCTATCATATCCCCCCTGTCTCGTCTTTCCTCCAAGCTATACATGTTAAGATCCTTTAACCTTTCCTGGTAAGTTTTATCCCGCAATCCATGAACCAGTTTAGTAGCCCTTCTCTGAACCCTCTCTAAGGTATCAATATCCTTCTGAAGATACGGTCTCCAGTACTGTGTACAATACTCCAAGTGAGGTCTCACCAGTGTTCTGTACAATGGCATGAGCACTTCCCTCTTTCTACTGCAACCAAGCATTCTGCTAGCATTTCCTGCTGCTCTATTACATTGTCTGCCTACCTTTAAGTCATCAGAAATAATCACCCCTAAATCCCTTTCCTCATATGTTGAGGTTAGGACTCTATCAAATATTCTGTACTCTGCCCTTGGGTTTTTACGTCCAAGATGCATTATCTTGCACTTATCCACATTAAATGTCAGTTGCCACAAATCTGACCATTTTTCTAGTTTACCTAAATCATTTGTCATTTGGCTTATCCCTCCTGGAACATCAACCCTGTTACATATCTTAGTATCATCAGCAAAAGACATACCTTACCATCAAGACCTTCTGCAATATCACTAATAAAAATATTAAAGAGAATGGGTCCAAGTACAGATCCCTGAGGTACCCCACTGGTGACAAGTCCAAGCTTCGAATATAGTCCATTAACTACAACCCTCTGTTGCCTGTCACTCCGCCACTGCCTTACCCATTCAACAATATTTGAATCCAAACTTAAAGATTGCAGTTTATTGATAAGCCTTCTATGTGCAACAGTGTCAAAAGCCTTACTGAAATCTAGTCCTTTAACTGTCCTCTTCACTATCTTAAGATGGTGGGATTTGTAGTTAAATTACACTATTGTTGCTCAAAGCTGGGATCTGAACATATAATATTCCATTTCTCATCCAAAGCAGGGTGGTACATCTGCAAATCCTCAATGATCTGGAACTATTGCGAGTGGTGATTGATTAATATTTCAATGAAATGAGCTGGCTGCCCACTCTGAAGTGCGTTAATAATCTTGCATGTATTCCATCTGGCCCCACTGAACTACCAACTATCAAGAATCCTAGAGCATGTCCTCCTGTGTAAATATAATTACTCCTGCTTGTCATTTTTATTCTTGTCTCTTAATGGAGATCTCTCCATGTTAACCTCAATAAACATAGCCACGAGTTGAAAGTGCTTAATATAAAAAAGGAAAATGTATCTAGTACACTTTAATGGTTAATGTAAATCAATATATATGACATATATCTGTAAAAATAGCATCAATAAATGCATACAGACAGAAAATGTAAACATGCTAGCTAGTATTAAATATATGCCATACATAAATCCAGTTTTATAATAAAGTATAATAAAGATTAAGCACTTGTTGACTACAGCATGTTATTTACAAATAAAGAACACATTTTCTCATTTATAAAAATAAAGTCAATTCACAACATAGCTGCATCCACTTTGTGTCCATATACTAGCTTCTTGATTAAAGCAATTGTTGTTCAAGTCTATGCTCAAGTGACAGGTATATTGATTATATACAGATCACACATTAATGCCATGTCTTCCACAGGTGTGCCTTATTAGTGTCTGGTAAATGCCAGGTGCAGTTACCTTGTTAAGATGCCACCAAGGTCATCTTTTTCTTCATTTTGGTTTCCGCTTCTGCAAGCCCACATTCATAGATATCATACACAATACCACAAAAAACTAATTAACATATACAATATAACAACCTACATACACACAAATAAAACATCACAAAGCAACTGCACCAGCCATAAATAATACAAGCACAATATGGCAACATACACAACTTGGTTTAAACAAATAGGACCAGCACGCCAAGGCCCTTCAAGATCTTGTTTTGGCACAGTGCTATCAAAATAGTGTGACCCCTGTTTAAACTATGGGCTTCCATAAACACAACATATGCCATTCATCATCACCATTGGGTCTATGTGTAAAACAGACCCCAGACATGGTGGTATGCTTTCCCAGGTTCACCTTATTTAGTGTTTGGCATCATGTATGCAGTGGACCACTTTCATCCCCTCAGGGAGAGTTTTGGGTCAGACCCCCACTCACTAAAGGGGGTCACCATGGAGGCAACTCTTATATCTGTGTTGTTTGCTGTGTCTTCAGGGATTTGAGGCTGAGCCCGGGATGGCCTACAAGATTGTTGGCTTGTTGAGCATAAAATAAAGATCTAGGCCTGCTTAAGCAGACTCCTTTTAACTGTTGTGAAGGTCAGGAAAAATACTGCCTGATGGGAATGCCAGATGAAGTTGTTATAGTGAATTGTGTGTACCCAAAGCTAAGTTAGTCTCACTAAGGATGCATCGATAGTAGATGCAACACATTTGCCCCTTTATGCCTTAAAGCACAGTGTCAAGGATTATTATTAATGTTGTTTGGAGCAGTAGCATCTGCCCACTATAATCACTCATAAGCTCCCCCCTGGGACTCCATCATTTGCAGTCTCTTGTCCTGGCCTCTTACCTCAGGGTGCTAACTTTTCTTGTGTTGGTTTTGCCTGTTTAGTTTAAATCTTTCTCCTGATTTTCATAGATCTAAAAATGTGCCGTTTCGATTGTATGTTACTTGCATCCTTGTATGTTTTTCTCCTTCGTCATGCATGAAATCATTTAACAATACATTTAATTAAAAAAAAAAAAATTTTAAATCCACATTTGAGTTTTTATTTAAAATATTATATTAATACACATCTACAATAAATACTGTCCTACTATTTCATGTTTTCAGCTTTGAAATGCATTTTTTTGTTTCTAGGTAAAGCAACAACAAATTATATTACTGTTAGTTTTATATAATGATCTATAAAGGTCAATGTATTTATGTATTGCTATATAATGTTCATAGCAAATGGAGTCGTAATGTTATCTCTCAGTATTTATAGCTCGTGATCTGAATTGCTTGATATCATGTGCTGTAAGCAAAGGCCCATTTGTCAAGGTTTACATTAAAATCATAAATGGAAGGAGAAACAATAACAAAGGTTGGACCATTGTAAGCTGATGATTTTATCCAGGTGCGTAATGGTTTAGCAGTGCTGCCTTGTGTGGCATTTAGTGCCTCTGACTGGTAGACTGGAAGAAAAGAGCAGGCCATAAGCTAATTAATGTGCTTATATAATAAAATGGAGACATAGTGAGAATGGACAAGGAGAGTACAGTGAATGCACAAACTAATCACAGAAGGAAATGAAAAGCGGAAGGGCACAGTTAAGCAGAGAGAACAAACACTGTTATCTTGCTGAGCAGAACAATCCAAGCCACTGATTGGTTAATCAGTGCTGCAATACCTTGATCACAATGTCACCTGTTTTCCATTCTATTAATGGTTAGTTAATGTTTAATGGAATAAGTCAAGATAAGACATTCAACCATTTTACTAACACAGGAGTGCAGACCAGTGAAAAAAGAATTTACATTTTTGCTTCATATATGTCTCCCAGCTGTTAAACAAGATTTCTATATAAAGGTAAAACCAAATAAGATATACTCTGTACTATTATTATAAAAAAAGAAAAAGATAATGGTTGTATTGTAATGTAATCATTAAAAAGACATTATTTGACAAATATATGTATTATTCACACACGTATGGATGGATGGATGCAGGGCTAGATTTCCAGTTAGGAAGAACAGGGACCTTTTAAAAGCCCTCTTTCTACCTCCTGCCTGGCATTTGCTGTTTGCTGACCGGTGTTCTGTCAGATTTCTGGACCTGGTCAGAAATCTTGTACAACCGTCATGTCCAGTGATGCAGATCCAGCTGTGTCCTGTGCTGCACATGCGGTTAAGTGAGAATTAAACTAAGGGTTGGGGAGCGGGGTCTGACTGTCATGATAGGAAGACTCATTTTTGAGCGAGCTCCTCCACTATTTAGTTAAAAACCTTAATCTTAACAACTCCCCTGGATTTGAAGAGGAGAAGTTCAGTGCGATATTGGCTCCCCTGAACTACCTGAAGCACTGTGTTGTGGTTCTCGACTGGACAGGGATCTACATCCCCACTGTGGCACATGCGGCCCAGTGCACTTCGGGCGGGAGAGGTGGCCAGTGTCTGGCCCAGGAGTGCCCAGTAGCTACTGATCCCAAACAAGAGCCCCGTTAAACCCCCTTTGGAGCAGCTGGGATGATCCCGGTCCATACCAGAGAGGCTTCCAGGTCTCAACAGGAAAGAGGGGAAAGGTCTTAGAAGCTGGTGAAATTTTCCTCAATTTCCCAATATGGCAGAGACCCTGGATCTAATTAACACCAGCACTTCATAACTGGATTTAAAGGCCTGGCTCAAACATTTTTGCAAATTGTTGGGGACTGCTGAAGCACAGTGCAAGTGAGTGCCAGCAAACCAGAGAACCCCAAGAGCTGCGCTTTCAGCTATCTCAGAGACTCCCGCTGTATCCCCGGTGGAGAAACTTGGCTCCAAGATTGAGGCACACCCAAAAATGGCAGAGAAGCCCAGGTCAGTGCAACACAGTCAAAGCCTGACGCAGCACAGGTCAGCTCAAGCAGTGGCCAATTTTGCTCTATCAACTAACTCCCAAGAAAGGCTCTCGGGGCCACAACTCTTCCACGTTACACTCTGATGCACCTGTGGCCTACACCTAAGCTCTCATACTCAATGACTGCCTTGCTGAAACTACTCAATGCCATGCCCTAGAGTGAAACAGTATGAATTGGGTCTGTGACTTTTGTTGGATAGCTCTGTTTTTTAAATTATGTGCAGTAGTATCACAAATTTTGCTCAGTATTTTGGTTTGTCTTTGCTCACACAGTATACATGTGATATAGATTTGGTTTTATCATGTAGTGCATTGTGTGTACCATGTCTGTGTCTTAACCATAAGAATTTCATGACTTTTGCTGGCATGTGTTCTTTGAGCACTTCTAAGGTTTTTGCTCACAAAGTCCATGTCATTTGCATGAGAAATGCATATATATTGCTTACCACAGAAATCATCATCAAAGCACACTTTCCTAGAATTGTATACAGCTCATAGCAGAAGGATACTACTCTCTACTGGTAAAAGTGTGTGGAAGGATTATATGCATTTTGCAAGTACTCCTCTGCTTCTTCCTAGAAGTAATTTTACTGTGACAAATCACAGTAGCCTAGTTTTAAACTTACCTGAAATGCAGGGAAGCTCCCATTGTTGGTTTCCACACTCCGTCCAACATCACTGCAACTCTGTAGACCATTTAAATGCTTCTCATCGAAGCATTTGAATGGCTCATTCTCACAGGGAGTGCACACACTCTTGGGAGGGAGGAAGTGGAGGATCGATAAGAAAGGGAGGGAATTAAAATAAATAAAAAAATAAAAACTGCTGCATATTAAGAAACACAGAGAGTTGGGGAGGTCTGGGATGCATGCTACATGCAAAGAGGACCAAATCTACAGAATTTGCAATATATAGGGTTAACAGATCCATCATGTTTTCACTGACACATATCACATATACACATTGATGGGCAGCACATGAAAAGGGTAGCCCTGTAGTATGTAGAATTCAGAAGGTGTACATGATTTAGCAATTAGGCAATGAAGAATCCTGCAGAATATGCATTCAACATACTGCAGGGCAACCCTTTCAATGTGTTTTCATAAATATGACAAAATTATATGTGTCCCTGAAAACACAGTGGATCTGGTAAGCCTATGTAAATAACCTGTGCATACATGTTGCTGTGTGTGCCAATTGAAACAAATGTTTGTCAGTGTGTACTTATGACACTCCATCATGCGCCGCTTTGATTATAACCATGCGAGAAGGTTTAGGAACACAGACACAATAGGAGAACAGTGTGAGAAAGGCACATAGAGTGATTCAGAAAGAGACACAATGCCTAACGAGAAACATACTTTTGATAGGACATGGGTAATAACTCTGGGCTCTTAAGAGAAAACAATTCTATTCTTATAATGCTAATCATCTTTTTACTTGGGAAGATGGCCACTATTAATCATATTCTTTATTCTAGCAGTAATGCACAATTACAATGAAACTGCAGCCAGGCAGCTGTATCATAATGAAGCAGCTGTCTTAATTAACCAGTTAAGTAGTTCATAACTGTTCCCCTTCCATTTCTTAGCATATCAATGGCCAACTGGCACAGCTCTCTACTCTTGCACTCAATTAACCCTTGAGCTCCCACTGTAGTCAGTCCGGAGTGCTTTTATCAATCCTCTGACACTGGTGTAATAAAAGTCACCAGCTCCAGTTTGTGAGTTAATAAATCCATCTGATAAGTAGGCAAATATTCCAGGGCAAAATTAAGATGTTAATATGAGAGGGGCCAGTCACTAATGTTAAGGTAAACTAAAATCCTTTGACCTTGATCATAACAATTTTTAATGTAGAAATAAATTATCGGTCATTGATCTTTAAGGTATTGTATGTTATTACTTTGTCAAATCCAAAGCCTTCAGTTTATGTGAGTAAGAAAGACCATTTTTCCAACAAAAAGAATTGAGTCAAGATAATATAATAAAACATAATCCTTAGTCCAAATCATCTAATTCTGCAGTTGTGAAGAGGTCACTGGATCTAGTATTATCATAACCAGACTGGTTATCAGGAAAACCAGGCAAATGGCCTGTGAGGTACGATGCCCATAGGCCAAGGCCCAAGGCTGACTGGAGAGGTCAAAAGATCTCAATGACTGGCCGACGCAGGGTTGACAGTACTTATAGAGAAGACAAGGGAAGGTATGAATGCATTCTTGTATATTTACATAAATGCTTGTGTGTGGCAACATGTATCTGTGTGTGTGTATGTTTGGAGGCTAGGCCTATGGCTTTGTAAATGGCTGCAAAATCTCCGGTGGCCATCCTGAGAGTAGGGCTCTTTTAATAAAAAAACAAAAAAAAACAATAGCACATAAACTGTAGGTAATTTTGATAAGAAATAAATAAAGCAGTTAGAAAAATAAAATGAACGTAGATATCTAAACGCCTTAACTTCAAGAACTGAACTGTCATAGACATTTTGTTTTGATGAATGACATTGCGTATAGAGGGAACTGGTGAGAATTGTATGAAAAGGAAATGCTTTACCAAGGTTAAGGAACTGTTTATTTTGGAGTGACCCAAAAACAAAGACTGCTCAAGCAAAAAGAACATAACAAGAAAGAAATCTAAATTACTTTTGGATATCAGGGACTATTATATTTAATATCCACTTCAAATCCCTAATTTTCTTGTGTTTTTGCTAAAGGTTGGCAAAGTGCCTAATACAAATACACCCAACAAACGGAACAAGAATAGACAAACATAATGTGATGGTGGCTTGAAAATAGCTTTCCTTTTGATTGAAGTTCATGGGAAGTTCAACGTTATTTTCTCTTGGAAACTGAATTTAAGATTTGTACAAAAATGACTGTCATTTGTTACTGGATCTTAGGTATACTTTCACATCAGTGAAGCTCATTCATGAAATAGCTTGTTCAATGTGCTTGATAAAAGCAATGAGTTATAAAAGAAGGGGCAAATTTTAATGGTAGAGTTTTTCTAGTGTTGATCCTTGCACCACATTTATCTAATGTTAGTATATTATCAAATAATTATAGGGCTGGTACGGAAAAGTAAAGCCATATAGGAGTTTGTTTCTGTTATGCAGCCATAGACACACCTCTCCTCACTGTAACTCACACAGCCAATATGAAACAAAGTTTCATTTTCAATCAAATGTTAACTTGCTTTAGAAGTTTTTGTCTCCAGCTCTGTAAATTGAAATTTAATCATGCACAGGTGGCTCATGCAGGGTCTAGAAGGGTACTAACAGAGCAGGAGATAACTTCTAAATTAAACAGAATATTCAATAGAGGAAGTTTAAAATACTAAAGTCACTAGAACTGCAGCTTAATGTGGTGCTTCTAGTGTCTATAGCCTGTCCCTGCAGGCTTTTCAATGTAAATGCTGCCTTTTCATAGACCAGGCATGGCCAGTCCTGGCGAGACCATCGCGGTGTGCGAAAAAAAGTGAGTAAACTCACCTTTTTGAGAGCGATCTAAGGGGGGCTCGGGACCTAAACAAACTCACGAGCACGTTTAATTCCTGACAATAATCCTTTAATCATTAGATCTCTCTTTACAAGAAATGTTTAGGAAGCTATGCAAGTCATATGTAAAGAGGTGTGACTAGAGCTGTATAAACAAAGGGATTTATCTTCTAAATGGCAAAGAATTGAGCAGTGACACTACAGGGACATGTTCTATATACCTTAACTGCTTCATTAAGCTAAAGTTGTCTTGATGCCTATAGTTTCCCTTTAAACACTGCTCCACCAACGTAAATAATTTAAACTACATTGTCATATCCCTCCACTACCGAACCCAATGCATCTGGATGACCTCCTAGCTAAGGAGGATGACCTGCTGCTAATTGTTTTCTGCAGAAGGAGAATTTTATCTATAAGTTCTCTAATATTAAAACTCGTAATACAAGCTACCACTCAACAAAGACCACAAAAATTAAAGTGCAAGACCTAAGATGACTTATCAATTTAAATTTCATACCTACACTGTGTTAGCCAAGTCACTAGATGAAAATGTATTTAAGGTTTTCATACGTTTCATACCATTCTGTATTTGTCACTTTAATTTTTAACCTTCCTAAGCATACAGTGTAGCAGATGGCACTGGGCTGTCCTGCAAATGTCTGTGAAAGAAATGCATTCGTGTGATCTGTTAGTTTCCTATGTGTTCTAAAGCCTTGTATTCTTGTGATTGTTCGGTAGTTTCGTTCCCTTAGTTTATTCGAATGAAACTACCGAACAACCAGACCTCCCCTGTGTGAAGTGTGTCTCAATTACCCGTTGCAACATTGTTGCGAACGGGTAATTGAACAGTAAGTAGCCGTCCTTTGTTCTCGGGGGTGGCCGCCATTCGACAAACGAACACGTGGCGGCGGCCATTTTAAAACTCCCGAACAGCGGTGTTTAGCCGTCGAGTGTCTGGAACTAAAATCGGACACTCGAGTAGGCGAACACCGCTGAGACCTCCACAGCCCTGGTCCGTTCGGTTCCAAACTACCGAACGGCCCCTCGTTCGGTAGATAGAGAATACCGAACGAGGGGATTCAGGCGAACCCTCCCTAGCCTCTATAGCTAGAGGTTTTCGTGTATTTTATTCCCTTATGCCAGGACCGACCGCAGGGCCCATTCACATGGAACCGAATTCGGCTATCTCAGTTCGTGCGGTCGGTCATTTTATTCCCTCCATACTTTTCCCGAACCCCTGGTCTGATCTGGGTGGTTTTTGGATATGTTGTTCACCCAGATCAGGGCTACCAGGGGATGTAGGATTTAAAGAGGTACCCCTACGTTTAGGGGTACATCCAGAAACGGGGGGAATTGGTGTACTGGATAAGGGGATTATGATGCTGGCTGAGGGGAGGAGATGTGTGGGAGGTTACCAGGACAGGATTGGCTACTGTAATAATTACTGTAATCCCTCCCTTGCATGGGAGCATGCTTTATAAGGAGACTGTGATTAAAGGCTTGTCAGTTCTGCTCCTGAAACTGTGTGTCGTCCAGTTATTGGGATTGCTGTGGGGAGGTTGCTGTTATTTTACCTGCTGGAAACTTTGCCTATGGATTTATTATTTACTTGTTCCTGAGCCTCACTTGGATTATAAGCGGAGACAACCTGGGGAATATTGCATCTCCGCTACATTGGTGGCAGCGGTGGGATCCAGACTCACAAGGGAACAAGGACTAATGGAATACGGATGGAGAGTGATTATGCCAAGCTTAAAAGATCCACGCTAAAAGATCTCCTGGAAGCGAAAGGCATTGCAGCCAGCAACAAAAAGAAAGCAATCCTCATTGCAGAAGTGATGGCTGAATACCAGCAGGAGGACAGGGTAATCCCTGAGCAACAGAGTGCAGCAGATGGAGCTGAAAAAGAAGAGTTCCGGAGAGAGGTGCAGTTCAGGCTGTCCTTTTATGGAGAGAATCCAACAACGGATATTATATCCAGGACAATGTCAGAGGTACAGGAGTTTATACTGCGTCAAAGGCCACTACAGCAGCTGGAGAGGAATGCTACCACAACTACCATCACACAGGGTAAGACAAAAATTCCTTACCAAGCTTTTAAAACATATATAGAAGCAGAGGAAGATATAGATGCTTTTCTCCAAGACTTTGAAAGGCTGTGTGCATTGCATAATATTAGCCCAGATGAGTGGGTGCCTATTTTAGCAGGGAAGCTCACAGGGAAGGCGGCGGAAGCCTATAGAACTGTACCTGATGAGGAAATTCGGAATTACCGCCGAGTAAAAGAAGTGATCCTGGCCCGATATGCAATCACGCCAGAGGCATATCGGCGACGGTTTAGAGACCTAAAGAGAAATGACAAGGACTCTCATGTGGAATGGGCTTGCAAGTTGCATCGGGCCGCTCTGGGGTGGGTACAGTCTAATAAGGCTCGGTCCATGGAGGACTTATTGCAAATGGTGTTGTTGGAGCAATTCTATGAGGGGGTAACAGGCGAGGTCCAGGAATGGGTGAGGGACAGAAACCCTACCTCCCTTACCGAAGCGGCTAGGAAGGCCGATGAGTACTTGGATGCACGCAGGCAGCAGAAACCAGCAGCCCCAAAAGCTATTTTTAAAACCTTTGGGGGAAACAGCTACAACCCAGCTCCACCAAGGCAACTGCCACCACCACCACCACCCGCTGTACAGCCACGGTTTCGCCAGCCCGCTTCTGGCCCCTGTCATCACTGCCAGAAGTGGGGACATTATAAAAGGGAATGTCCCCAGCTGAGGGATCGTTCTACCTGGATTCGCCCCGGCCCACCACCACCACCGAGAGCAGCCGCCGCCCATCACTACCAAAATATAGTGGCCACACCATATGGGTCAGCTGTTCCCATAACAACCGTGGAACAGTGGGAAGTACTACACGAGGCAGATCCAGTCCAGGCCAATGCTGATAACAGACAGCATCACAGGCAGACCGTATACCTGGAGGGTAAAGCAGTACAGGGCCTACGTGATTCGGGGGCTACCATCACCTTGGTCAAAAGTCACCTGGTATCGGATGAAGCGAGACTAAGTAAAACTGTGGCCGTCAGGGTAGCCGGGGGAGCAGTATACCGGCTACCTACAGCAAGGGTACATTTACATTGGGGAGCGGGGGCAGGACATGTGGAGGTGGGGTTGATGCCGCAGTTACCGGCGGAGGTTTTATTGGGGAACGATCTGGGGAGGCTCACATCTGCTTTTGAGCCCCAGACGTCCACCACAGGAGAAGCTCATCCTGTGGTCACCCGTCAACAGGCCCGCACCCAGGACTACAACACACTTCCGGAGGTTCAGGTAAGAGACCCTTCCCCTTCCCTTGACTGTGTCCCCTGGGCCCCTCCTAACGAATTTGCAGCAGAGGTAGTGACTGACCCCACCTTGCAGGTATACAGAGACAAGGTGACAGCAGACCCTCCGGGGGAGAGGGGGAGAGATTTGTCTGGGACAAGCAGCTTTTGTACAGGGAGACAGACAAGCAGATTGAGGGGTCAGACCCAATAGTGACGAGGCAGCTAGTGGTGCCGCAGCGGTACCGAGCAGAGCTACTCCGGATAGTGCACGATATCCCGCTATCCGGACATCTAGGGGTCAGCCGCACTAGGTACCGACTGACCCAAAATTTCTTCTGGCCAGGGATCAGCCAGGAAGTGCGCCGGTATTGCACCACCTGCGACACCTGCCAGAGGGTAGGGAAAAGGGGAGACCGGAGGAAGGCGAAGCTACACCCCTTGCCAATAATTGAGGAACCTTTTAGCAGAATAGCGGTAGACTTGATAGGTCCCCTCAAGAAAGCCAGCCCGTCAGGCAAAAGGTACATTTTAACGGTAGTAGACTATGCTACCAGATATCCAGAGGCGGTGGCTCTGACCAACATTCAGGCTGAAACGGTCGCGGATGCCCTCATGCAGATATTCTCCCGGTTGGGATTACCCAGGGAGATTATCTCGGATCAGGGTACCCAATTTACCGCAGAATTCACCCAACACCTCTGGAGGATCTGTGGCATTAAGCCTATTATCAGTGCCCCTTACCACCCCCAGACTAATGGGCTCTGCGAACGGTTCAATGGCACATTGAAACAAATGCTCCGAACCTTCGCAGAGACCCACAAGGACTGGGAGCGGTTCCTGCCGCATCTCCTATTCGCTTACCGGGAGGTGCCGCAGGAATCCACGGGGTTCTCCCCGTTTGAACTGCTGTTTGGGAGGAGGGTCAGAGGCCCCTTAGATCTTATAAGAGAGCATTGGGAGGGAGACCGGAGCGCAGATGGCACCCCCATCATACCATATGTGTTGGCTCTCCGAGACCGCCTGGAAGCCTTAACCAGGACGGTAAGGGAAAACCTTCAGGCGGCACAGACTCGCCAGCGCACATGGTATGACCGGGGAGCCAGGGACCGTAGCTTTCAGGTCGGGCAGAAAGTGCTAATTTTAAAGCCTATCCGACATGACAAGCTACAGGCCGCCTGGCAGGGACCTTATAGGGTGGTGGAACAGAGATGTGACACCACCTATATAATTGGCCCCTGTACAGGGACGGGAGGGCGACGCATGCTCCATGTGAACATGATGAAGCCCTACCAAGCGCGCTCCGAGGAGGTAACCGCCATATGTGCGCCCAATTCGGATGAGTTTGACAGCTTACCACTCCCAGATCTGCTGGAAGATGGGCAGCTGTCTGGGGATTTAGGGGAAGTCACACTGGGAGACCGGCTGAGCCCACAGGAGCGCATCGAGGTACAGCAGCTGTTGGAGGAGAAACGAGACACGTTCTCTAATGTACCTGGGTACACCCCTCTGGCCACTCACTGGGTAGAGACCCCAGGGCAACTACCGATGCGCCAGACCCCCTACCGCATCCCCGAAGCGGTAAGGGAAAACATGCGCAAGGAGATCGATGAGATGCTCCAACTGGGGGTGATTGAGCCCTCAGATAGTCCCTGGGCTTCTCCGGTAGTACTCGTACCGAAGCGGGACGGTACGACCCGCTTCTGCGTAGACTACCGGAGATTAAACGAGAAAACGGTGTCCGATGCATACCCTATGCCACGGATAGATGAGCTACTGGACAGAATGGCCAGGGGTCAATACCTCACTACCATTGACTTATGTAAGGGGTATTGGCAAATCCCCCTGGCCCCAGAGGCCATCCCGAAATCGACCTTTGTCACCCCATTTGGCTTGTACCAGTTTAAGGTCATGCCATTTGGGATGAAAAACGCCCCAGCTACTTTCCAGCGGATGGTAGACCGACTCCTGGATGGGTTCCAAGACTACACCTGTGCCTACCTGGACGATATTGCCATTTTTAGCAATACGTGGCAGGAGCACTTGACCCATATAGGAGCGGTTCTAGACAGGATTAAGGAAGCTGGTTTGACATTGAAACCGGCCAAGTGCAGCATAGGGATGGCCGAGGTGCAATACCTCGGACATAGAGTGGGTTGCGGCAAACAGAAGCCCGAACCAGCCAAGGTAGAAGCCGTGGCCCAGTGGCCCACTCCTAGGACTAAAACCCAGGTGTTAGCTTTTCTAGGGACCGCTGGGTATTACAGAAAGTTTGTCCCTAACTATAGCGCCCTCGCCAAACCTCTCACTGACCTTACTCGGAAGAATTTGCCCCGCCAGGTGACCTGGACCCCGGAGTGTGAACAGGCATTCCAACATCTGAAAAATGCACTGATAAATGCTCCTGTCTTGGCAGCTCCCAATCCAACTAAACGTTTTCTTGTTCACACAGACGCTTCTATGTTTGGATTGGGAGCAGTACTGAGCCAAGTCGGAGCCGATGGCGGAGAACACCCCGTGGCTTACATCAGTCGCAAGCTGTTACCCAGAGAAGTAAGCTACGCCGCCATCGAGAAGGAATGCCTGGCTGTGGTGTGGGCCTTAAAGAAACTGCAGCCGTATCTATATGGACAGCCTTTTTCGTTACTCACGGATCACAACCCGTTGGTATGGCTAAACCGGGTGGCTGGGGACAATGCCAGGCTGCTGCGCTGGAGTTTGGCGCTACAGCCTTTTGACTTTAATATTCAGTACCGCCCGGGTAAACAGAATGGGAATGCCGACGGGTTGTCAAGACAAACTGACCTGGAGAAATGATCCGTGAGTCCCCGGACATCCCCAAGCCGATCCGTGTTGGATCAGACTGTGTATGCCGGCTTGTGGGCAAGGGGGAGCAGTGTAGCGGATGGCACTGGGCTGTCCTGCAAATGTCTTCGAAATAATTGCATTCGGGTGATCTGCTGGTTTTCTATGTGTTTTAAAGCCTTGTATTCTTGTGATTGTTCGGTAGTTCCATTCCCTTAGTTTATTCGAATGAAACTACCGAACAACCAGACCTCCCCTGTGTGAAGTGTGTCCTCAATTACCCGTTGCAACATTGTTGCGAACGGGTAATTGAACAGTAAAGTAGCCGTCCTTTGTTCTCGGGGGTGGCCGCCATTCGACAAACGAACACGTGGCGGCGGCCATTTTAAAACTCCCGAACAGCGGTGTTTTGCCGTCGAGTGTCTGGAACTAAAATCGGACACTCGAGTAGGCGAACACCGCTGAGACCTCCACAGCCCTTGTCCGTTCGGTTCCAAACTACCGAACGGCCCCTCGTTCGGTAGATAGAGAATACCGAACGAGGGGATTCAGGCGAACCCTCCCTAGCCTCTATAGCTAAAGGTTTTTGTGTATTTTATTCCCTTATGCCAGGACCGACCGCAGGGCCCATTCACATGGAACCGAATTCGGCTATCTCAGTTCGTGCGGTCGGTCATTTTATTCCCCCCATACTTTTCCCGAACCCCTGGTCTGATCTGGGTGATTTTTGGATATGTTGTTCACCCAGATCAGGGCTACCAGGGGATGTAGGATTTAAAGAGGTATCCCTACGTTTAGGGGTACATCCAGAAACGGGGGGAATTGGTGTACTGGATAAGGGGATTATGATGCTGGCTGAGGGGAGGAGATATGTGGGAGGTTACCAGGACAGGATTGGCTACTGTAATAATTACTGTAAATCCCTCCCTTGCATGGGAGCATGCTTTATAAGGAGACTGTGATTAAAGGCTTGTCAGTTCTGCTCCTGAAACTGTGTGTCGTCCAGTTATTGGGATTGCTGTGGGGATATTGCTGTATTTTACTTGCTGGAAACCTTGCCTTTGGATTTATTATTTACTTGTTCCTGAGCCTCACTTGGATTACAAGCGGAGATAACCTGGGGAATATTGCATCTCCGCTACAAGTAGAGGCTGTTATGGTGCTCGCTGTATTTCACGAAGAATTTTACAGTGTATTAAAAACAATTACATGTATTAGCATATGAAATGGATCTTCTACCATTTGCTACCCCTTTTTTTTCATCGAGATCAAATACACATCGAAATACGAAATACACATCTAAAACACTGTAATTATACTTCTTTAAAGGTTTTTATACTAAATACGTTTCATTGGTGTGCAACAAAGAAGTAAGATCACGATTCAGTGATTTATTTATTGTTTAAACAAGATTTTAGAAGAAGCATTTTGTAAAGAATACAGAACTGAATAATACATAACCTTTATACAAAGTGAATTTTTTTTTCTACTTTTTTTCGCTTTATTTTGTTTTTTTTGACATCTGCTAACGTTCTCGCCCAGCTGGATAATAGTTCATAGCATCCTTGCAACCAAGGCTGGGTGATGCCAAAAGACAGGCGTAATGAGCCATCCTCTTAAAGTACCAGAAATCTGGCAGACTGAAATTCCTGCCCATATAAAACAAGCCATTCAAACCATGGCATTTTATTTTGGTCTTTGGTAGAAAAACATGTGAAGTATTATATTTTCAATGACATAAAAAGTGTTATTCCCAGCAATGTGTTATGATTTATGCATTCGGTTGGGTTTGAAAGTGTTGCCTGACAGTATGTAGCATTCATGTGCGCCTACAGTGTACTCAGTCACAGCTGGGAACTCAAGGCACATGCTGTAATTGTTGAATGGTGACGTCACCTTACAGACATTTAACCACTGGATACAACACTAACGATCATCTATAACTTTTGTTAAACAGTTTATTTTTTCCATGTAATGATCCATTTTCATAAAATTTTATATTAAAAATTTAGCAATTGTCATCACAATTCAGTTTGGTCCTTGCACGGATAGGGCACGCATTACATTGGAGAATACAGAAATGTAGGGAGAAATTATCAAAGTGCATACCTCCCAACATTTCAAATAGACATAGAAGGACACTAATTTTATGGGTGTGAATGGGGGTGTGACCAGAAGTGGATCTGTTCTGGGAAATGTCAGGTTTCTCACTAATAACAATGTATACAATTAAAACGTAATTTAGAACAAGAACAATGTTTCTTATTTACACAGACTGATTGCTAAACACATTTATTGTAGACACATTACTGGGAGTATTATTGCTGTGGGGCTCTGTTATACACTCAGACACATTACTGGGAGTATTATTGCTGTGGAGCTCTGTTATACACTCAGACACGTTACTGGGAGTATTATTGCTGTGGAGCTCTGTTATACACTCAGACACATTACTGGGAGTATTATTGCTGTGGAGCTCTGTTATACACTCAGACACATTACTGGGAGTATTATTGCTGTGGAGCTCTGTTATACACTCATACACATTACTGGGAGTATTATTGCTGTGGGGCTCTGTTATACACTCAGACACATTACTGGGATTATTATTGCTGTGGGGCTCTGTGATACACTCAGACACATTACTGGGAGTATTATTACTGTGGAGCTCTGTTATACACTCAGACACATTACTGGGAGCTCTGTTATACACACAGACGCATTACTGGGAGTATTATTGCTGTGGAGCTCTGTTATACACTCAGACACATTACTGGCAGTATTATTACTGTGGTGCTCTGTTATACACTCAGACACATTACTGGGAGTATTATTGCTGTGGAGCTCTGTTATACACTCAGACACATTACTGGGAGTATTATTGCTGTGGAGCTCTGTTATACACCCAGACACATTACTGGGAGTATTATTGATGTGGAGCTCTGTTTTACACTCAGACACATTACTGGGAGTATTATTACTGTGGAGCTCTGTTATACACTCAGACACATTACTGGGAGTATTATTGATGTGGAGCTCTGTTTTACACTCAGACACATTACTGGGAATATTATTGATGTGGGGCTCTGTTATACACTCAGACACATTACTGGGAGTATTATTGCTTTGGAGCTCTGTTATACACTCAGACACATTACTAGGAGTATTATTGCTGTGGAGCTCTGTTATACACTCAGACACATTACTGGGAGTATTATTGCTGTGGAGCTCTGTTATACACTCAGACACACCAACAATAAGGAGCTTCTAGAAATGAGGGACATTAGGACAGAAGAAAGGGACAGAGGGATTTGGGCCCAAAATAAGGACTGTCCTTCCTTAACATGGACACTTGGGAGGTATGAAGGTGTCCTGTCCAAAAAGTATTACAAAAGCAGACTCCATTGGTTTCTCGCTTTAGACGACTTTCCTACAGCAGAGAGAATACTTTGATAGATAAATCGTTACCAATGCATCTGTTTCTGCTGCTCTCCCTGTGCTGACTGCTAAGTCATGTGATAACAATGATTGACAGGCAGCTGAGATGGAGTCTCCCATTGTCAGGATAATGTAGTGTGGCTCTCTACTTTACAATCTATTTCTCAGACCTCACAAACATATCTTTATTAAGTATAGGGCATCAGTAAACATAATATTAAAAATACTGGCATGTGACAACTCCCCTTTAGTTATTATTTGATTTCATACTGGGGGCATGGGAATTCCAGAGACGAGACAAATATAACCATTCGATGTATAGCCGGGTGTTCAGATAGCACCGCATTATATCTCTCATACCTTATACGTACCGTTACTATCTGGGCTGAATTAGCAAGCAGCCAACTCACTGTCGTCTGTTCAAAATTTATACTGTGGAGAAGAGAGAGACGTATTTCAAACCAATCCGCAGAAATTAACCACAAAGAAAATAGTTATTATTAATTACCTTTAATCTATGTGCTATATCATTTCCTGCAATAAATTGTCTTCTGTAAAACCACTGCAGTGATTATCTTGTCTGATTCGTAGGCCGAATTAAGTTCACGTTTTTGACCATACCTCATTCCGTTTGACCTTTCACCTCTGTAGGACAATGCATTAAAATATGCATTGATAGTTACTACCATACCATCACAATATATTAGAGCTCATCCACAATAAGGATATAAACTGGGCCTTATTGGAAATGAAATCCTACTTTCAATTACTGATACAAATGTTTCCCTTCCCTTCTTCTTTGGAAATATAGGCTTATTGCTGTAGTGGTTATGGTGCCAGCAGTGTCCCTACCCCAATGTAGTCATCAAACTGTTTAGTAATGGTGTGACTTCTTACCATTTCACACCTCCGTTTTCTGTTGCACTGTTATAGAAACTGCAATGTTTACATTACAAGGTTAAATCCACCTCTAGTGACACGTCCTCTACAATCACACAAAATAACGCTGTACGCTCAAACTCCCATTACTCCTGAGGAGGCTGCAATGACTATAGTGCTCATCAGCCCCATTACACAGACCAAAAACACCAAAAAATGTACCTGAGCACTATTCCAAATCCCTGTGCACATTTAAATAACTGGAGGTTCATGTATTGGGTCTGATGTGTACTATAGTCATTGCTGCTGCCCAGGAGTAATGGGAGTTTGAGCTCAGGTCAGGGCCGGCGCTACCTGTAAGGCGGACTAGGCAGCCGCCTAGGGCGCCCCTTGGGAGGGGGCGCCGCCAGGAGCGCCGGCCCCGCTCATGCTGCAGCCGCCCGAGCGCTCTGTAGAGAGCCTCAGGCGGCTGCAGCTTTGCCCGGGCGGTGCGTCCATGAGGGCGGACCGCACCGCCCGGGCGCAGCCTGAGGAGAGGCTGACAGGAGGGAATCGCTCAGCGCTCTCTCCTGTCAGCTCCCTCTCTGTAGCGTGGCCGAGCCCTCTATTGGTCCGACCGGTAGAGAGAGCAGCTGTCTCCTGTACCCGGCCGGACTAACAGGAAGTGAACACTGAGTGTTCACTTCCTGTTAGTCCGGCCGGGTACAGGAAACAACAGCTCCCTGTACCGGTCGGACTATACTGGGCTCGGCCACACTACCACACAGGTAGGGGAGGGAGGGGGAGGAAAGAGGGAGGAAGGGGGGAGAATAAAAAAAAAAGAGAGGGAGGGAGGGGGAGAAGAAAGAAACAGGGAGGGAGGGGGGAGAAGAAAGAAACAGGGAGGGAGGGAGAGAAGAAAGAAACAGAGAAGGAGGGAGGGGAGAAGAAAGAAACAGAGAGAGAGGGAGGGGGAGAAGAAAAAAAAGAGGGAGGGGGAGAAGAAAGAAACAGAGGGAGGGAGGGGGAGAAAGAAACAGGGAGGGAGAGAGGGGGAGAAAGAAACAGGGAGGGAGAGAGGGGGAGAAAGAAACAGGGAGGGAGGGAGGGGGAGAAAGAAACAGGGAGGGAGGGGGAGAAGGAAACAGGAGGAGGGGGAGAAGGGAAACAGGGAAGGAGGGAGGGGGGGAGAAGGAAACGGAGGGAGGGGAAGAAAGAAACGGAGGGGAGGTGGGGAAAAAAGAGGGAGGAGGGGGAGAAGGAAACAGGGAGGGAGGGGAAGAAGGAAACAGGAAGGAGGGGGAAGAAAGAAACAGGGAGGGGAAGAAACTAACAGGGAGGGGGGGGGAGAAAGAAACTAACAGGGAGGGTGGGGAAAGAAAGAAACTAACAGGGAGGGTGGGGAAAGAAACTAACAGGGAGGTGGGGGGAAGAAACTAAGGGGGGAGGAGACATTGACGGGGAGAGAGAAATTGACAGGGAGGGGAGAGTGACAGGGGAGGGAGGGGGAATGAGAGTAACAAGGGAGGGGGGGAGAAGAGAGTGACAAGGGAGGGGGGAGAGATTGACATCCATCACACACACACACACACACACACAATCACACAATGCACCCCTTACACACAAAGACAATGAACCCCTTGCACACAGAAAAACACACAATGCATTACACACACAATGCATTACACACACACACGCAATGCAACCCTTACACACAATGCATCCCTCGCACACACAGAAACACACAATGCATTCCTTACACACACTCAATGCACCCCTTACAGACTCACACACTTCATCCCTTACATACACAGAAACACACCATGCAGCCCTTACACATACAAACACAGATTCACAAAATGCATTCCTTACACACAAATCAGGACATTCCCTACACACCCCATCCCCTGTGAACAAACTCATTGGTGGAAAATGAAGGTGGACCCTGGGACCCAGACCTTGAGCTGTGTAAAGGGCCCCCCAAAAATGGAGCTGCTTCTCGTTCTCCCAGAACATTGATTTGTGTGACCACAGTTACAAACAGCCGCCAGAGATCCTGTTATACACCAGACCAGTGGAGCCAGACTGCAGCTAGAGCCCATCATCATCCTCATCTGCTTGTAAGTAGGTAATCTAGTATATTATTCGTGGCACTAATCTCTAATTTACCTCACATTAAAGAAACATTATAGTCCCCAGAACCACTGCACCTTAATGTAGTGGTCCTGGTGTCTATAGCCTGTCCCTGCAGGCCTTTTAATGTAAACACGGCGGCACTGCAGCACTAGCGTTAGTTAACATGGCAGGTCATATGGGTGGGGCATTGCGATGTCACGGGGGGGAGGAGGGGGGCGTCAAACTTTACTTTTGCCTAGGGCGGCAAAAATCCTTGCACCGGCCCTGGCTCAGGTCCTAACTTTGTATGTTTGTATTTGCTTTTGTGTTACACAGCCATGTTACAATGCTGCTACCCACCCCATGTGTACCTTATTAATAGTTAATAAACTTATAGAGATTTATTAAATTACCCCTTTCTGTCTAATTTTAGCTTGAAGAAGCTCGGTGAACTGTTAGTGTAGGACTCACCTACGAGGTTTTGCCTTGACGTGGCAGGTGAGCTTATACTTATATGGCCATTGGAGTGATAATAAGACCTCCAGTTATTTAAATGTGCATATGTATTTGGGATAATGCTCAAGTAACTTTGTTGTTGTTTTCATACTTCCTCTGCAACAAGCATCACATACTCAAAATAACTGTATCAGGGCCGCAAAAAAAACCTTTAGTTTTCAAAGTAATGTAGGTTTATTTATAAAAGTACAGTATTAAAAAAAAGTTGCCTAACTGACACTGGACGTCCTCACGCTCTTAGGGCTTCAAAATAAACAAAAGAGCAGATTTCTTTTAAGGAGACGTGATTAGCATATAACCAATGTTTCAGTCCAACTACCTTGACATATTAAGAAATGTTTGGTAATGGGATTGAAATGGTGAATGTATGCTGTAGCACAGCTGTAAAAAAACAAATGATTTTAAAGTCCAATGAGTGTGTGCTTCACTTTGGCTGAGATCATCAAACTTGATGATCTCAGCCAATCCAATGCTTTCCCATAGGAAAGCATTGGGAGGCTATTGTGCATGTGTGGCAAAAAGCTGCGCGGCCAATCAGCATCTCCATAGGGAGTATTCAGTGCCTCCATAGAGACCCAATCTAATACACTGCCCCCATTCTAATACACTCCCCACAAATCCACAACACAAAGTGGCCCCAGGGCAGGTGGGCCGCAAATATATTCACTGTGGGCCCCAAGTTTGACATGCTTGCTCTACAAGGACCAAGTAAACTGTGTTCACGTGATGTTGAATTCAATGATTTCCTTTAAGAGCATTTTGATGTACAAGTGACATTCGGAGCGCATGCGCATCAGTGTCCAACGCTCCTCTATCAGGGGCATTAGATTAGCAATCGGCTCGAGAGTCGGATGACGTCGCCCTGCTTCTTGCTCTTACTGAGCTGTAGTGCCTGTAGGGAGCAGTACACATTGGACTCCAGGTAAGAAGCCAACTGTTCAAGGGCACTCCTGGCACCATAACTACTACACCACATAGCTGCCTTGGTTATAGGACTGGGAGTGCTTCTTTAAGATTTAAGAAACTCAACTGGAAATGTTACCCAGCTTAACAATGCTAATTTTAACAACCTAGGAAATATAAAAGGTTGAGACAGCTTTGCTGGGAATATGACTTCCAACCCCAACACTAAACAGCTGTTAGAGCCTGTACTTTAACCTGATAGGATATATCATTGTATTGTATTTTTGTACTGATATTTTTATAATTACAGACTAAATTGATGTGTGGAACAAGCATATGCTACGTGCAAAACCGAAGAAAGTGTTCTTACTCCCCTTTAAGGCTGCTTTAAGTAGAGTGCTGATTTTAAAACCAGATTATGTCCACATCAAATATAATCTCGGTGACAGCTATACAGGGTCCTTTGAGAATCTTTAATTCACTGATGTTTGACAGACAGTTTTAGAGATTTCTCCCAAATGTTATTAAGTTCTTGTTTTGCTGACAAAGTTCCAAGATTGTCAGAGAATTTTGAGAGCACCTGCTTGCGTTGTATCTGTCTCTGTCTCATCACCCTGAGCATGCTTGCTGATTGGTGTGTACACTTCCCCCTATCTCTCCTGATAAGACGCGTATTAAATAAACAATCGCGGGTATTCCAATATTTGCACAGAAGAATAAAGGTGCCCTTCTAAAATATTGAGTGACAGGAGGTGGCAGAAGTGCATTAACTAAGAGATAAGATTACGATATTGGTCTCTGATTTATTAACGGAAGGGGGAGCAGGGGGTTGTTTTATTTACTTTTTTTTTTTTAATAAAATTAGGAATTGTGGAGATCTGACAAAGGAATTACACGATTTATAGTGTAGGTCAAACTAGCCAAGCTGGAATAATTGTTGAAGAATATATACAGTTTGAAAATGTTAGTCTAAAATGTGTTATTTTCAGGTCCCCAAAATTCATAGATTAGTGAATAAAAATAATTAAAATAAATAGAAAAATGTACATATTAAACATTAAAGGAACACTATAGGGTCAGGAACACAAACATGCATTTCTGAACCTATAGTGTTAAAAACACCATCTAGCCCCCCTCTCCCCTTGCCTCCTAAATATAGTCATTTCTTACTTTTATTCCTGTCTGCTGCCTCTGCCCCTGATCTGCCTGCTTGACTGACATCATAAGTGGTGGTCTGAGTTAATCACAATGCTTCCCCAAAGGATTGGCTGAGACTTTCAAGGAGGCAGGTCAGGGGCAGATCCAGCACAAACATAGCCCTGGCCAATCAGCATCTCCTCAAAGAGATACATTGAATCAATGCATTTCTATGAGGATAGTTCAGGGTCTGCATGTAGAGGGTGGAGACACTGAATGTCACTCACATTGTGCAGCACTGCCCAAGGACACACCTCTTGCAGCCATCTGAGGAGTGGCCAGTGAAGTTATCACTAGGCTGTAATGTAAACACGGCATTTTCTCTGAAAAGACAGTGTTTACTGCAAAAAGCCTGAAGGTAATGACTGGTGTACTATCAAAATAATGTGTTTTTTTTTATTAATTAATTGCTAAATGTGGATCTATCAGGGTTGGAATTCTGCATTACATGTGCCATTCTGCTGATCACTAAATTAAAAGAATATGACAATACCAGTTTAATAGATTTAATAGATTTACTCCATGACTCAACATTTTCTCAAGGAAAATCTGAACATGCTTTAGTGACTGCACACTTTTCTGACCCCCAACTTCCATCTGGCTTTAATTCAAATCAAAATGTACTCCCTCCAAAGAGTGCTGTAATCCAGATTGGCACAGGGCACAATGAAGTATATAGTGAGATATGATTTGGTTTTTGCAAGTCCTGGAATACAACTGACAGCTGACGATATAATGTGAATAAAAACAAAAATTCCAAAAGTATCCATTAAACTGATATTTATTATACTTAAATTTAGCTCGATTGCACAAAGCTCCCATCCACTGACTGTTGATTCAGTTCTCCGACCCCTTCTGTTCAAGAGTTTATGAATGATCTTTCCACTGTTTGAATGCTTAATCTGTCCTATGTATATGCAGGCAATACCATACTCTATATACAAGCAAAGTAGATTCATCACAACTCAAGGCTGTGTTATAGAATTCTCCGAGGTTAAAATATGAATGACGAAAACAGTCACAATGGTATTTACAACAAATTAATCCCTAACTTACAATGGGTTGAATTTAACCCCTAACTATCCTATCCTAGTGTGAACATACTGTGCAATAAAAAAGTTACCTTCCGTTTTAGTCTATTAAATGTACTAAATGCTTGTGCTTTGCATATCCATGTCAGTAAACTCGGCACAGTCTATAATCCTTTGTGTTGTCATGTTCTCCAGTCTAACTAATTTACCTATCATTGTGACAGTTTAAGATTATCTAAAAACTATCCCTAAAGGGCTTCTTCTGTTGCTATATTCATTGTTAATTTTTCATCTTCGAGTTTTACCCTATCTGTATGTTTACGTCTTCTCCCCTCCAGTTTTTTTGCCCTACTAAAATGTGAAAATAATATAAAACTTACATGGAATCCAGTGACGGTTTGTTTTCGTGCATTCTTCCTCATCACGCCATGCCATCTTCTTTTTGGTCGAGGTCCAATCAAATGCTTCTCATGAAGAAGCACTGATGGACAGCAGGCACATGGGCGGGGGTGCCTCATACTGGCCAATCAGAGGAGAGGAAGGAAGTAGGGAGAGGGCTGGCTGGAGAGAGTTGCAGGCTGCCTAAGTCACATGTGCCGGGAGCGTAACTAGACCCCAGCACAAAACTCCAGATTGCTCTGTACAGGCAGCGCTTCAAGCAGAAACAGCAGATTTCAACCACCATGACCACTTCTATAAAGTTCTAAAATAACCTACAATAATTTTTTTTATTCTTTCTCACTCACACTGTGTCAATCTGCACATCAAACAATCACATAGATAATCAAAGTAAAAAACAATCTCAAGAGTCAATTTATCAGTCGTTTCTTATCGATACGTATTTCTTTTTAATCTTATAATCTGACCCTTTGTTAATCCCTAATGGTAGATAATTGCAGTGGCCTGCTGTCTGGTATAATGTGTCATGGATTCGAGAGAAACCCGAGTTTCTATGTAACATGGCTCTAATATGCACCGATGTGTTGTTAAACATGTCACAACCATTATGGCAAACTAGTCTTCAGAGTTAGCGAGCGGTTTATCATGCCATGGCCATTAATATAGTCTGCTCCTAGACAGGACTTATCCATACAACATATAATGATTTCAATAGAGTCTATCCCTCTCAGAGAGCTATCCATTAAATATGTCACTGTCATTAATATACTAAAATCCTAAGAGACACGAATCCATCAAACACGTCAAGGATATTAATATTCTCTAGTCTCAAAGGGTACTGATCCATTAAACATGTCACAATCACTAATAAACTATTCTCTTATGGGGTTCTGATCCATTATGCATGTCAGTACTATAATATACTCTGTCGCTAAAAAAGACTGATCTGTTAGAGGTAAATTAACACACAATGTGATAATCCACTTGTGTACCAATTAAAAAAAAATATCTGGATTAAGTATATCGTTCCACTCTTTTACACAGACTGTAACGTTTAAGAATCTCGTTGTCATGCATCGAATGGGGAATAATTCATGGATCAGCTAAGTGAGTTTGGGGGTCACGATCAAAAACAGAACTGGGACCCTCCAGAGCGGCAGCTGCCTCCATTTTAATTTGCATTGTTCCCGAGCTTAATTAATGGTGATAATTAAAGTAGCGGCCACCCAGGATCGCATCTCCTAGCAATCTCAGGAACACTAGTACATGTAACTCAAAATACTGCCCTGAAGTAAACTCTTTAAACCTACACTCACCTTAACACTATACCTAACACTTACCCTAACACTATCCTTAACTCCAACCCTAAAACACTAACCCTAACACTATCCTTAACTCCAACCCAAAAACACTAACCCTAACACTAAACTTAACTTAACTTTGGGGTCAAAGGCCGGTTACAGCCTATCAGATCTAGAGGAGGGGTATTTAGGCCCAGTTCTCATCCTGCTCAGTGCCCTGTCATGGTTTCCCTTGTGGTTGTCCGAGAGCGCGTTCCTGTTTATAGTTTTCTACCTGGTTTTTGACTTTGGCTTTGTTTATTGACTTCTCTATATTCTGGTATCCTGACTCCTGGCTTTCCTCATCACTGTGTCCCTTTCTGTGTTCCCTGAACTCGGCTAGTATTTTTGACTATTCTATGTACGTTAAATCCGACCATTATAAGGACCGGTAATACGTTAATTATTTGTCATCTGTGCTATACAGTTCTACGTACTGGATCAAAAAGTAATCCTGACATTACGACATGGCCATAGATCCTGTAGAACTGTGTCAGCACATAGCTGCTTGCGAGAGGAAATTAGAGGAGAATGATCACCGCATGGATCAATTCGCTCAGGCTTTCAGGACGCTTCTCGCTAGAATGGCGCATCTGCAGCCTGCAGGGTCTCCTCCTATAGCACCTCTATCCTACCCTGTGTACCTCCACCCACTGTTAATAGGACTCCTAGCATCTCCTTATCACCATCCCTACAGTTTGATGGCAATATCCAGGAATGCAGGGGTTTTCTTAATCAAGTGGAGTACCATTTTGAGGCCTCACCAGGGTCGTTCCCCACGGACAGAGCAAAAATTGGTTATCTAATGAATCAATTAAAGGGCAAGGCTCTTGCCTGGGCTAATCCGTTGTGGGAGAGTAATCGGAGCATTGCTCATAATTACCAGGAATTCCTTGCCGAATTCAAGCTCACGTTTGAGCCATTGGGTAGAAAGGATGACGCCTCCGCTGCCCTAATGCACATCAAACAAGGTAACCGGTCTATCTCGGATTATGCTATTGAATTCCGTACCTTAGCTTCTGAGGTAGACTGGACTAACAATGGGTTAATATCAGCATTCAAAAGGGGTCTTTCAAAGACTATACTAGATGAGATAGCCACTAAAGCCACAGTCCGAACCCGAACCTATGCAGTTGAGGGTCACTAGACTGTCTGAGGCTGAAAAACAGTATAGGAGAAGGGAGGGGTTATGCCTATATTGCGGTAGAAAGGGACATATTATAACTAATTGCCCAGTGCGTCCGGAAAACTTCTGCACCTAAGAACCTTAAGGGGACAGATCTTAGGTGTGATGGAGTTGACCTCTAACAAAAACAAAAGTAGATTCCTCCTTGAGGGATCTATTTTCCCTTGATAACAAGAAGTTTTCTTGCAGTGCCCTAATGGACTCAGGTGCTGCTGGAAATTTTATTGATGTCCAGTTTATTAGGGGTAATGAGATACCGGTCAGGGAGAGACCTACACCACTAGCTGTAGAGGCTATTGATGGTAGACCACTCACACAACCGCTTATAACCCACGAAACTGTCCCTATTACGATCTCCATTGGGGCCTCCCATAGGGAGGAGATGACGTTTCAGGTTATTACTTCTCCATCATGTCCTATCATATTAGGGTTTCCGTGGCTGAGTAAGCACAATCCCTATATTGACTAGGTTAATGGGGAGATATTAGAATGGGCTAAAGAGTGTATGGGGAGATGCATAATACCAGTATTAAAGAGATTGGATACTATTGACCTTCCCACTGCCACTCCCCAAACTCCTGGAGTTCCCATACAATACCGAGAACTGTGTTTAACAAGACTCAATCCGATGTATTGCCTCCCCACAGAGCATATGACTGTGCCATTAACCTGTTTTCAGGTGTTATGCCACCTAAGGGGGCAGTTTATGCCTTATCTCCCCAGGAGAGTAAAATAATGGAGGAATACATCAAAGAATCCTTGAGCAAAGGGCACATAAGAAAGTCATCCTAACCAGCTGGTGCAGGATTCTTTTTTGTTGAGAAAAAGGGTGGTGAGTTACGCCCTTGCATAGACTACAGGGCACTTAATAAAATCACTGTAAAAAATGCATACCCTATTCCACTCATTTCCGAATTGTTCGATATACTTCAGGGAGCTAAAGTATTTACTAAGCTTTACCTTAGGAGCGCTTACAATTTGGTTAGAATTAAAGAGAATCATGAGTGGAAGACGGCATTTAATACCCGTAGTGGACACTATAAATATCTGGTAATGCCATTTGGGTTATGCAACGCCCCGGCCGTATTCCAAGACTTTATAAATAATGTACTCAGGGAATTCATTTACTCATTTGTCTTGGTTTATTTGGACGATATTTTGGTGTGTTCCTCTGATCTTCAAACTCACCACTTCCATGTGAAACAGGTTCTGCAGACGTTGTTGAAAAATAAACTTTATTGTAAATTAGAAAAGTGCATATTTGACCAGCCTGAAGTCCACTTTTTGGGTTACAACATCTCTGCATCGGGATTTCAAATGGATCCTAAAAACTAGAGGCTGTACTACACTGGCCATTACCCTCTGGTTTAAAAGCCATTCAAAGGTTTATTGGTTTTGCCAACTATTACAGAAGATTCATCAAGGGATTTTCTTCTGTAATAGCCCCAATCACAAATATGACTCGCAAAGGGGTTAGTAGCACGGTACGATCCAAAGAGGCTGTGAATGCTTTTGAGACTCTTAAACAAAGATTTGCCTCTGAGGACATACTAAAACATTCCGACACCAGTAAACCTTTTATATTGGAGGTTGATGCATCCGAGACAGGGGTAGGGGCTGTTTTCTCTCAGAGAGAAAGCCAGGGAACACCATTGTATCCTTGTGTCTACTTCTCCAGAAAGATGTCTCCTGCTGAGCGCAACTACGATATTGGCAATAGAGAACGGTTGGCCATTATTCTTGCCTTCAAGGAGTGGCAACAGCTTTTGGAGGGTTCCAAGGACCCCCTGTTGATCATAACCAACCACAAAAACCTGGAATATATAGGGGATGCCAAACGTTTGTCTTCCAGACAGACTAGATGGTCGATGTTCCTTTCACGTTTTAACCTCCTCATTACTTATAGACCTGGTTCTAAAAATACCAAGGCTGATGCCTTGTCCAGGCAATTTGATAATGAGTCAGCTCCGGAACAGATGACATCTCCTATTATTCCAGCAGAGTGTATTATTGCTACTACTGTCCTCTCACTGTCTTCTCCACTGCTTGGCACCATACTGGAGGCCCAGCCTCAGGCGCCCAGTGGTAAACCGTGTGATAAACTGTTCGTTCCCCTATGTGAAAGGGTTAATATCATGAAAGTGTTCCATGACAATATAACTGCTGGACACCCGGGCATCAATAAGTCCACTGCCGCGATCACTAGATCATTTTGGTGGGATTCACTAAGGAAAGATGTTAAGGAGTATGTGCAGGCATGTTCTGTGTGTGCAGTTTCTAAGGTGACTTATCCTAACACTATCCTTTACTCCAACCCAAAAACACTAACCCTTACACTATCCTTTACTCCAACCCAAAAACACTAACCCTAACACTATCCTTACCTCAACAAATTTATGTAACACAACTGACACATAACGGCAAAATATATATTAGGTTAAAAACACATGTGCTGCTTGTGCTCTTTTGAAACCTTTAAAAAAACTCATAATAGATAATCAGGACCTGACAGATAATCAGGTAATTGCATAATTCAGTATCAAGGGCAACTAGCGTGAAGTATTTTGTTTTGGGAAGTTGATGTTTTTAGGCCATGGGGACTCACTATAACTCTGGTCAAGTATCAGTCTGTAAATTAAAAAGTAGATATAAGTTTGGATTGAGTAACTCTATCTAATATCTAATATGCTAATGTAAGGTTGGCAGGTAAGGAAGAATTTTAATGTAAAGTAATGATAATGGAGAGGGGAAGGTGGAACATATCCCATAATGCAATATACTTTTACGAGTAGCCGCTAAAATCATATGGGCTAATATTGAGGCACGATTTGAGTATTCCGTTGTCACCCCCGGTATTGCCCAATAATGGGGGAATACCGAAGGATCTACCTAGTAGTTGTGTTATATAATTTTTTACTTGTTTCCAGAATGCTTTGATTCCCACACATCCCCAAAACCAAAGGTAGAGGTCTCCTGTCCCACATTTCAAACTGCTGGCCGAGTCCCTGAGTTTTAGGGGAAATTGTTTTTGAGGCGAGTAATACACATGTTGTGCAATTTTCAAATGCATTTCTTGAAAGGTGATGGAAATAGGTAAAGCAGCTTGACGGTTGTTGTTATGTTTGTTTCACGTGTCGTGTCAGTGTTGGGAAATGTTTTGTCCACCTTTATAGACCCTGTTGTGTAGTAATCCAGGTTAAATCTAATTTGTGAGTAAAGTGAGCTAATTGAGTAGGATGAGGTGGTCGGTTATGTAAGTAGATAATCCATGGAGTGATCTTAGTCTTACGAACTAAGGTGGAGAATAATCGGTCAGGAAATTTGTGTTTGATTTGTTGGAGGGTAAGGTTCAATTTTTTACTTTCATCCAAAAAATTATATTTGTGTATTATACTTCCCCATTATGCAAATATGGGTTACTTAAGAAGGGGATAAATCTGGTATATTGCCACTTTAGATCCAGGAGCTGTCTTACCAATTTCCATGTTTTAATAGTGGTTGCTAATAAATGGTTTCTTGTGCTCCCTCTGGGATGGAGGCGTATTGGGTGTGTAGTAGACATGTGCAATTCGTTTTGGTCCGAATATGAATTCAGACGAATTTCGGACAATTCGGACATTCGGGTACTTCCGAATGTCCGAATAGCCGAATTGCCGAAGTGCCGAATTGCCGAGGTCCTGAAGTTCCGAAATTACAGAATATCCGAAGTGTCCAAGTTCCGAAGTGCTGAAGTGCTGAAGTTCCAAAGCACAGTATTGCCTAAGTACTAATATACTTACCCAGTGGAAGAAGAAGAATGTTACACTGTATACAATTTTAAATAAAAAGTATACAAACATAGCCAGGATTCAGCTGTAAGCATTTGCAACACTTACAACAATCAAGTAGCACACATTCATA
>OW240919.1:66857241-67189741 GCA_933207985.1 Pelobates cultripes
GCCAGCCCGCTCCTGGCCCCTGTCATCACTGCCAGAAGTGGGGACATTATAAAAGGGAATGTCCCCAGCTGAGGGATCGTTCTACGTGGATTCGCCCCGGCCCACCACCACCACCACCGAGAGCAGCCGCCGCCCATCACTACCAAAATATAGTGGCCACACCATATGGGTCAGCTGTTCCCATAACAACCGTGGAACAGTGGAAAGTACTACACGAGGCGGATCCAGTCCAGGCCAATGCTGATAACAGACAACATCACAGGCAGACCGTATACTTGGAGGGTAAAGCAGTACAGGGCCTACGTGATTCGGGGGCTACCATCACCTTGGTCAAAAGTCATCTGGTCTCGGATGAAGCGAGACTAAGTAAAACTGTGGCCTTCAGGGTAGCCGGGGGAGCAGTGTACCGGCTACCTACAGCAAGGGTACATTTACATTGGGGAGCGGGGGCAGGACATGTGGAGGTGGGGTTGATGCCGCAGTTACCGGCGGAGGTTTTATTGGGGAACGATCTGGGGAGGCTCACATCTGCTTTTGAGCCCCAGACGTCACCCGTGGTCACCCGTCAACAGGCCCGCACCCAGGACTACAACACACCTCCGGAGGTTCAGGTAAGAGACCCTTCCCCTTCCCTTGACTGTGTCCCCTGGGCCCCTCCGAACGAATTCGCAGCAGAGGTAGTGACTGACCCCACCTTGCAGGTATACAGAGACAAGGTGACAGCAGACCCTCCGGAGGGAGGGGGGGAGAGATTTGTCTGGGACAAGCAGCTTTTGTCCCGGAAACAGACAAGCAGATTGAGGGGTCAGACCCAATAGTGACGAGGCAGCTAGTGGTGCCGCAGCGGTACCGGGCAGAGCTACTCCGGATAGCGCACGATATCCCGCTATCCGGACATCTAGGGGTCAGCCGTACTAGGTATCGACTGACCCAAAATTTCTTCTGGCCAGGGATCAGCCAGGAAGTGCGCCGGTATTGCACCACCTGCGACACCTGCCAGAGGATAGGGAAAAGGGGAGACCGGAGGAAGGCGAAGCTACACCCCTTGCCAATAATTGAGGAACCGTTTAGCAGAATAGCGGTAGACTTGATACCAACATTCAGGCTGAAACGGTCGCGGATGCCCTCATGCAGATATTCTCCCGGTTGGGATTACCCAGGGAGATTATCTCGGATCAGGGTACCCAATTTACCGCAGAATTTACCCAACACCTCTGGAGGATCTGTGGCATTAAGCCTATTATCAGTGCCCCTTACCACCCCCAGACTAATGGGCTCTGCGAACGGTTCAATGGCACATTGAAACAAATGCTCCGAACCTTCGCAGAGACCCATAAGGACTGGGAGCGGTTCCTGCCACATCTCCTATTCGCTTACCGGGAGGTGCCGCAGGAATCCACGGGGTTCTCCCCGTTTGAACTGTTGTTTGGGAGGAGGGTCAGAGGCCCCTTAGATCTTATAAGAGAGCATTGGGAGGGAGACCGGAGCGCAGATGGCACCCCCATCATACCTTATGTGTTGGCTCTCCGAGACCGCCTGGAAGCCTTAACCAGGACGGTAAGGGAAAACCTTCAGGCGGCACAGACTCGCCAGCGCACATGGTATGATCGGGGAGCCAGGGACCGTAGCTTTCAGGTCGGGCAGAAAGTGCTGATTTTAAAGCCTGTCCGACATGACAAGCTACAGGCCGCCTGGCAGGGACCTTATAAGGTGGTGGAACAGAGATGTGACACCACCTATATAATTGGCTCCTGTACAGGGACGGGAGGGCGACGCATGCTCCATGTGAACATGATGAAGCCCTACCAAGCACGCTCCGAGGAGGTAACCGCCATATGCGCGCCCAATTCAGATGAGTCTGACAGCTTACCACTCCCAGATCTGCTGGAAGATGGGCAGATGTCTGGGGATTTAGGGGAAGTCACACTGGGAGACCGGCTGAGCCCACAGGAGCGCATCGAGGTACGGCAGCTGTTGGAAGAGAAACGAGACACGTTCTCTAACGTACCTGGGTACACCCCTCTGGCCACTCACCGGGTAGAGACCCCAGGGCAATTACCGATGCGTCAGACCCCCTACCGCATCCCCGAAGCGGTAAGGGAAAACATGCGCAAGGAGATCGATGAGATGCTCCAACTGGGGGTAATTGAGCCCTCAGATAGTCCCTGGGCTTCTCCGGTAGTACTCGTACCGAAGCGGGACGGTACGACCCGCTTCTGCGTAGACTACCGGAGATTAAACGAGAAAACGGTGTCCGATGCATACCCTATGCCACGGATAGATGAGCTACTGGACAGAATGGCCAGGGGTCAATACCTCACTACCATTGACTTATGTAAGGGGTATTGGCAAATCCCCCTGGCCCCAGAGGCCATCCCGAAATCGGCCTTTGTCACCCCATTTGGCTTATACCAGTTTAAGGTCATGCCATTTGGGATGAAAAACGCCCCAGCTACTTTCCAGCGGATGGTAGACCGACTCCTGGATGGGTTCCAAGACTACACCTGTGCCTACCTGGACGATATTGCCATTTTTAGCAATACGTGGCAGGAGCACTTGGCCCATATAGGAGCGGTTCTAGACAGGATTAAGGAAGCTGGTTTGACATTGAAACCGGCCAAGTGCAGCATAGGGATGGCCGAGGTGCAGTACCTCGGACATAGAGTGGGTTGCGGCAAACAGAAGCCCGAACCAGCCAAGGTAGAAGCCGTGGCCCAGTGGCCCACTCCTAGGACTAAAACCCAGGTGTTAGCCTTTCTAGGGACCGCTGGGTATTACAGGAAGTTTGTCCCTAACTATAGCGCCCTCGCCAAACCTCTCACTGACCTTACTCGGAAGAATTTGCCCCGCCAGGTGACCTGGACCCCGGAGTGTGAGCAGGCATTCCAACATCTCAAAAATGCACTGATAAACGCTCCTGTCTTGGCAGCTCCCAATCCAACTAAACGTTTTCTTGTTCACACAGACGCTTCTATGTTTGGATTGGGAGCAGTACTGAGCCAAGTCGGAGCCGATGGCGGAGAACACCCCGTGGCTTACATCAGTCGCAAGCTGTTACCCAGAGAAGTAAGCTACGCCGCCATCGAGAAGGAATGCCTGGCTGTGGTGTGGGCCTTAAAGAAACTACAGCCGTATCTGTAACGGACCGTTTTGCACACAAGGGGTAAAAACCGTTTAGGCGATCGGCCCCCTTTCCAGAGATCCAGGCACAGCTACTGCAGAACACCAAAACTCACGAACTGGATACAAAATAGCACTCCAACTCCCGAACTGGAACCTCCCAAATAGCTGCTAGCAGACGAACAGGAAAAGCAGACTAACAGCTTACACTCCTGGCAATCAGTCTCTAACAGCATACAGTGAATCCCCCCAAGAACGAGACAAGGCTCCGTGTTGAGGGTCAAGCAGTGGTCTCAGGTGCTGGCACACCCAGCCTGGTTTTTATTACAGTGTTTCAAATACAGGACCACCCACAGGGAGGGATAAAACAACCAATCATATCACAGTTACATCCCACATATTCCCTCCCCTTATCCTGAGAGGAAACTCAATTATACAAACAGTTAAAACATACTTTCTACCCAACTTTCATAACTCCAAAACCATACATCACATTCACATAAAATTACATATTCTCAATCAATCCATTCAGGGGAACAACATATTCAAAAATGGCACAAATCAGACAAGGGGTTCAAAAGTTAGTAAAAGTCCTTTGTGACTAAATGAAGCATGGCTTTCTGGCCCAAACCAGTTTCAGAGTCTTCTATCCTGGAGATAAGTAATTCAATTATCTCCCAGGACAGACACAAGACTCCATTAAGCACATGGTTGCAAAAAGACACAAAGCACTTTAAAATACATAAAGTCACATTTATACATAAAACACAGACATTTCACATATCCCCAGATAGCTCAGGTCTGAGCGCACATTATTAAGTGAATGGCGCTCGGACCACACAAATACAGTTTAATCACCATGGAGCCAAAGTCTTTACAGTCAGTTTCATACGAATGGGCTCCATGGGATTCCCATCTGGGGTATAACACATTCAAACAAATCTACTGAACCCCAGGCAGAAAAGCACGAATACAGCTTTTCTGCAGGCAAAAATAAAGTCTTTTAAAAGGGGGCCATAGTCCAAAGGCAGCAGGCGAGCAACCAGGCTTCTCCAATGCAATGTGGCGAGATTGGTCTCGTCACATCTCTCCCCTTTTCCAAACAGACTAACAGGGTATCTGACCTCCTGCCGGTCAGTGCCCTTGTTAGTCCAGCAGCCCACCCACAACAAATAATCAACAGCACAGCCCACCCACAATAAATGGTTACTACACCTGGGTAAAGGGGAAGCTTGTCCATGTCCAGGTGCCTCACCACGGCTGTGCTGGGTACGGGTACGCTGACTTGGTGGGTTGCTGCGTGGGCAGAGACCAGCGGCACTCTGCCCTGTTGCCAGCGCTACTGGGAGGGTAGCCTGGTGGAAGCCTGGTTGTTGGAGGGGGAGACCGACTGTCTCCCCTTTAAATACACCGCTCTGCTGCTGCTGCTGGAGACTGACTGTCTCCCCTTTAGATGCACAGTCCTGCTGCTGGAGACCGACCGCCTCCCCTTTGGTTACCCATCTCTGCTGCTGGAGGGGGAGACCGACTGTCTCCCCTTTGGCTAAACAGCCCTGTCGCTGGGGGGCAGGACCGACCGTCCCTACCCCCTGTGCTGGCAGTGTAGAGACTACGGTCCCATCTGCACAGTTGTGGGGCTTACTGTCTCCCCCTGGTACATTAAGCTGCCGCTGGGGAGAGGGGGTAACAAGCTCCTCTCCCATACATACTTCCAGCTGCGGGGGAGGGAGACCGACTGTCTCTGCTCCCAATACAGAGTCCTGCTGCTGGGGAAAGGAGACTGGGCTCTCTATTCCCGGTAGGACACTCTGCCACTGGGGAATGGAGACGGGGCTCCCAATTCCCAATGATCTGTGCTGCCGCTGGGGAATGGAGACTGGGCTCCCAATTCCCAAAGCATCATACTGCCGCTGGGGAATGGAGACTGGGCTCCCAATTCCCAAAAAATCACGCTGCCGCTGGGGAGGGAGGACACTGCTCTCCTCTCCCTGGACTTCACACTGCCTTCCCGGCATATCACTTGGCTGCTGGGGGGCAGGAACAACTACCTCTGCCCCCTGTAACTCAGCCTGCCACTGGGGAGGGAGGACGCTGCTCTCCTCTCCCTGCACTTTACGCTGCCTTCCCGGCATATCACTCTGCTGCTGGGGGGCAGGAACAACTACCTCTGCCCCCTGTAACTCAGCCTGCCGCTGGGGAGGGAGGATACTGCTCTCCTCTCCCTGCACTTTACACTGCCGCTGGGGAATGGAGCTCGGGCTCCCAATTCCCTGCAATACCGGTGGAGAGACCTCGGTCCCCTCTCCACCTGCCGCCTGGGGTTCCTCCCAGTAAATATCAACAATATCTTCCCAGCTGAATGGGTCTGAGACTGGATCTGTCACTCTGCTGTCCTGCGGAGCCTTCCTAATGGAGTGGAAGAGATCTCGGTAGTCCTGCTCCAGTTCCCACTCCAGGGTTGCTAGGTGAGCCAGGTCTTGCTCTACCTCATGGGGTCATCCCAGTCATGCCTAGCCTCCCTCTCGTAGAAAATTTCCTGAAGTCTGTTCTGCGCAGGGCTCCCGAAGTCAGGCTCTGCAAAGGACTCCCATAACAAGCCAGGACCATCAAACTCCTCTCCCTCTGGCTTGTCATGCTCAGCTGTCCAGGGTATATACTGTGCCATATACCACCAGAGCGCCTGGTAGGCATCCTCCAGCCATAGCTCCTGCCATACCCGATGCTCTAGTTCCTTCACCCATTCCTCCAGGGGCTGCTCTCCCAGGAAGGGCATCCGCAGGGCCACTTGCTTCTGCAACCGCTGCTCTTCACTGGGGAGACTCTCACCCCGCTGGTATTGTACATTATCCAGGGCCTGGTACCAGATGCCTTTCCTTAATGCATCCCGGCCATCCAGGTCCTCCTCCTTGTATAACACTGCTGGTTCCATTCTGTTGCTTTTAGGGTCGCTGTACTGGGACATGCGTTGCCCCCACTTGTAAATCCAAAGAAATGGTGTCTCCTGTAGCTGTCCTTCTGGCTGTAGGAACGATCCCGCCGCTTGCCACCAATTGTAACGGACCGTTTTGCACACAAGGGGTAAAAACCGTTTAGGCGATCGGCCCCCTTTCCAGAGATACAGGCACAGCTACTGCAGAACACCAAACTCCCAAACTGGATACAAAATAGCACTCCAACTCCCGAACTGGAACCTCCCAAATAGCTGCTAGCAGACGAACAGGAAAAGCAGACGAACAGCTTACACTCCTGGCAATCAGTCTCTAACAGCATACAGTGAATCCCCCCAAGAACGAGACAAGGCTCCGTGTTGAGGGTCAAGCAGTGGTCTGAGGTGCTGGCACACCCAGCCTGGTTTTTATTACAGTGTTTCAAATACAGGACCGCCCACAGGGAGGTATAAAACAACCAATCACATCACAGTTACATCCCACATATTCCCTCCCCTTATCCTGAGAGGAAACTCAATTATACAAACAGTTAAAACATACTTTCTACCCAACTTTCATAACTCCAAAACCATACATCACATTCACATAAAATTACATATTCTCAATCAATCCATTCAGGGGAACAACATATTCAAAAATGGCACAAATCAGACAAGGGGTTAAAAAGTTAGTAAAAAGTCCTTTGTGACTAAATGAAGCATGGCTTTCTGGCCCAAACCAGTTTCAGAGTCTTCTATCCTGGAGATAAGTAATTCAATTATCTCCCAGGACAGACACAAGACTCCATTAAGCACATGGTTGCAAAAAGACACAAAACACTTTAAAATACATAAAGTCACATTTATACATAAAACACAGACATTTCACATATCCCCAGATAGCTCAGGTCTGAGCGCACATTATTAAGTGAATGGCGCTCGGACCACACAAATACAGTTTAATCACCATGGAGCCAAAGTCTTTACAGTCAGTTTCATACGAATGGGCTCCATGGGATTCCCATCTGGGGTATAACACATTCAAACAAATCTACTGAAACTCAGGCAGAAAAGCACGACTGAAGCTTTTCTGCAGGTAAAAAAGATGTCTTTTAACAGGGGGCCATAGTCCAAAGGCAGCAGGCGAGCAACCAGGCTTCTCCAATGCAATGTGGCGAGATTGGTCTCGTCACAGTATCTATATGGACAGCCTTTTTCGTTACTCACGGATCACAACCCGTTGGTCTGGCTAAACCGGGTGGCTGGGGACAATGCCAGGCTGCTGCGCTGGAGTTTGGCGCTGCAGCCTTTTGACTTTAATATTCAGTACCGCCCGGGTAAACAAATGGGAATGCCGACGGGTTGTCAAGACAAACTGACCTGGAGAAATGATCCGTGAGTCCCCGGACATCCCCAAGCCGATCCGTGTTGGATCAGACTGTGTATGCCGGCTTGTGGGCAAGGGGGAGCAGTGTAGCAGATGGCACTGGGCTGTCCTGCAAATGTCTGTGAAAGAAATGCATTCGTGTGATCTGTTAGTTTCCTATGTGTTCTAAAGCCTTGTATTCTTGTGATTGTTCGGTAGTTTCGTTCCCTTAGTTTATTCGAATGAAACTACCGAACAACCAGACCTCCCCTGTGTGAAGTGTGTCCTCAATTACCCGTTGCAACATTGTTGCGAACGGGTAATTGAACAGTAAGTAGCCGTCCTTTGTTCTCGGGGGTGGCCGCCATTCGACAAACGAACACGTGGCGGCGGCCATTTTAAAACTCCCGAACAGCGGTGTTTAGCCGTCGAGTGTCTGGAACTAAAATCGGACACTCGAGTAGGCGAACACCGCTGAGACCTCCACAGCCCTGGTCCGTTCGGTTCCAAACTACCGAACGGCCCCTCGTTCGGTAGATAGAGAATACCGAACGAGGGGATTCAGGCGAACCCTCCCTAGCCTCTATAGCTAGAGGTTTTCGTGTATTTTATTCCCTTATGCCAGGACCGACCACAGGGCCCATTCACATGGAACCGAATTCGGCTATCTCAGTTCGTGCGGTCATTTTATTCCCTCCATACTTTTCCCGAACCCCTGGTCTGATCTGGGTGGTTTTTGGATATGTTGTTCACCCAGATCAGGGCTACCAGGGGATGTAGGATTTAAAGAGGTACCCCTACGTTTAGGGGTACATCCAGAAACGGGGGAATTGGTGTACTGGATAAGGGGATTATGATGCTGGCTGAGGGGAGGAGATGTGTGGGAGGTTACCAGGACAGGATTGGCTACTGTAATAATTACTGTAATCCCTCCCTTGCATGGGAGCATGCTTTATAAGGAGACTGTGATTAAAGGCTTGTCAGTTCTGCTCCTGAAACTGTGTGTCGTCCAGTTATTGGGATTGCTGTGGGGAGGTTGCTGTTATTTTACCTGCTGGAAACTTTGCCTATGGATTTATTATTTACTTGTTCCTGAGCCTCACTTGGATTATACGCGGAGACAACCTGGGGAATATTGCATCTCCGCTACATACAGTCGGCATAGCCATCACATTTATCTATAGGTTTGAGAGCTGATTCCCCATCCCCATGTGATGTGGTGGCATCCTACTGCCCCTAATATGTGCCTTATGCACACTAGGAATTATGGCGGCCATTTGTGTCTTTTGGGGATGAGACATCTTTTACTACCTGTGCACTAAATGCAGTAACTCCATATGAGAGTATCTTTTGTATTTAAATTTAGTTTATTCATGTTTTAATGCACTGTGCAATGTGTTAAAGAGAATGAATTAAATCCTGCCGGGAGGGCCCCGTTAAGCTACATCACAGCGTTGGGTCACAAATAGTGATGTCCCGAACGGTTTGCCGAACAGTTCGCCGCGGACTCATCATTGAGTAAACTTTGACCCTGTACCTCACAGTCAGCAGACACATTCCAGCCAATCAGCAGCAGACCCTCCCTCCCAGACCCTTCCACCTCCTGGACAGCATCCATTTTGAAGCTGCATTCTTAGTGAGCTGTCCAGGAGGTGGGAGGGTCTGGGAGGGAGGGTCTGCTGCTGATTGGCTGGAATGTGTCTGCTGACTGTGAGGTACAGGGTCAAAGTTTACTCAATGATGAGTCCGCGAACCATTCGGGACATCACTAGTCACAAATTTAAAAAGAAAGCGACCCCCTACTGCAAAAGTATTACATATTTTAAATACTTGTGTTTCCCCAGGTTTCTATCCCAGGCATTGAATGCTAGCACTTATTGTAAAAAGCACATTTCGTAGAGATACAGTTAAACCATTAGATGCTTAATTCTGTCCAGCAAACAGCGATTCCCGTAAAGAGCAATTATTTAGCTGTTTGAGCAGTGCTGGGTGTACATTTAGTGTATTACTATATAGTTGGAATGCATGGTATGCTCAGTGTAATGAATGTCTGCTAGTTTATTAGGGGTTTCATTGGGGAAAAGGAGATAATACTAACGACTTTCAAGCACCCTTTGGGTCCAATTAAGTCTCGCAAGGGAAAAGAGTGCTAGAAGGGGACTTGCTCTGAAGCGAGAAACAGACATATGCTGGTAAAAAAAAAAAAAAAAAGGGAAACAGATTCTTCAGTGAAAAGATGCTGAATGGTTCCAATAAACCCTCCCCCCATCCTCCCCTTCACTTTTGCCTCCCAGTGGCAAAACCCACCGATCAAGAAATGGAATGCTGTGAATTAGTTATCCTGGAAAAATAAATAAATTGTATCCACAATGCCACATCTAATACAAATACTTAAGGCAGATACCTCACCTTAAGAAATCCTAACATTAATCACTACAGTAAAACAACAGTCTTGTTGTATTAACATTTAAATGGTTCAGCAGTTTCTAAGACATCTTTCATAATAGGGCATTAGCCTGCCCGCTGTGAACCGTTATTACACAATGGGAATTCTGAGCACTTGTTTTATGTTGTTTGTTTTTATATTTATTTTATTTATTTTTCGGTTGGGGGGGAGTTTTTGTATTTATTGTTACAATTGAAATACAGTGGTGTACTTGAATGTAGTATTTTCGTTTGAATGCAGGGGTGTCTGTGTTTGTATGCAGTGTTGGCTTTTAAACGCAGGGTTTTTTTTTATGTGTTTTTGCTATATACACCTATAAACACACACTAGTATACACCTCGACACATGCACAGTCCTTCACACACACACACTGTTACACATTCACACACACCTTGCCACACAGATACACACACAGTGACACATACACATATTGAAATACAGATACATACACACATGTTGTAATTTTTATATTTGCAGCCACCGTCCTGTTGGCATATTTTTTGACTACAGCAGGGTCACTTGCTTGAGCTGCTACTGACTGAGACTTATCTATGGGGAGTCTGCAGCAGCTCAGTCCTTCTGTCACAATCAGCTGCTGCCTGTGCCTTCTTTGCTCCCAAATGGTGCTCTCTCCTTATAGCTGTCAGGAAGTGACCAGTTGTCACTTACTCCAACCCGGCTCTTAAAGGGCCACGGCCAGGGCCGCCACCAGAAATTTTGGGGCCCCTAACTCAGCTCAGGGTCTGGGCCCCCTGCAGCCTGCCTCCAAATACCGCCCACAGGGTCCGCCTCCAAATACCGCCCACAGGAATACACACACAGACACAAACACACACACTGATACAAAAGGACACAGATACATACTAACAGACACACATACTGAAACAGACATAAAGGCATACATACTGACACACATACTGAGACATACACACATATACAGACACACAGGCATACATAGTGACAGACATACATTCATAATGGCATACAGACATACATACATACATACATTCAGACTGACATACTTGCATATATACAGACACACTGACAGACATACATACATGCATACAGACATCCATACACACAGACATACGTTCATAATGATATGCAGACATACATTCATACTGACATACATATATACATACATAATGACATACAGACATACATTGATACTGGCATACATACATTCATATATACATACATATAGACATACATACATGCATACATACTGACAGACATACAGGCATACATTGATACTGGCATACATACATACATACATACAGACAGACAGACATATATACATACATACTGACATACATATATACATGCATACCGACAGACATACAGATATATATATACATACATACATACAGACATACTGACAGACATACATAATGACATACATTGATACATGCATACATACTGACAGACATACAGACATACATTGATACTGGCATACATACATACAGACATATATACATACATACTGACATACATATATACATACATACATACAGACATACATAATGACATACATTGATACATGCATACATACAGACATACTTTCATAATGACATACATAATAACATACATACTGACAGACATATAATTATAATGACATACATACATACAGACATGCATGCAGACATACATACATACATACATACTGACAGACATACAGACATACACACACACACACAGCTAATTTTCCAGCCACCCTCCTGTCTCTTACCTTTTCTTTGCAGGAGGGTGGCTGGGGCTGTAGGGACTGGGAGTCAGCTGGCACTCCCTCTCCACTGCCGGGCACGCGCTCCTCCCGCGCGGAGTGAGCTGGGAGGAAGTGACCACTTACTGCGGCTGCTTTTATTTATTTTTTTTAAGGGGCCCGGTCGCGCTATTACGCAGCCACAGTGCTGACCGGGCCCCTGAAGATATAGGGCCCATCGGGTGGCCCTAAGTGCGTGGGCCACTCGATGGGCCCCATCAGCGTGCGGGTGCCGGTGCAAGTGCACGTGGGGCCACGGCGCCCAGTCAGGCCACTGTACAGCAATACCCATCTTGTGGCCCTAAATGCATGTGCTACTCTATGGGCCACTCAAATGCACCGCCTGCACTGGCAGTAGTTCTACGTGATCCTTAAAGCAATTGTTGCAGGCACCAATCCCATGGGGCATCTACTTTGGGCTCCAGGAGTAACTGATCCAGGGGCCCCATTTGCCCCATCTTAAATATGGCCTGTACAAATGGGAGGGAATGTGGCGAGATTGGTCTATCCACCAGTCCAATGGAGGCTGACCTGGGGAGGTGGATTTCTTGTATTAGGGCGATGTCAGCTTTCTTAGCCTTCAGCTCCCTTCGTAGAAGTTTACATTTGGAGGGCACGTTCTGGCCCTTTACATTAAGTGAGAGTACCTTTAGAGCCATGCTGTCAGAAGGTGGTTGATGCCATGTGCCATGGGCTCTCCAGTTGCTAAGCCTTTCCCCCCTTCTCAGTCCCCAACTGGGTAGGTTATAGACTCCGTGCCACGGGTGATGCTTAGGGCCTGCGTCCATTAAAGGGGGCTGTCCTGGTAAAAAAGTGTTGCAAATACATCATACAAACAATTTGAAATTATAAAATAACTGTAACTCAGATCGCCAGAGCAGCCTGAGGGTGCGAGCCACTCCCCCCCACCGAGATAACATGTTCCCAGCCCCAATCCGCTGTGCATCGATGTGCAAGACCCACACATGATAATATTAATTTTCACGATCGCTCTGGAGCCTTTAGGGCTCTTTCCTCCCCCACTTCCTTCATCCCTCTCAAATATAACGGGATTGCCCCTCTGCCTCAGTCTCACCTTTGTGGCCCCACCTGTATTTGTGTAACCTTAAATCATAGATTATTGTGGGATGGGAGCATTGGTGTACAAACCAAACTTCTTACATTACTTTACAACCACCTTAGTACAGCAACCGACAAAGAAGGGGCACTACGCTATACAGACCAATGGGAGGCCAACCTAGGGGAGGTGTTGGAGGGAACAGATTGGCAAGATATCTGGGAGGCTTGGACAAAAACAACAATTTGTGTAACACTCCAAGAGCAATCATACAAAACACTATTCAGATGGTACATGACCCCGGTAAAACAGAATCATATGAAACTGAACCCCTCAGACGCATGTTGGCACCTTTGTGGTTGGAATTTAATCGATTATGGAATGTGGTAGGTGGTGTAGAGTTTGTTGAGCTGTGCCGAAACCAATGAATGAGTAGGCCTGTAATAAAAGAGGGCCTACTAAGGTTATGATAATATTAATGTGTAAGGGGTGTGGTGGGTGACGTCAACCAGCGAGATTGGCATAGGTGAGTAGGAGCCTTGCTTTTAAATATGCAAATAACTTCTCCCACAAATTCAGGCCTAATGGCCTTCCTACTTGTGGTCAGAATTTAATCGATTATGGAATGTGGTAGGTGTAGAGTTGGTTGAGCTGTGCCGAAACCAACAAACAAGTAGGCCATTAATAAAAGAGGGCAAAAGAATGATGCAAAAAAAAAAAACCCACTTTGTTGCCTCTTATAAGGCTAAACATTTAAATGCCTTCCGTAGCTCTTGCTCCTGTCATGGAATATAGGTATTATATATGGATGACTTCTATAGGCCCAGTCTTTTGATGATGTGGACTGGCGTGTTAGAGCTGGATGCTAACGAGGCTGCTCCTATTCTGAAGGAGTGTCTTGAAAAGGAAGAGGGGTTGTAGCCTAATCTTAATAGCAAAATTCTGACGTAAAAAACTAACTTGGATGTGGTGAGAGGTTGATCGTGGAGTAGTAGTAGTAGTAGTGGAGAGTTAGGTGAGGTGACTGTGTCGAATGCTTAGAAAAGTGTCTAGTATATTAACTGGGCCCCAGTTGTTTCCTGTAGGAAAGAGAGGGATTGTGGTGGACTGGTTGGTTTGATTAGTTTTTGAGTTTTGCAGTGAAAGGATGAGCCATTTCTCTAGCCCTGGTGGGGCTTGTCTCTGACTGCGTAACGTAAGCATGCGGATACGTACCTTTGAAAATCAAACTGTAGGATAGGGAGATAAGTGATATGTTCATAGGTAAAGAAGCATGAACTAGGTGTAGGACTGGTCCGAACCGGAGTATCCTATGGGTGAGATAGATACTAGTGGGATTTGAGAGTGCAAATAGTAAGGCTGAGGGCTGTGAGTGTGGAAATGACAGACAGTGCCACCAATAGTCATATACGTTGTGAAGATATACATATGAATACGTGCATTGTGAAGGACCTGAACGTTGGTCAATACTAGAGACAAGCCCCTAATTGTTCAGGAGATGGAATGTAATGACAGAAGGCTGAGTGAGGCCTTGTGAAATTGAGGTAATCGTAACAAGTAAGATTACAATACTTGATACTGTATGTCAGGAACGAGGTTGACAATCCGTATTTTTTTAAACGTATCAATTCGATGTGCCTAAAATCATGACATAGTGGGAGAGTTAAGTAAAACGTACTTGAGAGAAATAAAAGATGCATGATGTTTAATATAGTGTGATCAGTGAAAAAGGGGAAATTAACCCTGTGAAAAGGACAGTGATGGCGAACCTATGGCATGTGTGCCACAGGTGGCATGCCGTGCCCTCTCTGTCGGCACGCGGCCATAGGTTCGCCATCAATGCAGAGTAGGCACCTGCCTGCTCAAAACGGCAGGTACCTACTCTGCTTTTGTGTCGGGAGGCAGGGGGAGGGATCTGTGAAGCAGTTCCCCTGTCCTCCCGCGAGCAAGCTGTACAGCATCGTGCGGGAGGACAGGGGAGCTGCTCCCTACAGAACTTACCACCACCTGACCACCAGGGATGGCTGTGCCCCCCCCCTCCTTCATTAAAGGTAAGAAGGAGGGAGGGGGGATACTGATGTAGCATACTTTTTTTAACACTTTTACCCCCCACACAGTACCCCTACCCCCCACACAGTACCCCTAACCCTCAAACAGTACCCTTAACCCTCACACAGTACCCCTACCCCCACACAGCACTCCTACCCCACACACAATACCCCTAACCCTCACACAGTACCCCTAACCCCCTCACAGTACCCCTAACCCCCTCACAGCACCCCTACCCCCACACAGTACCCCTACTCCCCCCACACACAGTATCCCTACCCCCCACAAAGCACCCCTACCCTCCAACACAGTACCCCTATCCCCCCACACAGTACCCTAACCCCCTCACAGTACCCCAACCCCCCACACAGCACCCCCACAACACACACAGTACCCCCACCCCCCACACAGTACCCCCACCCCCACACAGTACCCTCCTACCCCTACACAGTACCCACCCCCACACAGCACCCCTATCCCCACACAGCACCTCCCATCCCCCACACAGTACCCCCAACCCTCACACAGTACTGCTAACCCCACACAGCACCCCTTACCCACACACACACACAGTATTCCTACCCCTACATAGCACCCCTACCCCCCACACAGTACCGCCAACCCTCACACACAGTACCCTAACCCCCACACAGCACCCCTACCCCACACACAGTACCCCTACTCCCCACAGACACAGCAGCACCTCTACCCCCACACAGTACCCCACCCTCCAAACAGCACCCCTAACCCCCACAGCACCCCCTAACCCTCACACAGCACCCCTAACCCCCACACAGTACCCCTAACCCTCACACAGTGCACCCTAACCCCCACACACAGTACCCCTACCCCACACACACAGTACCCCTCTATACCCCACACAGTACCCCCACCTCCCACACCCCTACCCCACACAGCACCCATGATCCCCCACACAGCACCCCCTATCCCCCACACAGTACCTCTACCCCCACACAGTACCCCCTACCCAACACACAGCACCCCTACCCCCCACAACACACACACTGCACCCTTACCCCCACAACACACACACAGCACCCCTACCCCCCACAGCACTGCACCCTTACCCCCGCCCAGCACCCCTACCTACCCACACAGTACCCCTCACACACAGCATCCTTCACACACACACACACACACACACACAGCAACCCTCAAACACACAGCACCCCCCCACACACACACACACAGCACCCCACACACAAACACATACATTGCACCCCTCAATGCAGTGTGTGTATTCAGCAGTCTGTGTGTGTGTGTGTGTGTGTGTGTGTATTCAGCAGTCTGTGTGTGTGTATGTGTATTCAGTGGACTGTGTGTGTGTGTATTCAGCAGAGTGTGTGTGTGTGTATATTCAGTGGACTGTGTGTGTGTTTGTATTCAGCAGTCTCTGTATTCAGCAGACTGTGTGTGTGTGTATTCATCAGTCTCTGTATTCAGCAGTCTTGAGTGTGTGTATTCAGCAGACTGTGTGTATGTATTCAGCAGTTCAGTTCTTTTAAAACAAAAGTTTTTAATTAGTTTGGACAACTGTACAAGTTGTTTTTTCTAAACTTAAACCTCACTATTCAGGTTTAAATGCCGTATTGGCACTTTGAGGGAAAAAAAAGTTGGCATGTATTGCTGTTTGGGCACTTGGGCTCAAAAAAGTTCGCCATCACTGGAATAGGATGTATGATTGGTAGCCAAGTAAGACTTAAAACAGATATGAGGCCTAGTTAGTTGGCCTATTAAACTGAGAGAGTATTAAGAACCATACCGTGATAGAGTTTGCTTAAAAAATAAGACTATAAATCAACAGAAACGGAGAGTGATATAGATAAGACACTCCTGAAGTTTAACTTGGTTGTGAGAAAACCAAAGTGACATGGTGAAATCAATACTCATGATATTGTAAGGGTCAGAGAGTTTGGCTATGTGGATGGAGCAGAAGTGGTATAGGTAACTGATTACCCTATTTGAAAGAGAAAATGAATGAGAATACATGTGGAAGACTAGCTACATTACGAATTTGTGTACAAAGTGCTATTTAAACGAATGAGAAAGTGAACCAGTATATAACGAAGAAACGTTCGAAAAAAAATGTACGAATTAAATATGTGAAGAAATTAGTGAACTAACTACATGCTAGATGAACAGACCGTTCGTATGTTCGAATAGTTACAGCTGATACGTGAAACTGTATTGCGAGCTTTGTACGAAATAGCTTAAAGCAGCTGAAAGATATTTGAACGAACAAACAAGTGAAATGTCAAGGTTGAGCTCCCCAACATGCAATCTAAAGGACAAGAAAGGCAACCCCAGGTAAACGTATTACTGGTCCTTAAAGTGGCCGGACTTAACGAGATGAAATACAAAATAGGAACGCCAGACGAGCCAAAGTCAGGGTTAGAGCAGGAAGCGTAATCGGAAAACAAAGCCAAAGGTCAAGGAAGCCAGAGATAAGAATAACCAGAAGACAAGCCGAAGTCAGATACCAAAGAGACACAAGTTAACAGAACGCACTCTCAGGCTACAATAAACCATGACAGGGCAAGGAAGTGATGTAAGAAGGAGGTATAAATAAGGCTAGGTAGGCTCTGATAGGATAGGGATAGAATAGGGTAGAATATAAATAGAGAGTAATACCTGGGTGCTGTCCCTTTAAGCATTTCGGGACACGCCGCGCACACCCCTGTTGGAAACAGCACGCAATGCCGGCCAGAGGTCCGCACAGCCCAGCGGAGCAGAAAGGACAGCGGGGCCTAAGTGGTGCGGGCCGCAGTTAGGTATGACATGAATGAGAAAACGAGTAGAGATGTGAACAAGGGGAGCCTATCCCTGCGTTTTTAGGACCGAAAGTAGGAATAACCGAACGTTATTCCCTACATGGACTTACGTGTGAGTGCTGGGTCTCGTGTGCGAAAGCCGGGTGGATGCTTAACAGAGAAGCCGGAGGGTTAGGCCGGAGGTCGGAGCAGTGGGAAGCTGGAGTTGAAGTTTTTGGCGGGATTCTCCGAAGCGGAAGTGCTGGTTGCTATGGGAATGATCAACCAGCGAGATCGGCATAGGTGAGTAGGAGCCTTGCATTTAAATATGCAAATAACTCCTCCCACAAATTCCTACATGTGGTGGGAAAGCCCAGGGGTAGAGGATTACTGGCATAAAATTATGGACTTAAGTTCACAGATCCTACAGAGCAAAATGGCCTTGGACCCATGGACATGCCTGCTCTCCAGACACACAGAAGGCTTAACCACAAACAAAAACACCTTAACATGACTCTAGCAGCCCATAGAGCATTAGGGCAAAAGTGGTCCTTGTCAGAAATCCCCCAAATATCCTTGGTAAAAGAAAAACTCAGGGACAACTACCATATGGACAAGCTAACAGCACAAGTCAGAAACACACTGAATACTTTCGTATTGAACACTCTTTTCTCTTTAGTTTTCTTTTCCTATAAAACAAATAAAACAAATTACTGCCGACTGCTCTATCGGCTATCCTCACAAGCCAAAAGCTCAATATGTTACCCACTGTAAACGTATGTAAAAACAATATGTACCATATCCCATCATTATGTACTACCTGTTTAATGTAACAACTGTTGGACCTTGAATGTCGCTTTGGCAATGTCTTAGCTGAAATGGCAATATATAGATAAAGAATTTAAAAATAATAATAATAACATATTTTAATACCAACCAATTTGCAAAGTTGACATTATAAGTGTCAATTTTCAAGTGTCTACATATTTATATATATCTTCAACTTGTGGTTGCCCCATCTTCCACTCCCTTTTTTCAGTTAATCCTCTCTTTAGTTATTGCAGGTAGGCCCTTTTTTTAAGGCCTACCAGAGCATCAGTTTTGGCAACCACAACCGACTAGCATCTTTCAAAGATGCAGCCCTTGTCCCCAACCATAAACAGACAGATAAGAATACAAACAGACAGGTAGACAATAGGATTTTTTTTTTTTTTTTTAAGATGACATTGCCTCATTATGTAGTTGGACCTGCAATGGAGAAAATGGCAACTGTTCAGTGGTTGTTAATTGACATTAGAGCACAATGATTGTGCACAGGTTCAGATTATAATAAATTGCCTCCCTGTATTATACACTGCAATTCACAGTTTATTTATCACACTGTGGTTTGCATTGGTTATCTGGTATTATTGATATGCAGTTAACGTTCAATGCATCAATTTATCAACTTTCGTCCATGAATAGCCTGATGCACGGATTGTGATCTTTGTTAACAAGGTACGTGAGGTTCTGAATCACTGCACTACAGTGTACAGTGTGCTAGATAGCATATACAATCAATACATTTGGCTGGAAAAAGAAAACTGATATGTTTCTTGTTCTGTCATTTCATACAGCTTAGCCTTGAGGAAACCAAAGATACCTCTATTCCTTTATGATCTAAAGGTTCTTAGACTTTTTTAAGTGCCCTCAAATTTATAATATCAAATAACAATATATTAGCCTTGTCATGAAAACCCAGTCAGTTATTTATTTTATTTTGTAATTTTAAATTTTTGTTCATATGGCATATATACAGCATTGTGACGGCAGTACATAGCCACATGAAGGTAAAATGGAGTATAAACGATATATAAGTTAAAACAGTAGCCATATATGCGTAGCAGCCTAACATCAGGTTGTTACATGCGACATGAGGTTTTAGGTATAAGAAATATGAACTTAACTGAAAACTTAAAGAGGGTAAGAAAACTGTAGACATTACATCCTCCACATTCAAAGTGCTCTGTGTTGTCAGAAAACATCATGAGGACTCATGTTGCGCTTTGTGTGTGCCAGGAGCTTGTGCATAGACTTGTATGTACGTGGCAATTGTGGCATTTATAGGGAGAATTGTGTATATATGAGGGGGTAAAACATGGCAGTGCTACAGCTTAGTAAGTTTGCCTATGGAGCCAGAGAACTAATAACAGAACTGAGAAACATAAAAACATCGGAAATAAGACATTCTATATCTGTCAAGTATGACAGGAAGGCAACTAAAAGTTAGTTCAGACGGTGTCAAGCTGGAGGGTCCACCGACCCCGTCAGGGTTCTCCTTGGGACATATGGAGGGATCTCGTCTACTGCCCATGTTCTTCTGTCTTGTAGTGGAGGAGTTGAGCTCCAAGTCAGTTATTAATGATCAATTTTACTAATGATCATTTGCTAAAATGGGAAATAGGCAATTTCTCATTTAATATATTAGGATATTAACCTATTACTTATCATATGGTTCACTTACATTGAAACACTTTTATTCAGCTCTTTCAGCTTTATAATCGATGGCCTCACCTAGAAGCTCACTTCTCGACTGGCTCTATAGCCTAGCAAATGGGAGTCATGACCTGATATAAATTGTACAAGAATTTTTTTTATAATGGGGACCTAATCCTAAACTCCATATTATTGGGATTTCCTCAAAGTTGGGTTTGTGAGGTGAACAGTAAAACAAGTGTGAATTTGTAGAACTTTCTGTGATTTATTGTTTTAAAAGGAGTTAAAACATCAGAAAAGTCTCAACTTAATCTTATTTTACAGCAAAGATTGCATTGTAAATACATTAAAATAATATATATTTATACACTGGTCACATTAAAAGCATGGAGTCCGTTCACAGACATCAGACTTGTCAAATCACTTTTTATTGAATGTTGGTTGACAAAACGATTTTCCAAGTAACTTTTTCCAAGTGAACAAATGCACAAGTTAATATAGCGAAGAAGGAAACATATGTTTACTGATCCCTGCTAAAGAGTCAAACCTTAAGAGACTCTAAGAGCTTGTCTGACTTTGAAAGGCTTTCAAGTAACTCGGAAGGAGCAGCAAATCAGCATAAAAATATCATATGTTTGGTAAAGTTAGAAATGGAATTTGATTTACCACATAAGATGTGTGGTAGAAGAAACATCATTAAAAACAAAACAAGGGGGTGGAATCTAGTGAAATTGATGGCAAGATGAATGCAGCATGTTATCAGAAAATACTCACAGCCAATTTGCAGTCTTCTGCACGAAGGCTGCGCATGGTACACTCTTGGACTTTCCAGCATGACAATGACCCTAAGCACAAGGCCCAGATAACCTTCCAGTGGTTACAGCAGAAAAAGGTGAAGGTTCTGGAGTGGCCATCACAGTCTTCTGACCTTAACACCATCGAGCCACTCTGGGGAGACCGGAAATGTGAGGTTCATGCAAGACGACTAAAGACTTTGCATGACCTGGAGGCATTTTGCAAACACGAATTGGCAGCTATACCACCTGACAGAATTAGATACCTCATTGGCATCTATAACAAAAGAATGCATGGTGTCATTGATGCTAAATGGGGCAATACACAGTATTAAGAACTAAGGGTATGTAGACTTTTGAACAGTGGTCAATTGATTTCTTTCTTTGTTGCCATGTTTTGTTTTATGATTGTGCCATTCTGTTATAACCTACAGTTGAATATGAATTCCACAAGAAATAAAAGAAATGTTTTTTCGCCTGCTCACTCATGTTTTCATAAATTACATATTCTCCAAGGGTATGCAAACTTTTGAGCACAACTGTATTATATATAATTCAACCTAATGTCCAGGTAATGGGAAGTGGTTCAAAAGATGTTTTTCATTGTTATGGGGATATCTTGTGGACCACTGCTCAGTGTATAGTGAGTGAAAGGGTAAGATGGTAAATAAAGAACATGCCCTCTGGTAAATAGACAGTCCACAGAACAGTTATTTGTTTTTTTTCTTGGTCTATTACACATGGTGTGGGAGTGGGAATTGCTGAGGTTCTCCAAATACACTTGTCACACTCTCTTTTAAACTATTTGAGTGCTGAATGATCAAACATATGATCAAAAATAGTGCAATGAAAAGTTGGTGACTAAACCATCATACAATATTATTGAAAAATTTTATTTGTGAAAAAAATTAGGTTATGATTTTTATTTTGTATCTAACTGAATTCTCTGTAGCAAATTAATAAATAAAAAAAAAATCTAGTAACATTCTTATATAAATCAAAAGCCCCCATCACACTCACTTAGACATCCAAGACAGGCAGACACCAATGGGGGACACAAAAACTCGAACGGGACCGATCCTAAAAGGCAACCAACAGAGATGTACTGCTAAAGACCTTTACGAAAACTGACCTAGATACATTATATAGCACTCTAACATCTGCTAACCAATTCCCTATGGAATGTACGCAATAGCGACCACTATGCAATATATCGTAAAGCAATATCACCACAGCTGCTCTGCTCTATGAGACTACATACACAATGCGCTAAATAAATAAAACAATTTAAAAGGGTATAATAAAAAATAAAAATGCTGGTCTCAAAAATCACAGGGATCATACGTTATAAGCCTCTGCGTAGGCTAATGTTGCAAGGCTACTAATGTACCAACCCTGCATTTCAAGCCATCTACCAAATATACATTACTACCCCTGCGTGGGTAACCTGTTCTCTATCAGATGTTATGAACTGCCCATCATTACCCAGGTCGGAATTGCTATGAAATGTGTAATATGTCTTACCTTTGTTTGTTTGACACACTATGTCTCTGCGTAGGCACCAGTGCACTCACTTTTCAAACCTGTTCTATGTCTGCTAACATTCTGCATATGAAATAAAAAAAATAAAAAAATAAAACATCAAAGGCTTATTTTACTGACACAACAAACTGCTTGTTTATTAGTAGACTGTATAATTATACTGAATGCCAGAGAGTTGGCAAAACATTGTTTTCCTATTAAATAGTAATCCTTCTCATGTTCAGCGGTTTACTAAAGAGCTTTCTTTTAATAAGATAAATAAAACACAAAATCTCTGAAGGTGCCTTACAGTAAGTAGCTTTGAGAAAGGCCTGGTGTAAGTGTAAATCACTACTGGAGCAGAAACATTAAATATCTACATGTGACCAATGTTCAGTGATTAAATGCTATTCATACACATTCTGATCTCTTACGGGATTTTCTGGAGTTCAGATAATGTGTGATTTCCTTGGATTTGATTGCCATCTAGTGTCACTAAAGAGACGCAACCAGCAATAACTGTGTTTTTTTATCATTACATTTGGTCATTTAATAGGGCTTGTGATGTTTATCTTTAGTAGAAATGAAAAAAAAAAAATGATCACGATGTTTGGCTGTGGATGCTAGTCCTGCAAGTATGGAAGCCATAGGCACGACAGTGGATCACAAACATATAAGATTAAGCCCTGTGCACAAACTCCAACTACTCCTGGGCAGCAGCAATGACTATAGTACTCCTCAGCCTCAGTACGTAGAGAAAAAAAAAACAAAGAAAAAGTTACCTGCGCACTATCCCAAATCCCTATGGACATTTAAATAACTAGAGTTTTTTAGTAACACTCCAGTAGCCATTAAAGTGTAAGCTAACCTGCAAAACCTCTTAGAAAAAGGCATTAGGTGAAAATTGAACATGAGGCCCCATTGACATTCATAATGATAGAAATGTAAGCAATAAGGCTGCTTTGGCCCGACGCTTGAACGGCACGGACGCCTCTCTTTAGAGCTCCCGAGGTTCAAGCTGATAGGGGTGAAAATAATTGATACACAACTTATCAACACAGAGCAACTGTGTCCCCCAGTGCAAGCAAAAACCGTGACATCGAAGAGCCATGAAGGCCCTGGCGGCGAGACCCGCTCACGGGAGGGCTCCATATCGCCGACAGCCTCTCTTCAGTTACAAGAGCCTCTCTCCAGTGACGGAATACCAAATGCCGGGCATCATGGCAGAATTTTCAGCTACAATACAGGCAAATATCACGGCCTAACTTCGAGCCCTCTCTGCAGACCTCCACAAGGAGATGCAAGATACAGGCCAGAGAACCTCCCACATGCTCCCACATGAAGGGCAAGCTGGATGATTTTGCGAGAGCCCACAACAGCTTAGCTGACAAGATGCAGGAGATGGAGGAAACAATAACCACACAAAATTTGAAAATCGCTGACCTGGAAGACAGGTCCAGATGGAATAATATCCGTATAAGGGGCATACTCGAATTTGCACTGACTCCGGACCTCCACAACTACTTTAAGGACCTCTTCTAAACCCTAACTCCAGAGAGACACCCAGACCAAATGATCGTGGATAGAGAACATTGAGAAGGCCTAACCACCTTCCCAAGATGACAGCCAGAGATGTCATCACTCTAATCCATTTCTTCCACGTCAAGGAAAATATCAAGAAAGTATGCAGATGCTGCGACTTACCTGATCCCTAAGCTGGTATCAAGTGTTCGCGGACCTTTTAGCTGCCACGTTGACCTTCCAAAAAGCAAAGCTCCTTATCTTGAGACAAGGTTTGACACATAGTCACAGCAATGAATGAAGGCATCTGAAAACTGCAAGATTGGGGTCTCCCTCTTCAGACTATGACGCTAGAAGTTCCAATCAGAACCCCCGGACTACTTGTGGAATGGACTGCTGCATAAACATATGTTTAGGGTCACCAGGGGTATCGTACCTAATATGTATTAATTATCACTAATGTTTGTTATAAGTATGCAGTCTACTTTATCTGTTGTAAGTATTGTTATTTATTAACCTAATACTGTATTGGCTACCACTGGAGTCACCAAATTGTCTCTCACTAGTGACAGACCATTATACTGGTAAACCAACAGACACAGGCCCCATTAGCCCCCTGTCTAGATCTCAACTCTGCTCAATTGCAAAGCTCTTGACTAATAGTTAATGTGGTGCATCCTCTAGTTACCTACTTGTTCTAACATAAATAAATAAATAAATTACCAAACATGCTGATTGCTCCAGTTTGAGATTTCATACTAATCTTATAAGCCCCTTGCGAGGGCCTCACTGGTTGAGTAACTCCATGCCACTAGCCCCACACACCGTGCAGCTAAGATGCGACACATCTCCGCTCACTGTGGATGAGCTGCTATCTATCTTAAATTTCCCCCAAGTTACTATCCCTCGTTCACCCTTCCAGTCTGTCCTTACCTTCCCCCCCCCATCCAAGACTCTACAGTGCACAGAGCACGCTATCCAATGTCCCACGGGACATACCACAAACAAACGAACCCCAAAAGTAAGGTTACATCAATCACTTACATACCTCCTGATAAGGGACACAGAGATACAAAGAGCTCTCTAGACCCACCTCTCATGCGCAACCTGACCACAGCGTATCACCCGAGATTATACACATCCACTACCCTACTCTGCTGACAGGCACTAGCGATCTATACAGCTTAACACAATATGAAAATTGTTTCATATAATGTGAAAGGAAATGAATCACAAAGATACTGGATCCTAAAAACATACCAGGAAATATGTTGTGAGAATTAAAAAAAACTAATTTAATAAATTAACTAAATTAATGATGACTTGTGCAAGAAAGTGCTGCCCCTAAATAGGAATGAAGGGGCCGCACTTTTCCTGCACAAGTCATCATTCATTTAATTCATTTTTTTACATTTTTTATTTTTTTTATTTTCACAACATATTTCCTGGTATGTTTTTAGGATCCTGTATCCTTGTGATTTATTTTATTTCTTGAGCTTTTATGGGGGCTTTTTTATACCAGTAGAGATTAATGTGAGTGAGGAAAAATAAGCCGTTTTCCTTAATATTCCAAGTTCATTACTTGTCTTTCCACTCGATTTGGATAGGTTTATTACTGTCCACTCTACCTGTAGATATAATGTGAAAGGTTTAAACACACCTAGTAAAGGGAGACTGCTCCTTCAAGACCTCAGAAAATGCAGAGCCGCTGTGGCAAGTGTCCAAGAGACCCACCTTAACAAACCACATACTCCGGAGCTATACACCAAATATTTTCCCATTCAATATCACTCTCTTTCTGCCAATAAGACCAAAGGGATGTCAATATTTATACATAGAGATATTGCTTCCACACTACAGAGGTAGTAAGGTAGATACATCATATTGGTGGGATTGGTTAATGATGTCCAATATACCTTGGTGTAAGCATACCTCCCAAACTCAGAAACAGAAGCTTACTTCCAATCCCTCCTGGCCAAAATAGATGAGTTCCGACAGGGCGGATTAATACTCTGTGGAGATTTCAGTTTCATACAATCTTCCTCACTTGACACAACAGCCACACCTATGGGACGTAGATGCATACAATTGACAAACTCTTGTAAAGCAATATCTAAACTGATCGGGAACTATGGTCTCTATGACGGGTGGGGGAACTTTACACCCCTCAGAGAGGGACTACACATTCCGCTCACAGATGCATAATACATATACAAGAATAAATAATTTTTTTGTGGACAACACCGCTCTCGCCCTTATTAATTATAGACGACCAAACAGGATTTGTGCAAAGATGACAGGATCTAGACAATACCCGCAAACTTGCTCTAGTGCAGAGACATCTCCGGAGGCCCGGCAACTTTACTTTAACTTAATTCTTACTATATAACCCTCATTTTAAACATTAATTCATATAGCTATGCTCATATTCATCCACTTATTCTATTTATATTGGTTAAATCTTATTTTATTATGTTTTATTATGTTTTTGTAACATGTATTTTGATTGGCTGACCCGAATTTTGGCACCAATTTTAATTAACCATATCCCTATTTAAACTCTCCATGCCAGATATGATGTTCTATACCATTTTGAAGAAGCCTTGATAGGTGAAACACATTAATGGTTTTAAATTGTGTATTTTAGCAAAAAAAGTTTTTTGGTTACCTAAGCTGTAACAGTTCTCTTTTTATTGTGTTTTATATGCACTTTTTAAATATTTTTTACTCTTCCTGGCATTTTTAACTGGTCCTGTACTCAAAAAAATCCGAGTTGGGGGTCATTCCACCAACGCTTTACCAATAGAGCAGTACTTTCTGCTCTATACTTGTGAGTATAATTTTATCTATTTTTATATCTAATTTTTACATATTGAGAGCACTATTGTTGTCTTTTTATCATATCTTGGAGCTTTGGTGTCAGGATTACAGTATGATCCAGCACGTAGAATTGTGTAACACAGAGGACTGATAGGTAACGTATACCGGACCTTAGAATGGTCGGACTAACGTACCAAAGAATAGTCAGGAATAGCCGAGGTCAAGGGACACAGAAAGAGACACAATGGTAAGGAAAAGCCAGGGGTCAGGGATGCCAGAAAACAGGGAAGTCAAATTCAATGCCAAAGTCAAAATAACCAGAAAAAACTATCAATAATGCGCTCTCGGACAACCACAAGGGAAACCACGACAGGGCACTGAGCAAGAGGAGAACTGGGCCTAAATACCCCACCTATGGATCGAATTGGTTGTAACCGGCCTTTGACCCCAAAGGCAGTTACCAGGTTCCTGTTTGCATAATTGCTGCTCAGCTGACCCGCCTGTAGATTGATTGCTGCTCGGCAAAGCTTTTCCTGTCAGAACAGTAAATGCCATTAATCACATTTTTATGTGCAGAATACGTGACATTACCCCCCACCTGAAGAATTCCCACTGGGCAGGCAGGACCAGGCTTGAGAGGAAACCTGGTGGGAAAATAGTGAATCTTGCCGCCAGCATGTATATCAGATGCCGGAACCCAAGAATGATCGGCTGGTCCATAACCTTTCCAATCCACCAAGTACTGTAAAGTCCCCCGAGAAAACCTGGAATCAATTATGGAGGAGACCTCATACTCTTCCTGTCCAGGAACAACTAAGGGAGGAGGAGGGACACTTGAGACAGTAAATTTATTGCAAACAAGAGGTTTGAGTAAGGACACATGAAATGTATTAGGAATTTTCAAGGAGGGAGGAAGGGCCAGAGAGTACGCAACAGGATAGAGCCTAAGAAGGACACAAAAAGGTCCAAGGAACCTAGGAGCAAATTTCATGCTAGGTACTTTGAGCCTGATGTTAAGATAACCAAACCCTCTCACCCACTTGGTAAACAGGGTTGGCACCTTGATGTGTATCAGCATAATGCTTGAAACGGTCGGCAACAGTACCCAGAGCAGATTGAACTTTAACCCAGGTATCATGGATGGAAGCCAGGCGGTCATCCAAAGCAGGAATAGCCGTATCAGAAAAAACAGCCGGTAGGACAGTAGGATGCCGGCCATTATTAACAAAAAATGGACTATGCCCAGAGGAGTCATGGTCAGCATTGTTCCTAGCAAACTCGGCCCTGTCGTAATGTCAGGATTACAGTATGATCAAGCATGTAGAATTGTGTAACACAGAGGACTGATAGGTAACGTATACCAAACCTTAGAAAGGCTGGACTAACGTACCAAAGAATAGTCAGGAATAGCTGAGTTCAAGGGACACAGAAAGAGACACAACGGTAAGGAAAAGCCAGGGGTCAGGGGTGCCAGAAAACAGGGAAGTCAAAATCAATGCCAAAGTCAAATAACCAGAAAAAAACTGAATCAATAACACGCTCTCAGACAACCACAAGGGGAACCACGACAGGGCACTGAGCAAGAGGAGAACTGGGCCTAAATACCCCTCCTCCCCCGTGATCCCAAAGGCAGTTACCAGGTTTGCATGATTGCTGCTCAGCACAAACCCTCCTGTGGATTGATTGCTGCTCGGCACAACTTTTCCTGTCAGGACAGTAATTTTGCTCTGCACAACTTTTCCTGTCAGAACAGTAAATGCCATTAATCACATTTTTATGTGCGGAATACGTGACACTTAGATACCCAAACTGTATTGATGGATGCACCTCTCCATTATATCCCTTAAGTGGGGATCATACCGCTATATGCCCTTCATTCCAGAGCTTGTTATATCTCTTGCAAATGTGAGTTTACTACCTTCTTTTTCATCCATTTTATCCTTGGATCTTGGCTTATTGCACTATTGGCTGTATGGTAGCCCAGGAATGAAAATTACCCCCATGATGGCATACCATTTGCGATAGTAGACAACCAAGGTATTGCAAATGGGGTATGTCCAGTCTTTTTTAGTAGCCACTTAGTCACAAACACTGGCCAAAATTGGTGCTCAGATTAGTTTTTTACATTTTTCACACACAAACAAATATTTACACTAACTTTGGCCAGTGTTTGTGACCAAGTGGCTACTAAAAAAGACTGGACATACCCCATTTGCAATACCTTGGGTTACCTACTATTGCAAATGGTATGCCATTATGGGGTAATTCCTATACGGTCTCAAAGGCAACGTAACCAATCTGGCAAATTTCAATGTGAAAATGTGAAAAAACTGAAACATTTTACATGCTATATTTGACCCTGTAACTTCTCAAAACCCTATTAAACCTGTACATAGAGGGTGCTGTTTTACACGTGAGACATCGCTGAATACAAATATGTGTATTTTATTGCTGTAAAAGCAAACAATATTATGACATTCACAGTTAAAATGTCACATAGAACTAAAAAATGTTTTACAATTCTTATTTTCTCCCATGTTTTTATCTTTTATTCATATTAAATTATGTTTCATACCTAAATATTTGATGTTAAATGAAACCCTGTTTCCCCTGGATAAAATGATATATAATAAGTGTGGGTGCACATAATATGAAAGAGGCGAATTACGCCTGAACAGACATATAGCGCAAATTCCAGGTTTTATTTATGTTTTGATCACAATGTGTACATTTGGCTAAGTCCTTAAGGGGTTAAAAAGAAGTGGATAAATGGTGTTATTCCTCTTGTGTATTTATACCCCTTCCTCATAGACTGCAAGCTCGTTTGAACACGGCCTTCTTCTCCTTCCGCATCGCTTGTTTCTGTTAATATTTGTATATCAATGACCTGTTGTCAATATAAATTATATTATAATTGTAGAGCACTGCGGAATATGTTGGCATTACATGAATAATGGTTATATTGCTAGTATTGAACTCTGTGTATAATTTCCAAAGGCTCCTGACAAATTCATTATAATCATACAACTATCAGTCCATGGAGAAAAAAATATAAAAGAAAAAATAAAATACTTTTGTAACAGGACTGCAGTGGACACCAAGAAAATCAGGACACAGAGCCATAGACAGTCATTAATAATACTTAGCAGAATATCGGTGAGAGAGGCAGATTGTCCAAACAAGCAATACATCCAATAGAAAGTTCAATAAATCAGCAGTAGGTAGAGCAGAGATGTGTTTTGGACAAAATATTGGATCAGTCTGGTACTAGAATGAAGTTTTTCAAAATTGATGGCTGAGATTGTGTGACTTCAGGCTGGTGGACTTCCCCTCTGCTTCATTCTAAGGCCCTCGAGTGAGGTGGTAGTTTATAGGGTCGTAAACAAGCTCAAATAGACTACCAAGGAGTGAGGATCACTAATTAGTGTTTGTTTGTATTCTAGAGTAGATTCAAGAACCTGTATAAAAGTTACATTTCCCACTAGGCAGGTTCTACATATCTAACCCTTTTCTTAACGAAAGGAAGGTCAAAATAATAATATAGGAAGTGAGAATATTTATAATGCATTCTTTATCTCTCGTGACTTTACATCTCTCGTCTCGCATTTGCCAATATAAAAAAATTGCAAAAGAGGCGGCTAATAGACCATGAACGACAAAAAAAAAAATGAAAAGAAAAAAAAAAAGGTGTGTGTGTGTTGGGGGGGAGGAAGGGAATTAAAAAGGGGGGGGAATAAGAAATAATAAAAAAGAATTAAGACTGCTAAGGAGTAGATTAAGAAAAATGAAAGGACTCATCTATACTGATGAAAAAAAATACGCTAGCATGAAATAAAAAGTAAATAACAAAAAATAATAAATAAAACAAACAAAATAATAAAAAGGATAGAAAATAACAAAAATATAAAAGTAAAGAATAAATAATACATACATTAAGAAAAAAAGAAGAAACATTAAAACTAAAAATGGAAAAAGGTTTTTTAAAAAAGAGAAAAAAAGAGAGCTGACTGACATAGACAGATTATGCAAAAAAACTGCGGTAACTTAATTAAGGTGGGTGGGCATGAAGTGTCAGATAGTTCTGTATCTGATTTACTGAACATTTATATTTAAATGTGTATATTGCTTCAATAAATTGTCTACTTTCAATTTCAATTATAGAAAAATCACTGCTCAGATAGTACTGCATGGATCAGAAATGTCAATAAGCATTCTCATGACTCAACTTTAAAGCAGAAATAGCTATTGATTTACCCTTCCAATAGGCAGTACTGGAATCTTAATATTCAAAGATGTGCCTGACTGACTCTGTAATACCTAGAATTGCCACCAGATGGTGCACATCATTCTGTCATACCTGGTCACTGACTGATGGTGAAAACAAGCACTAGAAGCACAATTTCTAGTGGATATGTATTAAGAAACATTTCAGTGCATAGCTTAAACAAAGCTGCTGCTATATTGAAAGAAAATGTATGCTGTAATACAACAAGAAGCAGACAAGCAGAAAAGCCTGTGGGGTGTGCAAGTCGCTCAGTGATGACAATCGTAGAATGGCTCCACAAGACTGACATCATCACCCGTGGGCTATTCTTATTGTAGGTCACTTGTGATGCAGCCCTTGGTGTGGCTCAAAAAATTCCCATCCAGTCACTGTTCATTTGTACCTAGTCATATGTATAGTGTAAGTACTACTTCCTCACCTTACATACAGTATTTGTAACTTATTTAATGTTTGTTCTCATCTCCTCCCTTCCTGTACATGGCTCCAAATGTGACCGTGTTAATATTCCTTGTTACCCTCTTACACTCCTGTCATGTTCCTACCACCACCCTCTTAAGCACCACTCGCCACAAACTGACAACCAAATTCTTATACATCATGGCCTGCTTTGTTGCTGTAATTTATCTGCTGAGTGCTGGTGGAGAGTGTTGAAATCAAGCCCTCTAACCCCCACGCCACAAAAGTATAAAACCCTACAATTGCAATACTACCAAACAAAGATGTAGTTGTCCAAATTTCTATTACTCATGTTACTTGCTCTTGCAAATGATGTAGAGTCTAACAATGGTCCCCCAACAGATTCCATTCCTAGCCTTCCAGCTAAAAAAAAAAGGCCTCTCCTTTGTGCACTGCAGTATCCGCAGCTTACTACCAAAAATACATGCACTACAAGCATGGTGTTTACATTACAAGCCCAAAATCATTGTGTTCTCTGAATCGTAGCTAACCGCAAAAATTCCTGACTGCCATTGCAATCCATGGGTATTCATGCCATAGAAATGACAGAGCAAAAAGAGGAGGTTGTAATTTATGTTGACAATTCCATAAAGTTCACCCCCTTACAAAACTTTTGCTCTCCTGGCACCTTTGTTTTTCTTTCTGGCACAATTGAGATCCCAATCATTGTTGCAGGAATTTACCGCCCACCTAGCTTCCCAGTGCATTCCCTTTCTGACATAGCCAATTATCTTAGTAAAACCATAACTCAAAACCCAAAAAATGAACTGTTGGTCTTTGGAGATTTTAATATTGATTGGCTGAATCCTAAAAATAATAGTTCTTGCTCACTTTTTAAGACCTTGCAGCTAACGCAATGAATCTGCTCCCCAACTCGCATAAATATTAAAAACCATAACCATACCCTGCTCGATTGGATTCTCTCAACTTCTGCCGATAGAATCCAGGAGGCAGGTGTTCTCCCTAACAGTTTCAGTGACCATTGCTTAATGTACTGCGTGCGCAAAATAAAGGCTACTAAATCCTCTCTTAAGGTTAAAATCACCAGGTCCTTCAAAAAATGTAATCTTGAATCCTTTCTAAATGACATCAAGAACCTCCCATGGCACAGATTAAACCTTATCTTAGATCTAGACCGTGCAGTTTAATTCTTTCAGTCCAAACTCCTACAAGTTTGGAATTTGCGTGCCCCGCTGCATAAGGTGAGAGTAAAAGGGGCACATATGAATTGGATCACAGCTGACCTCATTCAAATGTACCAGTTTCGGGATTCATTGTGGTTAAAGTTCACACGTACTGGCTCTATGAACAATTTTATGAACACAGTGCATATAGACAATGGCAAAATATATGCACAAAACAAACAAAATTGGCCAAGGCCCAATATTTCAGTGAAAATCTGAACAATAACATCTCAAACCCTAGAAACTTTTGAGAAATCATAAATAACCTACAAACTCCCCCAATCCACTCCCTCCACTGTCAAAGTGGACAACCGAACCCTGCAACCCCCCTTAGCTGTAACAAATGCCTTTAACAATTATTTTGTCGGATGCTCCACCACCCTGATTGCCAAGCTAACAAATGACACACATTCTGAAACTACAAATGTGGATCAGGCCCCATTAAATTTGCAAAGATCCAATATAAATAAGTTCAATTTTAGACATGTACCTATTAGTGTCATTAAGAAAAATCTTAATAATCTAAAAATGAAAAACCAGTCTGGACCTAATCAAATCCCAGAAATGCTGTTGAAGCTCAGTGTGCCGGCAATTGCTAAACCTGTCACAACACTAATTAACGAATCCTTGGTGTCTGGGTACATACCCAGAGAGTAGTGCCTATGCATAAAAGTGGGGACACTACTTTGGTTTCTATCGCTCAATATCATTACTCCCAGTATTGTCAAAAATCTTAGAAAAATATGTCCATACGCAACCATGTGAGTATTATCAACAATCATACTATCTGACCCCTGATCAATCAGGTTTTCGGCCGAATCACTCAACTACAACTGCCCTCTTAAAAGTTTGCAATGACATCCAAACTGGCATTTAACAAGGAGACTTAACTGGAGCTATTTTCCTTGATTTTGCAAAGGCCTTTGACACAGTAGACCACGACATTCTACTGCACAAACTAAAAAACTCAGGTATTGGTGATCGTCCGCTAACCTGGTTTTGATTATATGTATCGATCACAATATATGTCCATTTCTGACAGCCGCTCCCTCCCTCTTCCAGTCACGTGTGGTGTTCCCCAAGGTTCCATTTTGGCCCCCTACTATTCACATTATTTATAAATGATCTGCTAATGTCTGCAAATCCTCAAATTTACAGATGTACGACAACGACACAGTAATCTATGCAAGCAAATCCGATCTACTTGAAGCTGTAACCGCGGCTGGTTCCCTTATTCACCACTATAACGTCTTAAAGCATAGGACTTAATAGGGCTAACCATACAGATATCTTAGCCATAATTTTATATAGTTAGCAAGAGATCCTCTATTTAACATATATAAATAATTGAGAATACAATATAAAATAAGGATTGTCTTGGAAACAATAAAGTTTTGTCTTTTTAGATATGTATTATATAAAAATATAAATATAGACATATAAAATCCATTATAGCAGAGTTTATAAGATTAAACTAAATGCTTGAAAATATCATTAATAGGTTAACATACCCTTCTGAACATGTCATCATGTCAGCCTCTCTGACATTTTAAGATGGAGCAGCGTCTGTCTCCAAGCCTCTCCTCTGTGTCTTAACATTTAAAAGTACACCTATTTATACCTTAGGTGTCTCCATTTTAGGGTCACTGTAGTTCATGTATGAAAAAGTAACTTTTTACTTTATTCATTTTAGGACCTCCCTTAACTTGGCAAAAATACAAGGCCATAACTAAAGGGTGCATACGTCATGGAAATTTTCCTGACTTAGTTCAAGGTGGCATCTTAAAGTCTAAACATCCTTATCTACTTGGGGTTACCACAGTATATTGTGTACTGAAAGAGTCATAGCATAGCCTTGAATCTTGGTTGTAAGTGTAGCAAGAATAATACCTTGAAAGGGATAAGTAAGTTTAAGACAAAATATGCAAAAGAAGAATATACTATTAAGGATTTTATAACTTGTTTTACTAAAAATATTATATATCTTTTAATATGCCCATGTGGGCTGCAATATGTGGGGAGGACTATTCGCCCCCTACATTTAAGAATTTATGAACACGTTAATAATATCCGTAAAGGTTTAGACCATCACAGTGTATCTGCCCATTTTAAGAAGTACCACAATAGCGATCCTAGTGGCCTTACATTTTTAGGGATTCAATTAGTTAAAAAATCATGGCGAGGAGGAAATTCTATCCAACATTTGGGAAAAGAGATGAAATGGGTTCATACATTAAATACTCTTGAACCTAAGGGCCTCAATATTGAATTCGATTTGTACAACTTTTTTTAATGACCTTTTTTCTCTTGTGCCTGTCTTTTAAATTTTTTTTAAAGATTATTAACTTACTTCCTTTTTCTTCCCCTTTATAGAAGGCTTCCTTTGGTTTTTTATTTTGGTTTTTTACCTAGGTTTTTTATGTAAATTTTATATATATAAATATATATGTGATTTATATGTGTATGTATATCCCTTTTTTTCCATATATATATATATATGTATATATATGACCCTGTGTGTATGTGTATATATGCATATACATATTCTTCCTCTTGTGGAATTATATTAGATGCTAACTAGAAGTATCTATGTGCTATTATTATTATTACTATTATCTACTGCTGTTCTATGAGTCATTTGGATGAGGTTTTTTTAATTAGAAGATTAGCCTTATGCTATACTTGTTTTTCTTGTTTTTCTTGTTGTTTTTATGTGTCATGGACTTTCTAAATATAGACATTTACAAGATCTACCCCTAATTAGTTTATGGGGAGTTTCTACAATGATTGATACAAACCACGCCCATGTATGGGCTTTAAAAGGCAGGACTAGCTACATCAGGATGTGATCTGAGGAAGCCGATTGGGCGAAACGCGTCATCACGTCAATTACGTCATCACGCCATCACGTGACCGGACGAAACTCCGAGTTCCAGGAAGTGAAGTCTGTAATACCGAAAGTTACCAGGGACTGGTAGATATACATTACACAGTACTGGCAAAAGGTTATTTGGCTGCTATATGGAAACGGAGAGTGTGGATTCTACTTATTTTCAATAAAGCTGTTTTTAATTTGGGAAGCTGGTGTCCTGCCTATTTACACCAACATTGAAGTCCTGGTTTTTGGATTCAAAGCTGGATCAGTTTGAGCAGGCTTTTACTGCTCTTCACTTGTGAGTGATATTCCTAATTCTACTTGCTGGTTTTTATATTTATGTAAACAATATTATACTATGTTTCTCCATTTTTTATCTCTTTTTACATATGTTCTTATGTGATTTGGAGAATTTAAGGAGACATATATTTCCCTTGTAAGTTATTTGTCTTGGATATTGATTTTTACACTATCACATTTGCATTTTGCACTTATGTCACATTGAATGTGATTGTATACACACTCTGTGTTTTTGCACAAAATATTTGCACATATTATTGCACTATTTGCACTTTTTAACATTTAAAGATACAGCGCACCTATTTTTATTTTTTGGATTTTATGTATGGTGTTTTATGAGCTTGTACACTTTTAGGTGCTGCTACACTTTTATTATCTTCATATTTTATATTAGCACTTTCAGCGCCTTTATTGCTTGTTTGTTTTTTTAGTTTACCACAGTATATTGTGTACTGAAAGAGTCATAGCATAGCCTTGAATCTTGTTTATGCATTATTGTTATTGTAATTCGTCTGGGACAAAATGGCGCAAACATATTATGCACTGTAGGTAGGTAAGAGGTTATTGCTTAAAGAAACAGTTATGAAAAACAATATGTTCCATTTCTAACACCTTGTCAGTTTGCTGCAATATCTCCTAAAGACAAAGTACACCGTTTAATAAATACAACATTTCATTCTAAAACTTGTAATATTTGCATTTGCCCATAACAAAACTGTGCTCCAAGACCAGTACACAGATGTAGAAAAGTGGATCACAAAAAAAAAAAACTCTTCCTAAATACTGACAAAACTGCCACAATGCTCTTTGGAACAGTACCTAACACAAATGACAAAATTCCCATCTATGCATCAAAATAAAATAGTACACTGACCGCAGTTCACTCTTTCAAATACTTGGGTATGTTGTTAGACCCCAATCTATCTTTTGGCCTCCACATAGAAAAGCTTGCATCTAAACTTTATCCAAAACTAGGTGCCCTGTACTGAAACAAATCCTGCCTAAGCCCTACAGTAAAGGAAAACATTGTACAGCAAATGCTGATGCCAATTATTGATTTTGGGGATGTAGTATATGCACCTGCACCACAAACCCACCTTAATAAACTTAATAAATTGTATAACTCGTTCTGCTACTTTGTGCTACAATGTAATTACATGACCCACCATTGTGACATGCTAAAAGAACTAAACTGGCTATCACTGGAATCCAGACGCACCCTTCATCTTTCCAGCCTTGTGTTTAAGAGCTTTTCTGGGAAACTCCCACCCTACCTGAGCAGAACGCTCTCCCCGGCTGCTCCCACCTCCTATAACCTCCGATCCAGTACCAGCACTTTATTTAGTCTACCTCAAGACAAAGTGAAAGCAGCTCGATCCTCCTTTTCCTACAGAGCACCGCAATTATGCAATGACGTCCCGCACATTTTCAAATTTTTCCCAAGTCTAAAATCCTTTAAGAGATATCCCTCTCTACATACCTCAAAACAGAATACACCTGTCATGGTTGATTTTATATTTCCAACCTATTCTATTTTAAACTTTATAGTATAAAAGGTATGGGAAAAACAGTAATAAGTGGTGCTACTATCACTAAGTGTGAATCACTCAACCACACAAAATCAAAGTGCATAAAAAATAGTAGAATAGTGAGAGCACACTGTACATGCAAAAAATTATATTACCAATACTTCATAAGGTAAATAGCTGAAACATAAAAAGGGAGAGAAGAAAACATAGGGTAATATTGTTTAGACTGTGTATAATAACCATATATAATTGGTTGCACTCACGTGGTTCTGAGTCACTTTAAAAGCTGACTCAGACTAAGGGCTTAAATCGGAGAAGAAATCCTTAATGCTGGACACCTTGTGTTGAAATATAAGTTGAGATAAAGTTGTCTCTGGCAATCTCTAGATGTGTAATAGAAATTACTCCAGGATACCCAATCTCAGTAAATCTCTTAAAACTTTTATTCCATATTGAAAAGAAACAATTTAAAATCAATCACAAGTATACTAAAGTCCATGAAAATTACCACGACGCGTTTCGGCAAAAGCCTTTTTCAAGTGGTGTTACATGTTCATCTCCGAGTTGCCCTTTTATACTATATAACGTTGGCGCTCTTTCCCGCGCTCTCCGTCCGTCTTTATTTCCGCTTTCGTCATTTAGCATCGACGGACGTGTGATGACGTCATGACGTGCGGGACACGTCCGTCGATGCTAAATGACGAAAGCGGAAATATTCTGCACGCGAGGGAGCTGGGCAGAGAGAGCTCAAGGGAGAATGCTCCCTCACGCGCCCGCCCGCAAAGTTACACCACTGCCAGCCTCGGGGGGCGCTGAGGTGACCAACTCCTGGGCCCCCCAGGAGAAGAGGCTGGCAAAATGCGGCCTGGAGGGCAGGGCCCGGTCGCAGCTGCCACCCCTGCGACCCCTGTGACTGCGGTATGTACGCCAGTGGTATTAATATTGTATTTGTATTTTATTGCACCCTATTGTATCAATGCAGTGTTTTATGAACCCAGGACATACTTGAAAATAAGAGAAATCTCAATGTATCCTTTCTGGTGAAATATTTTATAAATAAATAAATAATAAATAAATAAATAAATTACAATTAAAGAACTGAGGCCCATTTGAATGGATCTCAAAATTTGTTCCAATATTGTTTGCAGGCCCAGCCCTTTCAGAAATAGAGTCTCAAAGACCTGAGGTCATTGCGAACTTATGACAATTATATTTTCTTTCTTTACTTTCATTAATAGTTTAATAATAATATAATTATTGCATTCCTGTTTGGCAGTAAAGGACTGTAACACTTTCCTATTTCAGAGCTGAGCTTCAATAAACTGGTATATATATATATATATTCAGTAATTCAGTTTATAACAAAACCACCGCAAGCAAATTACACATATTTGTTCTTTGTTGATTAGATCTATTTTATAACAATGTCTTATAATGCTGCCATCAGGCTGCAGATATTAACATAATGTGAATCAGAAATTTGCAAATTGCAAAACATCAGGAAAATTAGCATTACCATTGAGCAATCTATTCATTCTCCTCTACTTTTACTACAGAAATACATTATTTTAAAGCCCACATGTTCTTGGCAGCATCACATGATAAAATTACTAATATGATCAATTATATCAATTATTTATATCAAATATAATGTGAGACAAAAAAAAACACACTCTGGTAAGAAAAAAAATCTGCAGAAACAAATTAAAACTCACAAAATCTTTGTTGCCTTCTAACATGCAAAAAGATCTAATCAGAAATTAAAGTATCTGATGATTTATAAAAATGTACATGTTCACTGAGCTTCTCTGAAAAGGGGAAAGATTAACTAAACTCAAAATTTTTGCTATTTGAAATCAGAATGGCAAAATTTAGGTTAAAATAGTTGATTTGGAGACTGATCTTCCAACTCAGTAATGACTATTTAATGGCTATTTTAGCAGCAATATTGACTTCTGGGTTGCACTATGCTACAGTTTGGAGTTTAAAGATTAAGTCTGCAGATGTTGTAATCACTTCATAATTAATCCTCCCTGTTCAATATATCATGGTCCTTAAAGGGACACTGTGGGCACCCAGACCACTTCAGCTTATTGAAGTGGTCTGAGTGCAGTGTCCCATCAACCTTAACCGTGAGCAAGTAATTCTTGCAATTTTTCATAAACTGCAATGATTACCTGCGAGGGTCAACTCCTCCTTTAGTGACTCCTCTAGTGACAGCCACTAGAGGGACTTCCGGGTCTTTAGGCGACTTTTGGTCACCTAAATGACGCTGGACATTCTTACGCTATGTATGAGGACTTCCAGTGTCACCAGAATCCCCATAGGAAAGCATTGAATAATGCTTTTCAATGCGGAAATCCTAATGCGAGCGCGCATTCACATTAGGTCTCCCTCGTCAGCATATGTCTTTTAGCCACCCATGTGCTGTGTTTTTTGTAATTATGATGGGTTTCTAATGAATGTAGTTTCAAAAAGTTACATATTTAATATATTATATATTTTATTTTATTCTTTGTTAATGTTAAGATTGCATTTGCATTTTTATGATCAGCTTTAAGCATAACAATGTTAAAGAATACAAACCGTGCGATTTAATTATGTAATATACATTTGCAGGCTTACAATGTGCAATTATTTTCAATAACGCACAGAAAAAACCAGGGTCCTTTGTAGTCATTTCTGACATTTTTCTTTCACAACTGTTAATGTTTAAAACCGTTAATTAAAGTATGATAGCATGAGCCGCAAATTGAAAAAGAATAACAATATTAACGTGACTAACGATATAGTCACCCACTATTTCTTTTATTGGAAAGTTACAAAAAGAATTACATAAAACGGGTTTATTTATGCCAAAAAATAATGTTGAGCTAATGACGTTGGAGATATGACAGCGCTCACAAGCTTTACAATTTTTTCTAGAAGGTGGTAGGTGTAATTTCTACAATATAGTTTAACACTTCATTTAGCTTTTACCACTGGGGGGGGAGAGAGAGAGAGAGAGAGATAAACTGTTACCAGTGTATTATAAGAAATAATTTATTTTCATGGAGACATCATAATAAATCATGTCACAAGATGATGCATGGTTTATTAGTTTATCGTTATTGGTTATATTCACCATAACATACAGAGTTATTCAGGAAAAATAGAATTCAAAGTGAATTTAACATTTAAGGCCAGAGTAGCCAAACTTAAAGCATAGCTGACTTTTGACCTTCACTTTGAATTCACCTTAAATTCTTACTTTAGAAAATAACCCTGATAATGTTTCACCAATTGAAATGCGCAAACCAGCCACAAGGGGGCAGGGTTAAGATGCAGGAAATGAAAGGTTAATGCAAAAAATCAAATAACTTTATTAATCCTGATTCAAAGATTGCAACACAGAAATCTACACTTTTTTTTTTTTTTAAAGCAGCACCAACAATAAAACAAAACAGTGATCTATGTGGAGTTTTCTCTATCGTTGTAACAGTTTTTTTATTTTTTTATTTTAAGTCATGTTGATATTATGGATATAAAAAGAGGAGTGATGCTTTGACATTGGCCCATAAAAATGGTCACAGTGACATTATAGTGCCCTCTATAAAGATGGTTGTCATTACAGTGCCAGTTACATTGTTGCACTTAGTACTGTAATAAAGTGTAATCCGTGTAATCTAAAATGTAGGTTTAGAGGGGTTTAGGGTTAGGAAAATCTATAGCGTAAACAGTTAATGGACACCCAGGGTTATAAATTACCCAATTTAAAGACCACTTACAGGCCGGCATCACCCTAGAACAGGTCCCCCAAACTCTGGCCCTCCGGATGTTGCTGAACTACAACTCCCATGATTCTCAGCCTATTTCATTCATAGAATCATGGGAGTTGTAGTTCAGCAACATCTGGAGGGCCGGAGTTTGGGGAAGACTGCCCTAGAAACTCCCTACACCTAACTACCCCTAACAGGCCCTCCTAAGTTATCAAAACATGTAATATTACTGAAGCTTTAAGGTACTGTTATGGGCAAATATTACAAGTTTTAGAATGAAATGTTGTATTTCTTAAACTGTGTACTTTGTCTTTAAGAGAGATTGCAAACTGACAAGGTGTTAGAAATGGAACATATTGTTTTCCATAGATGTTTCTTTAAGCAATAGCCTCAGTGCATAATATGTATGCGCCATTTTGTCCCAGACGAATTACAATAACAATAATGCATAAACAAGCTTCAAGGCTATTCTACGACACTTGCAGTACACAATATACTGTGGTAACACCAGGTTAATGGAACTTCCCCAAATCCTGGAATCTCCCACGACTATACACTTACGACTTAGTATAAACAACAGATAACCTATTCAGACTTTAAGATGCCATCTTGAACTAAGTCAGGAAAATTTCCATGACGTATACACCCTTTAGTTATGGCCTTGTATGTTTGCCAATTTAAGGGAGGACCTAAATTGAATAAAGTAAAAGAAGTGTTACTTTTTCATATTTGAACTACAGTAACCTAAAATGGAGACACCTAAGGTATAAATAGGTGTACTTTTAAATGTTAAGACACAGAGGAGAGATTTGGAGACAGACGCTGCTCCATTTTAAAATGACAGAGAGGCTGACATGATGACATGTTCAGAAGGGTATGTTAACCTATTAATGATATTTGCAAGCATGTAATTTAATCTTATAAACTCTGCTATAATGGATTTTATATTTTTATATAATAAATATCCAAAAGACAATCTTGCTTCCAAGACAATCCTTATTTTATATTGTATTCTCAATTATTTATATATGTTAAATAGAGGATCTCTTACACTATATAAAATTATGGCTAAGATATCTGTATGGTTAGCCCTACTAAGTTCTATGCTTTAAGACATTATAGTGGTAAATAAGGGAACCACACACGGTTACAGTACCATAACTTTTTCATCAGTGGTATTGCTATAAACATCACCATGGTTCCAAGAGTTTATACAATGGGTTAAAACTTCTGGTCAGTTAATGGACCTATCAATAGAAGGAATTGCATATAAATGTGTTAATCTGTTTCTGTTGCTTCATTTATAGAAAGGAGAATAACAGAGGGTTAATTCATTGTTTGTGGAAGCGAGTGAACGAGAGAGAGCAATAAGACGGGGTAATAAGATGGAGCACAGATGTAGTTTTTATGGTATATGGAAAACCCTGTTGTAGGTAAAATATCCCACAATCACATCTAGCTCTTTGCTTCCTAGACAATGCTGTTTAACCTGGAGTTAAGAATTGCACCTGTCAGCTGGTTCTCAAAGGGGATACAAAATAGGTGGGGAGTGCAAATACGAACAACACAATTACTAAATACACAGATCCTATTACCCAAAGTAAGACTTCAATATATTACAAGCACAGACAAGAGTGCTATTCGTATTATTTGTTATTTGCTGATAGAAATAAAAATGAACATATTTATCTAGCAAAGTATATTTTAACCGCAGTTTATATTGCATCCTTGCCACAAACATAATGTATAAGATCATTTTGTTATTGATCTCTGGAACATGTGTATGTGCTGGTATCCCTTTACAGCGATTTACCAACAACTAGTTGTGTAAATGTGGTCTACAGCCTGCTGTAAAAGTCCTTTGTGAGCTCCTTGGATTGTGTCCATGGGAGTCAGACTGCCAATCTGTTTCTGACTGTAAAGTAAATAGGATACCTTGTCAAACACAGACTGGACACATAGACAGCCGCAGAGCAAGTCAGATGCATGCAGTCTGAGATTTTAAAAACATGGATTTGCAGGTCTAGTCCAGGACATTCCACAGTGCAAAAGGATCAAAGGCTAACATTGTATGGCCCCTCCCTTTTTATGCTTAATTGCTATTCAAAACTCTGCCTATTGTATGTTAATTCTTTACATAATCACACAAATTGTAATACTGAGAGAAAATAAAATCTTAAATTGCATTAATAGGAGCCTCAGAATAAGATTATACACAGGGCGGCATTGGTGGCTTCCAATGTTTAGACAGGGTCCCACCAACTCTGGCTATGAGAGGCCCAACCTTAAGGCCCCAGGGAGATCAAAAGATCTACCTGCTTGGCCCTGCGTCCCCTCACCTGTTTGGTGTGCAGATCATTTTAAAAGCTTCCTCATGATCCCATGGGCCCATGCTTCTTAATGATTTAGAGCACCACAGCAGGTGATGTGATTCATTCACTGTGTGCCAGACCGTGAGGGAGCTCCAAATTTCCTCCACTGGACGACCAAAACGTAAGCAGGAAGGTGCAAAGAAAAACTTCCTCACACACCCAGACACTACACACAACACTCAACCAACATGTAAGGGGACACTCTGGAATTACCACCATCCCCCTCCCCCTCACGCAAATGCAGCTCTCAGTCTGCTCCAAACATTTAAGGACATTGCAAGAAATTCAGGCTAAAAACATATATAAGCAAGCACAATGAAAATGATGAAAACAGTTGATAAAACAAATGATAAATCAGATCTCAGCATACCTTTCCTGTTTTTAGGTTTCACAATCTGTCCATTTAGCAATACATATTTTAGACATTCAGTGTCTCTATTTCAAAATTCTGAAGGCTGATGGTAAAAAGCAGTAGGCCAGGCATTGAAAATGTTAATAATACCATGTTTTTGGTTAGTAATCATTTGTATTCTGGTCCTATATAAAGTAATTGTTGACTGCTGTTTTGGGGTCAAGAGGGAATTTTTTTCCTAGTTTGTGGCAAAATTGGAAGCGCTTCAGACCAGGTTTTTTGCCTTCTTTTGGATCAACAGCAACAACATTTGTGAGGAAGGCTGAACTTGATGGACGCAAGTCTCTTTTCAGCTATGTAACTATGTAACTATGTAATTAATTAATAAACACATTTAATCCATCCCTGCATTCCAGCACCAAGATCAAGCTATTCTGGCAGCCTGATGTTCCTCCAATGTATGGCGGGATGGATGTCAGGGAGAACAAACTGATGGGAGGAATTCGGCAGCATGGAGTGTAAGGCTGTGCCGCCTTTTGGCGCCTTTTGCCTGTGCATGCTCACAAGAGACTCCAATATCAACAGAACTGACATTAACCGAATGATGCTTTAATCATGGTGCCAGATCTTCAGTAACACCTCTGGCAGCAAAAGGGTTAAACTCAGTATCTTCCACATTTCATAACGAAACGTTGCACATCCAGAAATCCCACCATGACCACTTCAAATCACTGAAGTGGTCATGGTCCTTGGAGTAACTCTTTAATGCAAAATAAAGCTAAATCAAGAAATGATTGCGAAGGCATAGAGCACAAGAGCAATGCACAATAAATAATGTCAGAATACTGAGCAAACTTACTTGCTGGTTTAAAAAGTACAATAATAATTTAGCTGTATCTAATCCTAAATGCAGAACTATGGCAGGTGTGAAGCCTTACAGCTATAATCAAGCAGTATGAATTGCTTACAGAACAGTGCTCAACTCCAACCTTCATGTCGAAATGTGCAGGCCTAGCAAGCAGAAAGTCCAGATTCATCGTGTTCCATTTCTTACAGTAGAATTGTTGTCATAATATGTAACATGATACACAGTTCTGACACTTCTGAACATTCTAAAACAGACCCCGTAAATCACTTATTTGTGTTTACTGCAACATATGTATTGTATATTTTACAGGATAAATTCACTAAACTTCATTGTTTGTTTTTTGCTTTTTTACCTTAGCTCAGGGAATAAGTTTGAGGAGAAGTAAGGGTACCTGTAGTATAATGTGAGCATGTGTCACACATGATTTGGTAAACATGAATTTACATAACATTTATTTTTTGTTATTCATATACACTGTCGGGCAGAATTTATTATTTCTTTACTTTTGTTGCCTGTTTATAGTACTGGTGCGATGGCACAACCAAACAGTGGATCATGCAGAACCATTCATTTCATAATCATTATGTATACAATGAGTAAATAAGGTGATCTGTAAGGTTAAAACATGAAAGGAACACTATAGTGGTAGGAATACAAATGTGTTCCTCTGCCCCCATTCTCCACTCCCCACGGCAATGAAAGGGTAAAAAACCCCATTGTTCGCTTACCTTATTCCATCTCCGAGGTCCTTTGGTGCTGGTTCCATCTTTACCTTTAAACTAATGCATGCATTAGGCCTTCGCCATAGGAAATAATTTAAATAATGCTTTCCTATGGATATTATCAAGACGCTGGATGTCCTCATGCTCAGTTAAACTCTAGTGGCTTTCTGGGAGACAGCCACTAAAGGCAGTCTTAAAACTGAAATGTGCAACTTTGTTTACATTGCAGGGTTAAAGGGGCACTATATTCACCAGAACAACTACAGCTTATTGTATTTGTTGTGGTGAGTAGAATCATTCCCTTCAGGCTTTTTGCAGTAAACACTGTCTTTTCAGAGAGAAAATGCAGTGTTTACATTACAGCCTAGTGATAACGCCATTGGCCACTCCTCGGATGGCTACTAGAGGTGCTTTTTGGAGCAGTGCTGCACACTGTGCAGTACTGCCATTCAGTGTCTGCACCCACTGCAAACAGACACTGAACTTTCCTCATAGAGATGCATTGAAGCAATGGATCGCTATGAGGAGATGCTGATTGGCCAGGGTTGTGTTTGACTTGTGCTGGCTCTACATCTGATCTGCCTCCTTGACAAGCTCAGCCAATCATATGGGAAACCATTGTTATTGGCTCACAGAATCACTCATGGTGATGTCAGCTGTAAGCAGGCAGATCAGGGGCAGGGGCAGAGGCAAAAGCTGCAGACTTGAATACAAGTAAGATTTTAATATATTTATGGAGGCAATGGGGGCCAGGGGAGGGCTTGATGGTGGTTTTAATACTATAGGATCAGGAATACATGTTTGCGTTCCTGACCCTATAGTATTCCTTTAAGAGTACAGGGACACTGCACCCAGACCACTTCAATAACATGAAGTGGCCTGGATGCCTATAGTGTCCCTTTAAACTAAACTTTCAAAGAATGCTATCTACAGATATATTTGTTATTAATAGATTTTTTATATATTTTGTTCTATACTCATCCAATGAAAACGCAAAATCATAAATTTGAGATGCGGAAATCACCTTGTCACATGCAAGTAAATTCATTATTTCGAAACTATAATTTTTGTACCCCATTATCTTTTTTATTTACACCCAGACACCACTAAATCTATTGACTAGATTGCAGAACGCATTCCATTCCACAGCATAATATTCAATAACATTGTAAAGCACTACGGAATATGCTGGCACTATATAAATACCAATAATTATAATAATAATGGAACTGCTCAAAGATGTTTTCGTTTTTTTCCTACTGCTGAACTGCTTTTAATATTATTGATAATTTCATTGATGATGATCGGTGGACTCCAATTACTTGGGCTGGCACAACCCCTCTCTTACACCTACAATGCCTAGAACTTATGATCTCAAGTCAATATCTTCTGAAGTTACTTATATGAACTAATCGAGCACATCAAGGATTTATTTTTATGTTGCTACATACTAAGTTAGGGGATTTGCAACCTTCGGCACTCCAGATATTGTAGAATCTTATAATGTTCTTATAAACATAATGCTGGAAAAAGCACCAGGGGAAATGTAGTCAACAATATTTGGAGTGCAGAAGCTTGCCTACCCCTGCTGACATGTTTATCTTAAATATACCTGTCTTTATTAAAGATAATCTAAGATATGTACAATATGGTCGAGTATACACATGTTAAGGAGCAAATTAGCAATTACAGTTGAACAAATACATTGCACAGATAACAAAACTGAATTAGCCGTTAACCCACTCCATCACTAAAACAGATTCTCATTGAGGGGTTAACAATGCCCATAATATGCAGCTTGTGCATGGATCATATTATTAATAACAGATCTCATAGACTGATTTATGTAACCTTTATTAGAACAGACAACGTGGTTACTTACTGCTATTTTAATAAGTCACCAAGACTATTTTTTAAATGTTTATTTGAATATATGGAACATTTCTTGTCTTTGCTTAAATGATAAATCTGGGCAGTGGGCTGCAAGCCATCTGCCCTAAATTTCAGAGTTTGTAGTTGATGTATAGTTTTAGGTGATCATAATAAAGAAGAGAATAGCTGAACAGATATAATAAAACGATATATGTTGACACCTTTTAAAACAAAATTATAACACCAACACTGGTTTTATAGTACATATACACACTATCAGCATTAAGTTACATTTTTATTAGTGTGAAAGTGATATACTGTATGAATACTAAACCCAAGTATGAATTAAGGATTGAAAGGACTTTAGTGGAGATAATTAGCAGACAAAAGAAATTATATTAATGATGATTTTACATATACAATTCCCTTTCCATATGTGAATTTTCTTGCACATAATCATGACAATTTCCTTAATGCCCTCAGAATATATTTTGGTCAAATAAAAAAAAGGCCACCCTTTTCTCATATTTAGGGTACAGCTTAAAACAGATTCAGAATATTTACACAATAACACTCAAGATATTGGACTAATATCTGTGTTGTGCTTTGTGTAAGTTTTCAGCACCTTGGACAGTTCCACATTATAAAATATAACAACCTGGAATTAAATTGATTTTATTTGAACTTTTACCATTTCATTTTGACAATATACCTAATACGTTGAAGCTGCAAATTATTTTTTATTTGAAACAAACATTATATATAAAAAAAACAACAAAAGTTGGTTCACAGGTATTAACACATTTTGCTATAAATCCTCCCCCCACCACAAAATAGTCCTGTTGCAACCGTTTACCTTCAGAGGTCACACAAACCTTTGTGTAACTAAAATGTCAGATTTTCTCAAAATGAATACCCATGTCTCTGGAAGAACCCATAGTTTGTTAGAGAACATATCTAAATAGAATTTAAATAGACCGTTATATTTTTGAGATAGGGCCGTAAGTTCATAAAAAGTAATGTTTAAAGGGCCAACCTTGAATCAAGACATTAGTTTATAAATAACAATAATGTTAAAACATTATAATTAATAACTAATCTTTGTATGATAATTGTTCCTTTATCTTTTGAATGTCAGCATTTTATAAAAAAATATAGAAATGTAAGTGTACAATATAATTCTTTTTAATACGCCCCACTGCATGGTTTTATTAGGAACAGATAACTAACAATGCCGTGACCATGAAGAATTTTCATTTAAGGGGTTGGCTGAAAGGTTGAAAATATTGAGATTTCTCCCGGGATTAGCCAGCAGGCATATCCCTCTAATCGGGCAAAAAGAGACATGATGGCATTTGCCATCTGGATACTGTGACCCTCTCTTTATCTAAGATAGGCTATTGTTTTTATTATTATTCATTTAAGACTTTTATGCTTAAATACAATAAATGACAATGTCACAAAAATTAGTGATAGAGCCAATGTTGAGTCAAGCTCCAGCATTCTAGAATGCCAAAATATGCATTTTAATATATAATACTGATGTTTCAATGTTAATATAGATATCACTGTTCTTGATGTCTCATCTCAGCTGAAGTCAGTGATTCTACATATCTGGATGAATTGTTGACACGTCTCAATCAACTAAATTTAGCAGCGTGTGAAATTCTGAATTGCATTAACGAATAACATTCATGCATTATTTTTTCTGTGAGGAACAAGTGATGCTGGCTAATATTTTCCTTCTGATTAATTCTACATTCCTCATTCTGCTCTGTATTTTTCAGTGAAATTTACATGACAGAAAAACCCTCTGGCAAACCATTCGTGTCATGTGATGTCCTTGCCTTCCAAGTGACAAAAGCAAAGTCTATCATTATGTGACATAAAAACATCCAGTAAAAATTGTTCCCGTGATTGTCATAAATTAATCTCCTCCCTCCTCCCTGCACATCTACACCCTCTGTTCTATTTCCATGTTCACAATGCTTTTAAACAGAAACCCTGTCATGCCATAATATGATACCTATTTCTCTTTTGTTGTTAGCTGTTTTTACTCTGAAAAATGTTTTATTAAAGGGAAAAAAAGGATGTAATCATGTGACAAATGAGACAATGCTAAAAGGCTTTTCCTTTTTTTTGTACCCTGGTAACATTAGGATTTTAATACATTTCCATCTTTTAAATTAACCCATTAGGTTAGGATGGAAGGTATTTGTTTGTTGAGCAGTGAATAAAATGTAAATCTGGAAGATCTAAATTACTTGGAGATAATGTTAAAATGCATATTTTCACCTGTAAAAAAAATATTTAGTGTTTATAACATTCTCCCATATTGTGGGGTTTATTCACTAAACTCCAAATTGTAGCAAGCTACAGTCTAAATGGTACAATTGAGACTGAACTAGCCAAGTTGTAACTATAGGTATATTTGAGAATTTTTCTTAATCAGCTCATTTTGCTTTAAAGGCACACTATAGTCACAAGAACCATTGCAGCTTAATGTAGTGGTTCTGGTGGCTATAGTCTGTCCCTGAAGGCTTTTCAGAGAAAAGGCAGTGTTTACATTGCTGCCCAGTAACACCTCTAGTGGCAATCACACAGACTGCCTCTAAAATTGCTTCCTAGTCACTGCTGCCCTTTATGCAGCCCCTATGATCAGTGTCTCCACGTTCTACATGGAGGCGCTGAACTCTACTCATAGAGATGCATTGATGCTCATTGGCGCAGAGCAGCATTTTGACATGCATGCGCAATAGTCCCCAAATGCTTTCCTACAGGAGAGTTTTCGAATGGCTGAGATTATTACGATTGATGATCTCAGCCATGGAGGTGGGGAGATGGTAAGTTTAAACACCTTTTAACTCCACTGAGGTTGACAGGGGACCTAAACTGCTACTCTACAGTGAACTTTCCTCATAGAGGTGCATTGATTCAATGCAGCTCTATGAGGAGATGCTGATTGGCCAGGGCTGTGTTTGGCTTGTTCTGGCTCTGCCCCTGATCTGCCTCATTGACACTCTCTGTAAATCCAATGGGAAAGCATTGTGATTGGCTCAGAACACTACTTCTGAGAATGTCAGCATAACAGGCATATAAGGGGCAGAGCCTGCAGCAGCAGATTGGAATAAAGGTAAAATTTAACTATATTTAGAGGATGGGGATGGAGGGGGGCATGGTTGCCAGGGGGGTAAGATGGTGGTTATAGCACTGTAGATTCAGGAATACATGTTTGTGTTTCTGACCCTATAGTGTTTGTTTAATAATCCCTTTAGTGTTAGGAGCCTAATATATTTGTATTTGATTTATATATAAATTGGATTATTATTTAAAGGGACTCACCTGTGCCAGGAAAACATATCCGTTTTCCTGGCACTGCAGGTTCCTGCAGTGCCCCTCTCCCTCCCACCCCCATCCATGTTGCTCAAGGGGTTAAAACCCTTTCAGTGACTTACCTGAACCCACGCTCCTCCCCCGCCAGCTGATGCCCCTCCCCCGCGCGCATTAGACCTCCCCATAGGAAAGCATTATTCATTGCTTTCCTATGGGGATTCCGGCAACGCTGGAGGTCCTCATGCATAGCGTGGTTTTAAGAACCCTGAAGTCCCTCTAGTGGTTGTCTGATAGACAGCCACTAGAGGAGGACTTAAACCTGTGAGGTAATTATTGAAGTTCATAAAAACTGCAATAATTACACTTGCAGGGTTAAGGGTGATGGGAGTTGGCACCCAGACCACTCCAATGGGCAGAAGTGATCTGGGTGCAAACGCAGCTATTACTGAACATGATACACATTAGTAGAATGAGGTACAGGAGGTGCAATGCTAACAAAATATATTGTTACAGGATATAAGGCAGCCAGGTAGTAAGCATGTTAATAAAAATATGAATATTAAAAGGTTACTCTAACCACAAACAGTGTTTTAATAAAACACTAATTTTGGTTGTAGTAATGCCTGCTGGAATGTTCATTGTCTTAAATAAAAATCAATAAAATGCCTGCAATCTCATGCCAAGGCGAAGTTCTCCCTGAAGCGTATGTCCAGGATCTCACACCTCACAGGCAATGGGTGACCTTTGATCAGACTAAGCATGTCTGGAACATCTAGGATAGAACATTTTTGTAATAATATTCCAAAATGTTGACATAATTAGATTTTTTTTTTTATATATTTCAACAAAAATTTAGGGAGATTACCCCACCTGCCAGTTTGGACCAGCATCCTTTACTTGCATTACTACTTATCTGCTCCAAGCAACTCTCCTACAACTTAAGTACTTCTCAGGACACTTATTATGGAGCACTAGGGTGTAGAGGGGTAGAATAGCGGGGCATGGTACTTTACTCAGAAATTCTGGACTAGACCCATAATATACACAGAATTTACCCCATGTGTTCAACTTGTGTTATGACCCACCATTATTAAAGTTCTGTGGTGGCCTTCACACAGTATGGCCTTACTGTTAAATTAAATCCCCACATTCTGGACAAAAGACGAGTTTCTAAGGTCCATGACCACTACATGCTATTCAAGTGTATATGGTAACCATATGCTGACAGGGATCCCCCTCTGTTTTTGAGCAGTTTGACTTAACATTTGGACCCCCCCAAAAGCATCTAAAGCATGGCCTGCACTTGTCAGTTTGCTAATGATAATGTTCCTCTCCCACATTAGTAATATAAACTTCATCCATACTTGGACAGCATTGAAAGGGTAAGTGTACCTGCAAAAATTATATTGCACACACGGAAGTGGACATTTTACATTAGCAATAGGCAATGAAGGGTTTGTATCACTGGGGCAGTGTTAACCCATGGCTTTTGTCAAACTGCTCAAAAACACTTTGACTCAGAGAAGTGTGCCCACAGCCTAGTAGCACCATAACTACTGCACAATCATACAATGGTTATGGTACTCAGAGTGCCCCTTTAAAGAGACATGAAACATTAAACAATTTGATCTGTTTATATATTTTGTAGAAACTGAGGTTATTTCAGAGGCAAGACTACAAAATAATGCTTATTCTGGGTCGTGACTCTTAAATTCTATTTTTGCTATAGACATATATCAGCTAATAATAACCTGACCTTGTAGTTCAGTATACCAACATGAAGAACCAAAAGATCACGCAAGTGAAAAGTTATGAACAAAAAGCTAAGGCACAGTTACTGTGTGACTACGTATGTGTGAATGTGTCAGTATAGTGATACGTTGGTGTTTGTGAGAGTGGCGTCTGTCTAATTTAAGAACTGTATATATGGCTAATTATACATGCTGTGTGTACATAGCTATTAGGTAAGTGTGTGTAAAATTATGTATATATAAGTGTGTGAATGGCTAGTTATATACACATGTATTTAAGAGTGCTTAATTAGATGAGTTGGCATGGCTTCAGGAGTTATGAAGGTTTTTTGTTTTAAAAACTTTTAAAATTCTTTATAGTTTTTAGTTTTTGTTTTGTTTTTATATACATTATTTGCTGGGCAAAGCTCAGCAAAGTATGCAGATCAGATAACTCTTGTAGTGCTGTTTGTATAGGGCATGCGTGCATTCTCTGCCACTGAAAAAAATGTTGGGTGTGCATGTGCAAGTATGGCATTTCTCCGATAGATGCCTGAGGAGCCTGCATGTGGAAAATGCAGGGGAGGTAAGTAAATAAAATTTACTTACCTCCCCTGCATTTTCCACATGCAGGCTCCTTGGGCATCTAGTCCAGAATTTTTGAGTAAAGTACCATCCCCGCTATTCTACCCCTCTACACCCTAGTGCTCCATAATAAGTGTCCTGAGAAGTACTTAAGTTGTAGGAGAGTTGCTTGGAGCAGATAAGTAGTAATGCAAGTAAAGGATGCTGGTCCAAACTGGCAGGTGGGGTAATCTCCCTAAATTTTTGTTGAAATATATAAAAAAAAACATCTAATTATGTCAACATTTTGGAATATTATTACAAAAATGCTCTATCCTATAGATGTTCCAGACATGCTTAGTCTGATCAAAAGTCACCCATTGCCTGTGAGGTGTGAGATCCTGGACATACGCTTCAGGGAGAACTTTGCCTTGGCATGAGATTGCAGGTATTTTATTGATTTTTATTTAAGACAATGAACATTCCAGCAGGCATTACTACAACCAAAATTAGTGTTTTATTAAAACACTGTTTGTGGTTAGAGTAACCTTTTAATATCCACTAGTCTGCTCACTGCAGTAAACACTGAAATAGTATATACTGAAGGAAAGGATCAAGGAACTGAGGCATGTTAATTGTGTATGCTTGTAGTTATCCAGATGCAGTTTAATAATACTCTGTTTTTAAAAGCTGAAACACATGCAAGGTTACTAAGGAATTAAAACAGCATATCCAAGTGTACAGTGAAATATGTAGGTAAGTAGTGAAACTACAAAACACTCACCATTTCCAAATATATAAAATGTAGGTTTCACTCAAAAAAGTGAGAAAGAGAAAAGAAATACACATATAGTGCAACACAATTAAGTGGGTAAATATACAGAATTAAAGGGTGTACAAAGTCACACTCACATAGACATAGCCTCTAGGTTGGCTATGAACTCTGAAGCTCCTGTACTTTTTAGGCAGTACAACACCCTCCTAGTTAGGTGGCAATCCAGTCAAACCAGAATGGGAAAAAAAGGTATGAAAAATAAATATAGTATAATAACTTAATACACATATATAAAGTAATGGCATCAAATAGCAGTGCTCCTCTTGAAAAGAGCCTCAAAGACTGACTCTGATGTTTAGTGCTGCTTGTGTGAATCTATCAGTGTGTCAGTATTTGTATCTGTGTGTCAATGTGTGCCCCTATGTATCTGTGTATCTGTATGTGTATTAGTGTGTGTATTATCTGTGTGCCTGTGTATCTGCATGTGTGTCATTGTATGTGTCTCTGCATGTGTGTGTATATGTGTGTCTATTAATGTGTGTGACTGTGTGTGTCTGTGTTTCTGCATGATTGTACCTGTGTATCTGTATGTGTGTCAGTGTATTAATCTGTGTGTCTGCATATCAACCTGTGTATCTGTATTTGTGTCTGTATATCTATCAGTGTGTATGTATGTGTGCCTGTGTGTCAATGTTTACCCCTGTGTATCAGTGTGTGTCTGTGTATCCGTAGGTGTGTCTATGTTTGTATCTGTATGTGTATCAGTGTGTATATCTGTATGTGTGTCTGTGTGTATATGTGTGTCTGTGTATCTGGATGTCAACATTGCTGTGTATAAATAGCAGTGTCCTGTGCAATAAAGGCCCTTCCAACTCTACATTCACTTGTCTAATGTGTGGGGGGGAAAGCTATAATAAAGCTATAATAATAATAAGGGTTTTTATGACTGCCTGGTCCAGAGGAAGAGGTCATCAGAAGTCTCAGTCAATCTTTGGTGACTAAATCTGAAATGATCCAGAGTCCCCTGATAGTAGCAAGGAAACTACCTGGCTGAGGCACTCAGTTGGAGTACAGAAGCTCTGTCACAGCCCTGGTGCAATACGTTTTTTGGGCCTCCCCCACCAAAAGGGTGGCCAAAAAACATCCCCCACAGTGCTTTACCAGCTGGGATCTACCACTTTTCCATCCTTGCAGGGTTGTATTTTTGAGAAATGTTTGTGTTTGAATGTAAAAGTGCATGTAGTATGCGTGTGTGAATGTAGAGGTGTATTTGTGTGTAGTGATGGCATTTGAATACTGTTGTGTGTTTGTATGTACTGTTGAATTTTGAATATCGGAACATATGGAATTTTTCCAAAACCAAAATGCCAGCAAGTTGTCTCTGCACGAGAACCCCAGATGAGGTCCAAAAATGGCTGAAACGATCCTCTGGGCTTGCTGTATCTCTTGTGCAGAGAGAACGTTTCGTTTCCAGCATTTCATTTCTGGACTACCCTTATGCATGGAAACTGATATGCCTTGGAACTGGTTCTCTCTGTAATGGCACAAGTGAGCAAAAACGTTAATGAGACCTGAGCGGGGGTTTACCGAAGGGCAAGCTACTGAGTTCCTCTAAGCTTTTGTCCATTCTTAGAGTCCTCATATTCTCTGTTTGAATTTCTAAGCGCTGTCTAAATTCAAACTGTGTTTGAATTTAGACATTGCCCACTGCAAAATACATAATTCCCTTTATATGTGCATTCAAAGGGAATACACAAAGTCACCCAGCATGCACCAAAGTACTATTGCACTTTATAATATATGCACCTTAATTGACTGTGTTTTAAGGGCATGTTGCAATTTTCACTAATATTGTCTTAAAGACACAGCGCACCTTAACTTTCGTTTTATGTCTAATAGTGTTTTGTAAGCTTGTACACTGTAAGGTGCAGCTTTCTTACCTCTAATCTATTTTATTGTATCTGTTTAGCGCCTATTTTACTTGATTTTGTTGTTTTTTTGTCTAAAGGGAATACACAGCTATGAGTAAGCAGCCGTACAACTCAACACTCAAACAATGAGATAGATATGTGAAACTCCTCATACTTCATAGAGTTCCTGCTCTTCTTGACCATCAGGTATTAGTAGTTTGACCTTATTTTATTTATAATTCTTTATTTTTGATGTGCATTTTGATATCAGAAATAATGTCACAGACACAAATAAGTCAGCATAACGAGGAAATGTCAATCAGTGAATGTGTACATAAGATCAGCACTTTTTTTTAAGCTGCAAAAAAGAGAAACCCAGTTCTATGCTTAAAAAACTAAAGACAGAGAAAGAGCAGAATATAGGCAGTGGAAATAAATGTAGCATATAGAAAAAAGCAGGTAGCTATATCAGTAGTGAGAATACATTATACATTAGATATGGCACAAGGAAGTCCCCCGGGCTACTCGGTTCAACCAACACCCGAACTGCTGGGCCTCCAACACCCGAACTGCTGGAACTACATCCAGCATAACATGCGCTGAGGCCTGTTCATGAAGACTTCCGATCTCCAGCAACGCACTGCCACCATCTTGAGAGGACAGGAGTGGGTGTCTGGCAGGAATGTTTTCCTGCGCCTGTTGTCGATCTCCTGTCGATGTGGGAGCAGGAGCACCATGTGGGTCTGTATAATCATAAGTGTCGAGACAGGAGTAATCAAACACTGGTTCCTCTCCACTCACCGCATCAAGATCCGTGGAGCCAGCAGGAACCCCCACATGGTCTTTGATAGGTTCGCAGTCGATTAGAGGTGTGGAAGGTGCCCTCCCTCTTTCTTCCATGCGAGTCAGGAAAGCTTCAAAGATAGCATTCAGCTTCTGGAGTGTTGACTCATGTTGTGCCGAGACAACAGGCCCACTCGTCATCATGTCAAGGGTATGCCTCTGGTGGGGCATATATTGCAACTTGGGCAGATGTTTTTCTGGGACTGGGATGACCCCCGCTGGTCCAGAGAGGGGTAACGAGGGTCGAGTTTTGAGTCTCCAGTCATCAGTGGCAGCAGGAGAGCAGCCACCTCCCCCGCACCGACCATGCTTGTAGGCCGCAAGATATGTTCGGGTGATTCCTTCAGGTATGTCGGTTTAAGTGGTATCCCCATGGTCACCACGGTGTCCCCGTTCACCTAACAGCCACAATATATCAAGAAGTGCCTTTTATCAGCAGATTTTTGGCAAAATTCAACATAAAATTCAGGAGCTTCTGCGGCTTGTGCCTGACCCACTCAGCAGTCAGGCCCCGCCCCCAACTTTATTTTATTTAAATTGTGTCTTTGTGTGTGTGTATGTGTTTTTTTTAAATTTAAATTGCACTAAAGTATCATAACTATACTGAACTCAAATCTAATTTTATCATAGTTTAGTCACCCAGCAAGTTAAAATATTCACATAAGGATGTTCACTTACAGTGCAGGAAAGATATCATTTTAACAACCAGCTCAGTTACTTGAAGTACACTAAATTGCTGAAAACAACCTTCTAAATCTTATTGTTTTAATATACTTACAGTAGTACAATATATCTGGTGGTATATAAACAAGTTAAAGTATAAATATTTACGAGATACATTAGCATAACATAATTTTTTGTTTATTTTTTTGCAGCAACTGATGGGACAAATAAGGTTACCATTCTGTCTGATTTATAATGAAACCCGGAAATCTGTTGAGCCCAAAATAGCAAGAGCAATATATTCATCTTTTATTTTGTTGATAATTCTACAGTTTGATTTCACATTGCTCTGACAGGGAGTCGGCCAGCAGGATGCCTTTCTGCTTCTAATGTTACTGTGAAATGAGGTATAAAAACCCAACTTGCAATAAAAAGTTACATGCAATTATTAAAGACAATAGAAGCTAAAATATGACTTTGACTTTCATTAAATTGCAATCTACAAAGTTCACAATTGTGTTAGATTTTTCACAAGTCAAGACAATATTTATTTAAGGGAAATTAATTAACTATAAGCACATATTAAATGTGGGATTTATCCTCCACCATAAAATCTATGGACAAATCATTTTATATTATATATGAACTATAATGCAGCACTTTCAGAACGGAATATACTCGCTGACTCTTTCCCAGTTTGTTAATAGTATTTTTTTTCAAAAACAGAATGGAAGTTTTGTACCAAAAAAAATGTGTATAATGGGAAGACAGCATCACTATTTCCTGTTTCCTGCACCACGGGAAGCTCGTAGGTTCTCAGCAAATCTAAGAATCTGATTGGCTATGTGGGTCTTGCCAAACTAATGAGCAGAGTGAAACATTGTTTATACAAAGCATCTTTCTTCCCAGTAGCAAATTAGCTAAATCTGAAAAAAACAAAACACTGTCAAATGGAAATCACACCGCTGAATCAAATATTTAAATTTGCCGATGACTAAAGATAACCTTTTTATGCAATGCAATGCTTTTTAAACAAATATATTTAAGGATTTAGCAAGTGACATCACAACCCAGTTCAGTTTTGGCAGCGAAAGGGTGATTTATATTTCATTTACTTATGAATGTATCTTTTTTTGCTCTTTATATTATGAGTTATTTGGCTGATTTGGTAAATGTTACAGTAGAAACATTGGGGGGGGGGGGAAGCTAAAAATTCTAAAAGAGGAATAAAACGTGTCAGAAATATGGAATATTTTGTTCCATTGCAAAAAAGGCTGAAAATGCTCCCAATGTTTAAAGGCATAATTGCAGTTTTACATATATAGAAATGGTGCCTTTGCGCATAACTGGCATGAAAGTGAAAGTAAATGCAACAATTTTCATGCATATCCGTACAGTGTTATTTACTAGAGTGAATTTAAAATTTAAAGCTAGAATAAACTGAAAGCATTGCTTTTAAACTTAAATTTAAAATTCACTCTGAATTCTCACTTATGTGAATAACACTGCTAGGGAATAACCCTGACATTGCTTCTGTTTTGCCTACTCTATTTAATACCCAGATAGAGACATGGGTCTTGCCACCAAGGATGTCCTTTTCCCCATCTCTGGATCTCCGCTGTGAAGACTTCAGTGATGATAGCTGTTGAGTGATTATAGCTTTCCGCCACAGACATTAGCCGAGACTTAATGCTTGGGGTGACATGGTACATGCAATTTATACACAGACCCCCAGCAAGGGGTCTCCATACAGTTCAATACAAACTCCTCCCCAGCATCCCTGTGTCTGGGAGATAATTGAGTGTACTCTACTTTAATTATCTCCCAGGTACAATATACAAAATATAAAACACCCCAAAACACACACAATACTACAAGGGACACCCACAAGTCCTATATCCGAGGATAGCCTGGATCTGAGCACCCAAAGTGTCCAAATAGCGCTCAGATCCCACGAACACAGCCGAATCTTCACCATGGTAAAGTTTTGACTGCCCGCACACGTGGTGTCTTCCCATAATACTTTCATAAGAAAAGTGGTAGCGGTCGGTCACTTTCGGGAGTCCCAAAATGAAATAAATACCAAACAGGTCTCCTGGCTCATAAGTAGCGATTGTTTTCCTAGTTTGTGCGAACAATCCTACCAAACAGCGTTCTACTGAGGTGTTAAGAAAAGAAGCAGGCGATGGTATGAGTTCACAAGTTAGTCTGTCTGATTTTAGTTCCACGCACTCGACGTCTGAACAATGCTGCCTGCTTTCTGCGTCAAGATGGCCGCCAACTCATTTCCCACGTGTTCGTCCATGCGAACGACGGCCACCCAGCAGAATATTCAAAATAACTAGGTTCGTACAGATGATGGGTGTCTCAGGAGAGGAGGTTAACAAGCCAAGAAGGGGTCCGAGTACCGGGTGTATAAAGGGGGTTTGTTCGGTTCCCAAAATATAAGTAATAAACGAACTGCCAGCAGTGGTTTGGTGACTGGGTGTCCTTTATAACAGTGATTGACAGGATGCCAAGTGGAAGTGCACAGTTCCAGGAGAGGGCAAAATACAGCTGTGTAGAGTTCTAAATTCAATTTTACTTTTACACGTATGAGTTAAATATAGGGGCTAAATAAACATAATAATAAAAATATTAAAGGAACACTCTATTAGAAAAATACAAGTTACTAGATATACTACCAAAGAAAATATTATGTAATTTGTGTGACATTTTTTCTTTGTGGATATATAAAATCTTGTTTTGCAATAGCTGCAAATCTAGTATCTGCAGCAACTGCAACCGCTCCCCTTCTTCCCCAGCACAAACTTTCTATGGCTGCCCATTTATTGACTTCTCTGTGATCTATATTACAGCTCATTGAGAAGTCTTTGTAAGGAAGGTGAGCTAGGCAGTTGATGCCTCTTGAGATTATCTCCATTGATTCAAACTACCAGTAAGTAATAGAACTAGCTGTCTGACTGTGTCATGATATCTTAACTTAGTTCCGTGGGCCAACGAGGAGGTGCCCCGGTTGCAGACTCTTCCCGGTGTCGGCATGGCACGTTGGACACCGTTCGCTCCACACACGTCCCCTTTTATGACACAGCACGCCGACATCATAGTGGTTATGCTGCGAAAATTCAAAGTATTCCACGCTCCCTGAAGTTTTCGGGGTTTGAATTTAAAACAAAAGAGCGTCTTTTGCTTTAGTTCAGTGCCCTATTGTGGTTCACTAGTTGTTCCCTCTTGTGCTATACAGAATCCAGCCTGTGGTATTTGGTATTTGACTTGGCTTGTATATTATTGACTATTCTGCTTTCTGGTATCCTAACTCGGCTCGTTTTCTCATTTATCCTTATTCTGGTTTCCTGACTCGGCTATTCATTATCATTATCCTGATATCTGTTTTTTCCTAGACTTTGGCTATTCCGCGACTATTCTATCACTATAAGTTTTCTAGTTTAGGTTACATTCTGCGTGTTGGGTTCACTTTGTCGTGACAGACTAAAATAAACCCTTTTATAAAATGAAAAAAAGGACAAGACTCTCTTCACCTATAAAGCACCTCAGCAAGATGAAGTCTTTTACATGACTGGAGTGTTGCTTTAAAAATACTGGGATGTGACAGTTCTCCTTTAGATGTTTACTCCACACACCATGACCACCTCAGTGATTTAAATTAAGTGCCTGGAGTCTGCATGCACAGCGTTCACTTTGAATGGCTGCACATATGAAGATTTACCCCTCTGGGTTGCATAACTTAACTTTCGACATCATCACTGGCAGTATCATCAGCACATACAGAATTGCAAACATTTTGCAACTGTTTGCCTTCATCTTTGGTACTACTGGGTACCTGTTGTCCTTTAAGGCTTCTGCCGAGATGTCGATCCTGACAGCCATTCATTAGCTGAGAACATCAGCTGACCTCTCTCAGCCAATGAATGGCTGTTAGGATAGGCCAGTGGCTCCAAGTAAGAGTAAACTATGGCAAAATAGTTTGCCCCATTGTCAGGAATTACTGCAGCGGGCGGTAGTGGTTATAACACTTGGAGTAACTATTTAAGGCAAAAAGAGAAATTGTAGGTTAATGTAGCTTTTCTCTTAGAACCCCTTTATTGCTGGCTCTAGCAATGTTCTAGGACAATCATGATTTATTATGAGATTGTTAGAACACAATAAACTAAAGTACTAAGGTAGACTGCTAGCATAATTCCTCAGGTAGAATTCATTGGCTATAAACATGTTTATATCAAGGTTCTTTCAGCACAGATTTTATAGCTCAGTGCCACACTGGACATCGGCTGTTTTCTTTTACAACCAGCTATCAACAGCAGTAATACTAATTGTGTGCAGAATTAAGAATACACTCATGGGGTGATTGTATAGTAGTATACAAAACCAATATATACCTTTTGTTTAAAATAGAACATTAAACAGTTGGTTATTCTCAGAAGTATCCATATATCACATATACAGCTATGAAATTACAAGAGGTGTAAGATAAAGAATAGATATACAGAATAAAACTTAAATGTGATCTATGTGTGATATAGATAACTATAAAATATTGTGATAGCAAGGAATCTGTGTACTCAACAATTTCAAAGGTATTTAGGGAATATCAATGAACATATGTATGTCATTTTCTTTGGCACATTGTACTACGAGAGAACCATTTATAGTTACTGTAAATAGTAATTTAATAATGTACATCCATTTTTTTTTAATTAAAAGAATCAAATCAAATTCAGTGTATATGTATATAAAATTTACAATGTCTAAACATAAACAAGGCAAGTGTTTTGTCACTGTATTATTTTCCCTTACTCATTAGAGAACTACACAATGTTCCATTCACTAGAGTTTGGGACAGCAAACAATTAAAACTGTGTTTCTTTCTTTGTATATTATGGCTGAATACTATGGACGGACAGACGGACATGATCTCTTGGATGGTGGATTATTGTAAAATATTCAATATTTTGGAAATGTTTTTTACATGCATTTCACATTGAGGTGTGGTTGATTTTGAATGACATGAACAGATGACAATTAGTTTTGTAAGCTCTTTTCCATTTCTGAGTGTCCATGGAACATGGGAAGATCTAATAGGGCTCTTAGAATTGCCAACAAGCATATTGTATCAATAGCATTGACTTGTAATACTTACACAGTGACCTTGGTGGTGTATATGTACAATGTATTATCTGTGTAAGGGCAGTCTAGGAAAATGAGAAACAGACACTGAGACAGAGGAGATCAAGGGAGAGTGTCTCCACGCTCTGAATGTTGAACACATATCATCAGCTGTTGACCTATTTAACATCAATGATGTTGTAAGTACTGACTTTGTATTTGAAAAGCAAGAGGAATAAATCTCTTTTATAAAAAAAAATGCCGGGGAACTCTGATTGCGTTATATAGTGACACAGACTCACTAGAATATATATGATACCTTGCAAGCCACCCAACAACAAGAAATAAGATTATACATACATATATATGAATAGGTTTCAAGCAGAATAATAATTTTAAGAGTTCACTTTTCTATAAATATATTAATACACCTCCTAAACTAAAAGTTAGGGGAGTTGTTCTACCTTTGGATAACAATTTGATTTCCAGCCTTTCAGTACATGTTGTTAAGCTAGTGGATGCTGTATAGTGTTGGATTTATTAGTGCACATAAAAACAATCACAAGAAAGAAAAAAGTTGATGCTTGTATTGTTTTTTTAAAAGATCCATGAGGTTTATTGGTCTGATTCATGAGATTGGAAATTAGAGTAAATGTACAGCTCCGGTGTAGTAACTTTCCTCCATAAAGTTTTCAAATATTGATAATTAAATTGATACATAGGGCCGGTTTGGGATATAAATACCAATGAGCTATAGTACAGTTTATATATATATATATATATATATCAGTTTATAAATAAATAAAATTATATATATATATATATATATATACACCCTGTTCCAAATTATTATGCAAATTCTATTTAAGTGTCACAAAGATTAAATATATTGTTTTTCAGTTTAACTCATGGATGGCATTGTGTCTCAGGGCTCTTTTGATCACTGAAAACAATCTCGGACACCTGTGATAATTAGATTGCCAGGTGAGCCCAATTTAAGGAAAAACTACTAAAGGAGGGTGTTCCACATTATTAAGCAGAGCACCATTTTCACGCAATATGGGGAAGAAAAAGGATCTCTCTGCTGCTGAAAAGAGTGAAATAATTCAATGCCTTGGACGAGGTATGAAAACATTAGATATTTCATGAAAACTTAAGCGTGATCATCGCACTATTAAGAGATTTGTTGCTGATTCAGAGCACAGACAGGTTTGTCCATGCTTAAGGATCAAGAGAGCAGCTGCTAAAATACCATTACATAGCATCAAACAGATATTTGAAGCTGCTGGTGCCTCTGGAGTCCCACGGACATCAAGGTGTAGAGTCCTCCAGAGTCTTGCAACTGTGCATAAACCTTCTATTCGGCCACCACTAACCAATGCTCACGAGCAGAAATGGCTGCATTGGGCAGAAAAATACATGAAGACTAATTTTCAAACAGTCCTGTTCACTGATGAGTGCCGTGCAACCCTGGATGGTCCAGATGGATGGAGTAGTGGATGGTCCAACAAGGCTGCAATGTCAGCAAGGCGGTGGTGGAGTCATGTTTTGGGCCGGAATCATGGGAAGAGAGCTGGTCGGCCCCTTTAGGGTCCCCGAAGGTGTAAAGATGACCTCTGCAAAGTATGTGGAGTTTCTGACTGACCACTTTCTTCCCTGATACAGAAGGAAGAACTATGCTTTCCGTAATAAAATCATCTTCATGCATGACAATGCACCATCTCATGCTACAAAGAATACCTCTGCATCAATGGCTGCTATGGGGATAAAAGGAGAGAAAGTCATGGTGTGGCCTCCATCCTCCCCTGACCTCAATCCTATAGAGAACCTTTGGAGCAACCTCAAACAAAAGATCTATGATGGTGGGAGGCAGTTTACATCCAAACAGCAGCTCTGGGAGGCTATTCTGACATCTTGCAAACAAATTCAAGCAGAAACTGTTCAAAAACTCACAAGTTCAATGGATGCAAGACTTGTTAAGCTGCTATCAAATAAGGGGTCCTATGTTAAAATGTAACGTGACTTGTTAAAATGTTTAAAAAGTTAAAATGTTATTATAAGTTTGATTGAAATAGCTTTTGATTTCAGTAAATATGCTGCAAACACAACAAATGACAATTTTCAGTTCTTTACAATCTATAAAGTGTTTTGAAACTTACTGTTTGTAATAATTTGGAACAGTGCATTGTAAGTTTTTTATGTTTAAAAAAATACTGTTATCAGGAGGTTTGTTCAATAAAATTTGAATACTCTTGAATGTACTCTTAATAGCTGATAACATGAGAATTATGCTGACTGTTATTTACATCAATTATTTAGGTAAATGAGAAAAATATAATTTGCATAATAATTTGGAACAGGGTGTGTATATATATATATATATATATATATATATATATATATATATATACTAAACCAGCCCTATGTTCAACAAAAGGAACCTTACAACCCATTGTCACACCTTTACCAGTGATAGCTGGTAAAAGAAGCATCAGGGTTGGAACTAGTCACAAAGGTCCTATAGAGCAGGGGTTCCCATTATGTTGATTGCGATCTACCAGTCAATAGCAAAGGCGATGCTGGTAGATCGCAGCCGCCTCTTCATTGTGGAGGAGCGTGAAGGCACGTGGAGGCACTCAACTCTACGCCGACATCGACGTGCTCTGCCTTCCACCAGTGATTCCTGGCAGGGGAAGAATTCTTGTGCTGGTGGGGCGGCGGTGGCAGAGAATTGAGGCTGGAACCTGCAGCAGGGAACAGCAAGCAGACATTCATCGATTGTTAGTGGAGTGTCTGATATTGTTTTGTTTTTTTTAATAGATACTACTATAAGGGGCTAAGCAGGAATTTTGTAGAACGGGGTGACAGGGGTTTTGTAGAAGGGGTGACAAGGTTTTTGTAGAAGGGGCAGGGGTTTTATAGAGAAGTGACAGCGGTTTTGTAGAATGGGGAGACAGGGGTTTTATAGAATAAGGGATGACAGGGGTTTTGTAGAAGGGGTGACAGGGGCTTTGTAGATGGTTACACAGATTTTGTAAAGGGGTGACAGAAGTCTTTGTAAAAGGAGGTGACGGGTGTTGTAAAGGGGTGACAGAAGGTTTGTATAAGGAATGACATGGGTTTTGTAGAGTTGCAGGGGTTTTGTAGAAGGGGTGACAGGGGTTTGTAAACGCGTGACAGGGGTTTTGTAGAAGGGGTGACAGGGGTTTTGTAGGTGGGGCAGGGGTTTTGTGGAAAGGGATGGCAGGGGTTTTGTAGAGGGGGGGTGACGGGAGTTTTGTACATAGGTGACGGGGTGGCAGGGGTTTTGTGTAAAAGTGCGATAGCGTATTGTAGAAGGGATGACAGGGGTTTTGTATATGGGGCAAGGGTTTTGAAGAAAAAGTGACAAGGGGTTTTTACTTGTTTTATTAGATTAATTCAATATATCATATATGCAGTCTTTGCAATAAGGAGTTTATTGTATTTTTGTAAAAAAAAATTGTGTTTTTTTTGTAGGTAGATCTCATTGAGCTGGTCATTTAAAAAGTACATTATGACACTAATAAGTGTGGGCACCTCTGCTGTAGAGAATTACATGAGCTGTTTGCAACTGACTTTTTAGCAGCACTTTCAGTAACTAACTGTTGAAATTGACAAGGGGACAGCCAATATTTGCTAAAAGAAGTGACAGGTACGCTAGCACGTAGTGGCTATCCAATAAAAAGTAGCAACCGGAGTGAATACACATCCAGCATAGAATTTCTGCAAATGTTTCCAATTTAAAAAATGTATCCAATTTCTGTGTGCAAATTTGTTTAATCTTTCTAATATACACCATCCCTATTTCTATGTTTATTTATGGGCATTTTTTTAGAAAATTTCCTACATCTGCATTACAGATAAGACAAGGAGACTAGTAAATGCCAATTTGGTGTAAAGTTTACCCAGTACTAAAAATGTTTAATGTCAGACTCTAATAAATCGATGAGTACATTTCTGAAACTATGTATGCAAAAACTGTCATTTAAGTCAAGTACACTTCTCATTCTAATCTTATTTTCTGGGGAAACATCAGCACAACACCAAATTTAACACTCTGATAACTCGAGATGCGAACTGACCTTTGATGAAAAGGACAATCCCTGCTCGTGTTAGTTACAATAACGATACCACTTTTTATGGGCAGGAGATGATATATTTAGGTCTGGTTACTCAAGGAGTTTTTGGAGATAAGATTGATTAAAAGAAATACATCTTACACAAGTTGTTGGCAACATGTTTGTTTTTCAAAAAGGGTGAAATGTCTGTCAGACTCTTGGACACAATGGCTAAATCTTGTGCTTCCAAATGCACAATATTTTGTTTTAAAATTCCAACAGGGCCTACTTTCATGATCAATAATCAGATCATTGCTTTATTTGTCCCAATTCTGGCTAATAAAGCACATGGTATTGAGCTGTTGCAACAACCATTGTTGTCCAGACTATCAATCAAATACCCAATGGGACCACTTAAATGCCTCTCTCACAAACTAGGAAGTTGCCAACATCATTTCATCTCTCCATAAAAGCAAATTAATGGGATCAGATGGATTCTTAACTGAAAATTTTAAAATGTTTAAATAGGGCATGGTGCATAGATTCACCACCATTTATAATAACATCTGTATTAACTACTTGCTTACATCTTCCTTGGAAGTAGCTCAAACTGTCTTCATACCAAAGGCTAGTCAAGATGGGGACGATTTGCTGCTTTCATTAGAATGCAATGGAATTACATTAAAGATTCCGATTTAACTTTATTATCACTGTACAATGTACATACAAGGACAATGAAACGCAGTTGGTCTCGGATCAGAAAGCGATTAATAAAAAATAGTCTATAGAAAAATGTACTCTCAGTATAAGATTTAGCAGTCCTTACCTAATACCATTGTACCTCTTGTACCCAAGAAATACAAGCCCTTATTCGTTAATAAAAAAGTTTTAACAGCCTAGTAATACATAAAGATATTACACAATACTGCCACCAATATGATACAAATTCAACAATACAGCCTTTAGCCCTGAGTCTAAGTAAAAATATCTGTATCATAAAAACCACCATACCTTGTACTAATAAAGAACTACCATACACTTAACACCTCTAGTGCAAATAAATAACTTAATATTAGCAATATATCTTTATCATGTGAAAAATGATAACTAAATGTAACTAACACGAGCAGGGATTGTCCTTTTCATTCAACTTATCATATGCATAAAGTGCAAAATGTGAGCACAAAAACCATATGCATAAAGTGCAAATTATGAACAAATATGTGTACATTGAAAGATGTGAGCACATAAACCATGTGCATAAGTACAAAATTGGGGAGCATAAAGGAACACACCATTGCATTTTTTAATTAAATCTATTTAGTAGATGTACTCCAAAGAAAACATTCATGCATTTTTTTTTTGTTGTGCTGGAGCCAGGAGCACACGTGTGCATGCGATCACAGCTTTCCGGTATTTCTCAATGAACTATAGTATAGTGAGAAAACCAGGCAGGATCTTTCCCAGCACACCTGCCACTTCTGTTAGCTCTGTGGAACTAACCTGAATGCAGGTGAAAACCTCCCTGGTTGTTTAAGTATTTTTGACCCCCTGTTATAAAAGTGCTGATATCTTTTATAGGTTGTAAAAAAAATGGCAGACTATTCATTTAGCAGTGTTGTTCTAAAGATGCTGACAGGTAAGAATTTGTTGGATATAGGTTAGGATATGTTGGATATAGGATAGGATATGTTGGGTAGGTTAGGGTTAGGTTAAGGGAAAACTAAGGCACTTAGGAGGTTATGTAAAGTTTGGGTGAGTATGGGTTAGGGTTAAAGGTGATTAAGTTTAGAGGGACTTGGGTTATGGAGGCCTTCTTTTTGTTGAGCAGGCTTTAGGTATATGTCAAAATGCTGTAAATTATACCACCCATAATTCCCAGCCAGGTGAAGTAACAGAACCTTGAAATCAGGTACCCACTCACCATATGTCTCCCACAACCCCAAACCATGAGTCCCCTTTAAACCTAAAAACACCGACTAACTCTAAAACTCATAGCCCTAACTATCCATAAGGTTACTACTGTCATGGTAACAAACCCCAACACACCATGTGTAACCCTGTCTAAATAAATATAGAACGTATTACCGGACGTTAGAGTGGCTAAGCTTAACGTGGCTGAATAATAGTGAATAGTGAGGAAATAGCCAAAAATTAAAGGAGCCAGAAGATGGGAGGTTGTTAGCCAGATAGCTGAGTCAAGGGATAACAAAAAACAGAATAGTTAATAAACAAACCAAGTCAGAAACCAAATATAACACAGTGGAATATAGTAAGCACTATATGGACCAAAACAATAGCCACAATAGGGCAATAGCTAAAGCCAGATGCGCATGCATGATGTCATAAACAGAGGCAGAGCCAAAGCATTCGGCATCAGAATCGCTGAATGCCTGGGGAGAGGAGCATCCAGGAGGCGGATCACTACGTGGGTGCCCGGGTGCAAGGTAAGTAAATATGACAACTACACAGGGTACACTGCCATATCATTACAACAAGGGTGCTACGGGTCCAAATGCTTTTTTGATACTCATCATTATGAAGGACGCTATAAGAGTGCCACATTATTTTTAATACAGAAACATTTTGCTCAAATTTAAATGTCAACATTTTTAAAGTCAATCAAGATAAGGAACACGTAACCTAAGATAGATTCACTGCCCAGGTTAACCAGGACATAAAAATCTAAACAACATTATATCACATTACGTTCTTTTCTTTTTGAGCCACCAATCTTAAATTCAAGTGCTTAATTAATCCACTGTCCCTAAATAAATGCCACAATAGTTCTTGTGTGCTTTAGATAAAACCTGGGGTTTTGCTTACAAGCAACATTTAAAACAGTCATGTAAGGACTAAACCACTGTAAGCCCTCCCTTTTATATAAATTATCAAATCCCACAGGAGATAACTGTCCATGGGGATTTAGTAAAAATACAGAAAAAGATCATACTACCATCAGATGTCTAATGAGACGTTCCACAGAGCATCATTCTATATTACATAGTTACATAGAAATCTTGGTTGGAAAAAGACTCAGGTTCATCCTTTAAGATCAAGTTCCAGTTCAACCTTTATTGTGGCGCATCTAAGAGAGAATAATAATGACACAACACTTTGCAAACACTGCAGCACACACACAAAAACAAAAATACAGTTTTAATTTTTACAAAGCTACTTAAAATAACCTATCTTAGCAAACAAATATGATTCCAAATCGACACCCGTGTTAAAATTAGTTTAGGATCCACTGATATTAGGGTACTGTGACATAGTGGTAGGCTTTACACAATATGGCCTTATGGTGTAACTGAATACCCAATTTGTTTGCTAAGATAGGTTATTTTAAGTAGCCTTGTAAAAATTAAAACGGTATTTCTTTTTAATTCTTTAACATTTAAATTCTTTATTTTTTTCTTTGCATAAGATAACAAAAGAGTTTACGATGCCACGACAGCATAAGCAAGCAATAGTATCAATGTAGTACATATACATGGCATGAGAAAGTGGCAAATTTTTGTAAGTATAATTGTAAGCAGGCTAGTCATACTTGTCTAGTTAGGAGGCACACAAGTAGAAGTAGAAGCAGGTATAAAGCAAGTAAAACAATAGAGACTTTGCTTGATAGGCATTTGTATGGCAGTGCTGTAAATAGCAGGACAATTAATATATCAGTGGGAGCCTGCTCAGAGTGTGTACCATGACATAGTATAAGATGCCCTTATGTGTAAAATGAAGTAAACATGCTTAACTGATTTAAAACAGAATATGCTATGAATAAAGGGAACCACAGCGGTCGTTTTCAGGCAGTAAGAGACATGTGGGAACGAGCGGCCATAAGTAGCTAAATCCATTACATACCCCTCCCACCCAGACATGACTACTGTTCATTCAACACCTGTACTGGCTACCAGAGTCACGTAGGTGGATAGTGTCCCATGTATCCAAGTTGCTCGCCCCGCCGGCCCTGAACCGCCACAGGGGCCCACGTGCAGGTCCCACTGCTCCTGTCTGTCTTGCCTCCGAAAGCATGGACTCAGGAGGGTGTGTTCACCGCTTAGGAATGAGGTTTCACCTTCCGAGTGTGTGGGTTGAACACCTGGGTCTTCCTCCTCTGGGCCTTTAGCCCAGGAAGGCTGTAGCAAGCTCTGGACAACTTAGAACCTGAGTGGGTAGCTTTTGGGTGGGTCTACCGTCTCTTCTGCAACTCTGAATTGGAAGCCTTGGGCTCGTCTGCCGGGAGGGAAGGAGAGTCCAGAGGCATGTTCAGTTATTTGCCATCTCCCTTCTGCTCTCTCTCAGCCTGTCCCCCTCTGTCTCACAGCTTCTGCCAGAATTTGCAGAACAGAGTATCCAGTCGCTCCTCGAGTGTCTCCTGTGAGCCTCGTGCTGTTGTATCAGGTACATCAGCCGCCATCTTGGTTTCAGCACCATTGCTAGGCGCAGGCCACAGGAGTGGGTGGGTTGCTCGGTACCTCATGTTGCTTGGAGGTAGATCCTGTATGCTTATGCCGAGATAACCCCACCGACTGGGGGGGAACTGGGGTGCAGCGTTTCGGACGGCTATCAGGGAGTTTGGCCGCCTCTCCCATGCTCACCACCACTGATAGGCCGCAAGTCATCGTTGTGTTCAACCTGCCGTTGTTTCTCATGGTGTCACTGACCTTCTCCAGCATTAAAATCTCTATTTTGAGCGATTAGACGTCGGGATGTGAGAGTCTTAGTGGGTTCTTGCACGGAGCTCTTGCTTAGTGCGATCAGTCAGCTCAGCGGTCGGGTCCGCCCCCTGTATTTTTGTTTTTGTGTGCACTGTTCCTTTAACTGTATTTTGCACAGATTTTGATCTTTACGGCAACACCACTACTTAGAAATGGATTTTTACTGTTAGTCTACTTCCTAAAATTTCCTAAACTTCCTAAAATTCTATATTCTCTTTACATAAAGATTTTGCACCTTCTACAATTTGATTTAACTTGCCACGGTATGCAAACATGCCCTTCAAGGCATCATCTAAAAGCATGAATTACTTGTTCTGGACACTAAATATCTATCCATCTATCCATCTATCTAGCTATCGATCTTTCAATCTGTCTGTCTGTCACTAACAGTGTGAATCTTTGAACGTTTAGTCACCTAATGCTATGAACAACACTATACACACATTGACTTAGCTGAATGTGCATTGTGTATTCTGTAGCTTACCTGCTGTCCTCCATACTCAAGAATCTCTTTAAATATCCTAGCAACAAGAAATTATTTTGTGGGACATCTATTTGATATACTGATTGCACCTTTTGTGTGCCAGGGATTAAAACGTATGTAATCAACTTTATTCGTTAGCACACATAGCTGACAGGCTCTTTAATCTCAATTAGCTCTTAATTATTTGCCTGCATTTATGACCACATATGTTATTTTATAATAAATTATCATAAATGAATAAAAATAAAGTTACAGTTCTATGGTTCTTCTTAAATCATGGGTGTTTTTGTAATTAAGAAAAAAGTAACAATAGACAATATATTCTCCTAATTTCATGGCCGGTGCATCCTTGACCCCGAGTACAGAGCAATGGTGGGTGTGAAGGAATGATGTGCCATTATATTAGATGTGGGGGCAGAAGGAGGGTGGCTCTGTGAACTTTGCAGGCTAAGGTTGATGTCGTCTAGCGCTAGTCTCAGTGCCGGCATCGGCCTATAGGCAAATTAGGCAGCCATCTATGGCGCTTCTTAATTGGAACATCGGCAGGCAGTGTGGGTGCATGGGTCAGCGTGTGTATTTCTGCATAGGTCAGTGTGTGTCTGCTTGGGTCAGTGTGTATCTGCATTGGTCAGTGTGTTTCTGCATGGGTCAATGTGTATATGTGTGTGTGTCAGTCTTCATCAGTAAGTGTCGGTGTATCTGCTTGGGCCAGTGTATGTGTCAGTCTACATGAGTTAGTGTATGCCTGCTTGAGTCAGTGTGTGTCTGTCACTCTGCATGAGTTTGTGAATTTGTGTGTGCATTGGTCACTGTAACGGACCGTTTTGCACACAAGGGGTAAAAACCGTTTAGGCGAGCGTCCCCCTTTCCAGAGATGCAGGCACAGCTATTGTAAACCACTAAACACACGAACCGCCAATAAGTGAATGGTCCAAACTCCCGAACGGCATCCAATATAGCACTCCAAACACACGAACAGGAACCATACGAATTGCTGCTAGCAGACGAATAGGAAAAGCATCCAAGCGGCTTACACTCCTAGCAATCAGTCTATATCAGCATTCAGTAAATCCCCCCAAAGACGAGACAAGGCTCCCTGTTGAAGGTCAAGCAGTGGTCTGTTTAATGAGGGCTACCTGCCCAGTATTTAAGCAGGTCTCCCACCTGGTGGACACTCCCCTAGGGGACCAAATGGGAGACTGTGACAAAAGACAGACAAGTAGACAAATAGGACACACAGTCACATTATATTCCCACAATGCATCCTGGCTTCCTCCCCTCTGCCTGGGAGATAATTGAGAAGTAATTCAATTATCTCCCAAGACAAAGGCAAATCGCCATTATGCACGTGGGGATACTAAAACAGGAATTACTATTAAAATACACTATGTGAGACACATTACATTAAAACTATACATTTAACATGTCCCCAGATAGCTCAGGTCTGAGCACACATTATTAAGCGAATGGCGCTCAGACCACACGAATACAGTTTAATCGCCATGGAGCTAAAGTATTTGCACAGTCAGTTTCATGCGAATGGGCTCCATGGGATTCCTATCTGGGGTATTACATAGACAAGTAAAACTACCGAACACCGGCCATTCATGTACTTCCACCGAACAAGAAGGGAGGTCGGTGGCTTCAGCGGTGTTCGCGCAAAACTGTGTCCGATTTTAGTTCCATGAATTAAGCGTCGAACACCGCTGTGCATTCGCATGGTTAAAATGGCCACGACCTCGTGTTCGGGATACGAATGGCGGCCACCCAGCATTCGTCAATTAAGCTGCGGTTAACCGCAGCTTCAGGGAGGTTAATTGCCGGCACACTCCAGCTCCCAGGTGGTCTATTCATTCGTGCGGTTGTTCGGTAGATTGAATCCACCGAACAACCAGCAGAAAAGCACGAATAAAGCTTTTCTGCAGGCGAAACAAAGTCTTTTAACCTGGGGCCATAGTCCAAAGGCAGCAGGCGAGCAACCAGGCTTCTCCAATGCAATGTGGCGAGATTGGTCTCGTCACAGTCACTGATTGTAATTGTTTGGACCATGACATGTTAGCGAGTGAATGTGTGTGTGTGTGTGTGTATGTATTAGTGATTGCATTTGGATAGAAAGGACTATTTTAATATATATATATATATAAAAAACAAAAAATATAGACCTGTATTCCGAATACAATAGTGTCTCTGTTTACTTATCTTTATCTAATATTTGAAGCCAAACTCTGCACTGCTTACCTCGCGCAATGCCACTGATGGGGCAATGCTGGTCCAATCCAATGTTCCTCATACAGGAGCATTGGGGACCTGATGCGCATAAGTGTCAAATGCAATGTATTTCCAACGCTTCTCATAGTTAAACATGGCATTGTAACAGAGGCGTCTCTAGTGGCTATCAGTGTGACAGCTACTAGATGCTTGTTTAGGTAAGGCTATTTTTTTCTTGTGTGGTTACACCTATAGGACCACTGTGGAGCGACTTGGGCGGCAAATTTGTTTTTCCTGGGGTGGCAAAAATCCTTGCACCGGCCCTGCCTAAATTGCGATATTAGATTCTGTTTAGTAATGTGAAGTATCATTGCTTTTCAAAAATAATCCCAATTACATTTATTATACTTACAAAACTTTTTTTAAATTAATGAGCAGATGTCATTTTCATTGATCAATAGCAAGAGGCTTTCCTAATTTCTTCTGTGACCGGATTGAATTTTTCCCCATTTACCAATAGCCATATCAGAAATACATTTCAAATAAAAAGTAATTATCTGTAGCAATCTCACAGAATATAGTGACAGAAAAGGATAGATTTCATAAAAAAGTTATATTCAGTATAAGAATTTGTGTCAAAAGAATGGACATCACGAACATTTTACATTGTACATCTTGTCACAGCTACAGGAAAGGTGCTGAGGAGGATCAGGAGCAAGGGATAAGATATCCTACGTATGCAATCTGCTTTCAAAGGCAGCATTGCTTGTATCAGTAGTAGGATCAGGCTGAAAAACCCCAGGTTTGATTTTGGTACAATTTCATTGTTAGCTTCAAGTTTCCTGTAAAACGCACAGAGAAATAACATCGCCACTTATATAATATGTGACAGTGCCACTTTAATACCCCCTTATTCCTCCTCCCCTGGTTAAACAGGCAGTTTAGTAACCTTTTTTAAAACGCTGTGTGTTTTTCCTTGTAGCTAGCTCTTCCCCCGCACTGCTTCATTGGCTGAGATTATGAAATTTGAAGATCTCAGCAAATCCAGTGCTTTCTTATAGGAAGGCATTGGGAGGCTATTGCACATTCACAGAAAAACACCTAGAACAAAGCATGGTATAAGGCTGGTTTTGTGAGGGCGTATGTTAATATATGTTTGAGAAGCCATACATTTTACTCTTGGACTGAAGTAGATTTTGAAATTCATTTCAGTACGAACTGCAATTCAGTCAAAATTGGGACGATTGTGTGATAAGACAAAATCTTAATTTATTCTTTTTTTTTTACATTCTTTATTTTTAAAGTGCAGTGAAATATACACAAGTTAGCATTGACATGTTGTATAGACACAGTCAGTGTTGATAACTTGGAAATGAACATAGCATGTCAGGATAAACTGCACTTTTTTTTTTTTAATAGAAGAACAGGGTAAGGAAAATATGCATGATTATTGCCAATCTAAGACTGCTGGGTACACAAGATACATGCAACAAACAAATATATCAGCTAAACCACAGCTTAATGACAACAATGGGATAATATAAGATGTTGCAGAGTGGTGCTGCATAAGAATACATCAATGAATTACTACTGGGTGACTTGATGGGGCAATTGCAGGCAAACAATAGGAGAGTAAGGAAAATAAAAAATCATAGGAACACAACATTAGCATCTTATCAGATAAGGGCTAGAGGGCCCAAGAGAAACAGAATGGCGCCTATCATTCGTATGTATTTACTTAGCATAAGTAATAGTAACAGGGCTGCCCAGATGAATAGTAGCACAGTAAGCCATTGCCCAATGTAGGAATGCATGGAGGTCGCAGAAGACTGCGTCGTAGGGGAGGCATGGAGAGGCAGCCTTCCAGGCTCAGGTCTGTATGGGAATATTTTAATATTGTGTATCAATAAAGGTATTTTGCCTACTTTTTAAATAGTGAGTGTGCCATTTTACCACTATTTTATTTTTTATCTTTTACTGCTTGGCATCCGATTTTATTGTTCCAGTGATTAATACTCCAAAGAATCCAAGGTGGGGATTACACCACTTACGCCCTATCCATTGAACAGTCTTTCTGCTCAATCAAATGTGAGTAACCAATTGTTATTTATACTCCTGTTAACTTTTATACTGTGAGCACTATTTGTTGTTTCCTTTTAATTTTTTATGGTCTTCATATTGCTGTGACATCTGCCTAACAACATTTCTTCACGTATCCCTAAAGTAGGGATTATACCACGGTACGCTATTCATACAAAGCTGGTTATAAGCTCTTAAAACGTGAGTAGGACTACATTAGACCCTTCTTTTATTGTTATTATGTTTTTTGGTATATATTGCGCCATTATTCTTTCTCTGTTTCCACATACTTATTCCAAGATTTATTTGATAAGGCAGTTTCATAGAAGAATTCTTCAGACAAGACTGTGGTTGCTCCTCTGGCATGTTTGCACTAGGACTTTATATTGGACTTTTATCCATTGATATTTATTACCTTAGTTTCAGGAAACTGCAATGTTTACATTTTAGAGTTAAGACAACCTCTATTGGCTGTCTTTTTGGAATTTCACAGACTTTAAAGGAACACTCTGGTCATCACAACAACTTCAACTAAGTTTTTGCCAGGCATGTTTGCCAGGAAGCCTCCGGGCATACCTCAAATGGCCAAACCATTTAAGAATGGTTTAACCCCAAATGTCTCCAAAACCAATCTCCAGGTCCCCCAGGCTATATCCAGCTTCTGAAACGAAGTTATAGAAGGCGCAGAGTACTGTCAGACATGTCAGCTGATGCTTTAAGCCAATCAGACGCTCTCTATTAATTAAAAAATGTACATAATGTTCAACAATTGTTTAAATTCAATGCATTCCTAAGTGAAAGCTCTAACGTGGGCGCGGCACTCACCACGGTTGCCCATTAGTTTTCCCCATTGGCAAGACGTCGATGAAAGAAAAGACTGATCCAGTGCCAAAGGACCTTGGAACTGGAAGGAGGTAAGTGAAAGAAAGGGTTATTAACTCTTTAATCACTGCATGGGGGGCCAGACCTTTAGTTATCAAGAGAAGGACACTATAGCGTTATGAATACAGAAAGCAAACATTTTGGGGTACCTTCCAACATTGGTTACAGGCATTTGAAAGCTTATTTTCATCACATCCATCACTCTAGGGCACCTTCTAGCAGTGGTAGCAGTCTATTTAGAGCTTCCTATTGGAGTACACAGCCAAATCTGTGTTCTTAACACCATAACCATCAGTGATTACAGATAACTCAAAGCTTATGCTCATCACTCCCATCATTCCAGGGCACCCTTCAGCAGTGGTCACAGTCTATTCAATTTCCCTTTGGGGCATTTTACAATAATCATTGCAAATTATATACAAGACATCTCTTGTTGTGTTTTCTTATGCTGAATTGTCAGTGTTTTATATACACATGCACTTCTGTGTTTAGTTTATATGTTTTTTATATTATTTATATGTATTAATTTGGAATATAAATAGTATGCACTATTATTGTACATATGTTTATTTTTTGGGGTACATTGTACACTGTACAGAGAATTCAAGAAATTATTTTATGGCTAAGTGTCTTTCTAAATTTTAAGTGTACTCCCTATACTGCATTTTGGTTTTATATTCTACTTCGGTTAAGTTAGAGAAACACTATAACTATTAAAGGATTGAATTGCTGCTGTTTTTTCTTGAGCACTTTTTGTATTACAATTTATTTTTCCATATTTGTATTTAAACTGTTCATGAACAGTTTAATCACTAAAGGTAAACCAGCACCAGGAACCTCCTTGCACCATACCAGCTTAATTTAAATCAAGTTGTTATGGTTTCAAAACTCTTCCCATAATATCTAGCTCTAGACTAATAAAAAAAAATATACTCTAGTGCACTCAGCATAGGGAAACCTCTGGGGGGCTCAGGCGTCCAGGCATCCTACAGACACTTGGCGCCCAGGAGTCCTCAAGGTTATGGTTTCTTCCAGGCCTTCCCCGGTGTCCATGTGTCCTCAAGGATCCTACTTCCCAGGGTTCCTCAAGTGTCTAGGGTCCAGATGCCAAGGTGTTTTCCGGGTTCCAGATGCTGAAGCTTCCCATGTGTCCAGATCCTGAAGCTTCCCATGTATCCAGATGTCAAATCTTCCCAGGCAACAAAAGGTTTCAGGTGTTTTTCAGGCTCACGGCACTCAAGCTTCCTCCAGGCACTCAGTGGCAGGCAGTTTCCATGCACATGGTACCTATGCATCTTCCTGGCATCTGGCTCTTAAGTATCCTCCAGTGCTGTACCTCACATATATTTTCAGTTACAGATGGAGAAGCTTTTGTGTGCATATAGCAAAACGTTTCACACATTGAGATGATGAAGCTTTGCATGTCTCCAAATGACTATATATTCCAGGTGCCTATAGATGCTCCAGGTTCCTGCTGCCTTGGTGTATTAGATACAATATTTCACTTGGCAATTCTTGACATCCCCCAGTGTTAGGCTTCCCATATATTTTGCAGAGTCCAAATGCAGAAGCTCTCCATGCATCCAAACGACAAAACTTTTCACACATCCAGATGTAGAAGCTTCCTAAGCACCTAGATGTCAAAGCTCCTGACATCCGACCATCTGCCAGACTTGTGAGTTAAAATATTTTCTAGATGTTCATTATTTCCATATGGTTCTTGGCGTTCTTGCACTCTGCAAATCCTTTTCCGGCCTGCAAATATATAGGAAAAAGGTATTTAACCTATATGCATCTACTAGAACACTTAAGTGCTGAGGTGCTAAATTCATTGGTGCTCGAAAAGCTAGAACAATTGCTGTATTATAAACAAGGAGCTCTATTTTATTTGATCTTTTATACACCATATTCATATCTCCAAATTGTTGCTTTATCAGAGAGGGGAGCAATCATCTGACTTTAAACTACTGTAATCTTGTTTATTTTTTTAATGTATTTTTCAATAGTATAGAAGCTGTTTAGTAGGTCATGAAGCAGCCTAAATTATTTTATAACAGCCATACCACTGATAACACCCCTGTCATATACCCGTAAAATAAAAATGTTTCTGGTTGGCAGGGACATCCATATCAGTTATGAGATACCATGAAACTGTCTCCTGTCCCAAAAAAGCAGAGCATGAGTGCATTATAAGATTGCTGAGGGCACTAGAACCACACAGATACAACTTTAGCAGTACAACTTTAGCAGTATGCTATACATGTAAGTGTATATATATATATATATATATATATATATATATCCAACACTTGTAATCCAGGGATTCTTTGTATATATATATATATATATATATATATATATATATATTGCATGTCGGGCTGCCAGCCAATCAAGAAGGACAATCTACTGAGTGGACCATCAGAGACCACTTTGGAGTTTTGGTGCATTTAACGATGCACACAATCTATTATTTCTGAGGACATTGTGCTGTTGTTCCAAAAATGCGTACAGCAGGAAAAAAGTAGGGCAGGCAGGACAGGATCCTGATATCAGTACTGTGCTACCAAAATCAGGACTGATGTGGGTGACCCAGGTGAGGTGGTTACATATGAAGCCACTTGATTAGCATTTCTTGTAGTTATAGAGAAAATTATTATGTTTTACCAGTGATCCAAAAAAGAAAGCATTAAAATAAAATAAGGTAAACTAATTTGGATCTGTACCATTTAGGGTTGCCATTTTACCGGCACAGCGGTATTTGAGGCTGCCTGGCTGGTGCCAGTATTGCAGTAATACTGGCAATACAAATACCGGTATTTCTTCCAGTATAAACGGAGATTATGAATCGAAATCTGGCGGTGAAGCGCTTAGTGTTGATGCAGTGCAAGTTCTATCTATTAGACTTGTGCAGTGAATTCAGCAATAAACATGCATATATACCTTTAATAGGTGTCTATAGTAGAATCCTAGTAAAATGTATTGTTCCTTTAAAACATAAAATAGAAACACATTTAGCTGCTGGTTTACCATATTTTTACACTGTGGTACTAAGAGTACGTATCCAATATTACTGCACTGGTGCTGACCTTCCGTTTTTGTATTCCTATTCTCAGTATAAACGGATTATAAACGCCTCCTACCGGTACTGGCAATTAGGAGGCGCTGTGTGTGGAGAGAGGCAGGGATAGGAAGTTACAGTATATCCCTGCCTCTCTCTACTTATTGATCTGCGGGGGAGCAGTTTAACAGTACAGAGAGTCCAGCCAGCTGCTCGGGTAAATGAGGGATGGGGAGAACAAGTGGGAGGACAGGCTGCAGGGATACATGGGGACACTGGGAGACACAAGGGGACACAGACACTAGGGGACACCGAGACCACAAGGGGACACTGGGAGACACATGGCGTCACAGACACTAGGGTAGACTTGAGAGACATAGGCACACTAGAAAACATGGGGACACTGGGAGACACAAGGGAACACATGGGGACTCAGACTTAATGGGAGACATACACTAGAGGACACTGTGAGACATAAGGGACATGGTGAGACATGCAGGCACAGACCACATGGGTACACAGGCACACGGGGCACTAGGGAACACAGACACATGGGGATACAGACACTAGAGGACACTGTGAGACACATGAGAATACTGGGAGACATGGGGATACTGGTAGACACATGGGCACACAGACACATGGGGACACTGGGAGATACAGACACATGGGGCACTGGGAGACACTAGGGGACACAGACACATGGGGATACAGACACTAGGGGACACTGTGAGACACATGGGAACACTGGGAGACATGGGGACACTGGTAGACACATGGGGACACTGGGAGACACGGACACATGGGGACACTGGGAGACATGGGGACACTGTGAGACACTAGGGGACCGTGGGAGAGATGGGTACACTGGGAGACATGGGTACACTGGGAGACATGGGAAAACTGAGACACTAGGGGGACCTGAAACGCTAGGGGACACAGACACATAGGAACACTGTGAGACACGGTGAGACACGGGGGACACTAGGGAGACACAGAGACAGTGGGAGCAATCCATCTATACAGCAGAATTGCTTTCAATGAGATGGTCCCTTTATTGTGGTGTCTTTTCCTGTGTCCATTATATTTTAATACATATTCGGCTATACAACCTCTGTTACTTGGTTAGGGGTGTCATTGTACACATACTACTATAGTCCATTCATGGTTTGGGAGGTGGAGGGGGCGGTATGGTCACGTGTTCCAAAGGCTGGCTCGCATCTTGTTGTAATGGAGCGCGTGGGGGGGAGCAGGAGCACGAGACGGGCGCACGTCAATACTAGCAGACTGTGAAACGCGCGCGAGCACGGCGGGCTGTGAGCACGTGCACGGCGACCCGATCGAGAGAGAGCGCGCGAATGGAGGGGGGGTCAGTTAGCAGCGGCGAGAGCGCGCAAAAGGGGGGGGAAAGGCTGATGATGGCGGAGAATCCTGTCAGCGAGTGAAGCGCTCGCTCTCCTGCCGACTCTCTCTGTCTCTGTAGCTGATAACTGAGGCTTGTAAAGCTGCTCGCCTCCTGCCCTCTCCCCCCTCAGCCCCTTAAACAGCCACCTCCACCATGGGGAACGAGGCCAGCCTGGAGGCGGGGGAGGGAGGAGTGGGAGCCGGTATGCAGCCGCCTGCTAGTCCCGGGCCCGGGGGTTCAGCACCAAGCCGCGGACAGCTCCCCGGGCCCAGCAGCGCTGGAGCATCGCCCGCCGCCGGGGGAAGGCATGTCGGCGCCAGGTATGCAGCCAGGGATGGAGAGATGGATGGGGCCCCTGATACAGGCAGCCAGGGAGGGTCACTTACCTCCTGGCACCCAGGGGGAGGATGGACTGCCATTGCCTTGGTGCTGAGACAGCCTTTAGGCACTTCAGAGGTTGTGGGCTCTGTCTGGCTAAGCATTGTAGCAGGGCTGACCAGGAATCTAGAGCCACAACCGTTGTGGAACTGCAACTCCCATGAAGCTTTCACAGTCATAATGCTAGTAAAGCATCATGGGAGTTGCAGTTCTACCACAACTGGAGATCTGCATTTTTTGGTTTATAAGAAAGGTAGTCTATAACACCTGGTGGTAACAAATCATCCATCACTAACCTAGGAGGATACAAAAATTACATTTTGTCGGGTTAACGGCTATAGACCTACCCAGGGTATAAAAAAATTGAGGTAAGGGACAGGGAATCGTAAAATCGTAAATGTGAACTAGCTCCATTCACATGTAAGTATTCAGCTGTGACAGTGATACAGGATTGTGTATTCACCACCCTCCCTGCTAACAGAGGAAAGCTGTGCAGAATTCCATTTGTGGAATATATTGCAGGATTAGAACCTTCCTGAGGATTCAAATATCTCCCTTTTAATGACACAGGACCTTACTATGAAGGGGCACGTTGTAGGGCAGTGACCCACCTCATAGTGGCAGATTGCAGAGTTGTGCATTAGCCTTCATTTTGGCTCACTGTGGGTGTACTTGTATTCATTCATGAGCTTGCGTGCATGACTGTTGTATCTTTCTTATAGTCATGGTGTATGCTCCAGACATCCCTTATTGAATTGTGTCCATGTTGGAAATATTGTTGGTTCATGGCCCGCCGTTGACTAAATCTATCAAAAATGTCATTTATTGAACCTATTTGCATTCGCTCACACTGCAGTAATCATTTTAATGTATGTAATCATTAATCTATTCATTTTAATGCTTACCTATAACTATATATAATGCTTGGATTGCCTGTGTGTAATTCAAACCTTATATTTTATATTTCTTAACCCATGAAGTGGAAACAGAACTTGGCATTTCAAGCCCTTCCCCCCATATTTTGCATCAGCTGGCTAAATGTTCCTGAAATGTGTGCTTTTTCACATTACTACAGAACATTGATTGGAATCTCAAACCCCTGGTAGTGCACTCACATAAGAATCTTTTGTTATCACTGGCTTGAAACATAGCTTTGACTTATTGATTTATTTTGTATTATAATATGTCCTACACTGAGTCTTTTCATTGCATGGTACATGCATCCCTGATTTAAAACCCATTTTAGCACAGGTTTGCTGTCATTTAATCTATTCATTTAATACATGAAATCATTATAATAACAATTTTGCGTCAGAAACTGAATGTTCCATTCCTTGGACTGTTAAAAATGAACACTAGTATTTCCCAATGGAATAGCAACGCACAAAGGAGCTTGTTTTTTCCCACTTATGTGGGCTAATGTTGATTAGCCCAACATTCTTTTTATACAGTTATTTCCCATAGCAATGGGCTAATTTAATGAGTAATTTGTTTTATTTTATTTTGGTAGAGCAGTCAGAGAAATCCTAACAGACCATCATAATGAGCCACAAATAGTAGAATGCAACTCAGCTGCAGCCATATGTTTGACCTCAGTAGACGTGAACAGCGGTTTGTGGGGAAATGGACTGTTAATGTAACTTATTCTCATTCTGTTGGGATTTTCAGAAGTCTGTTGCAAATTGCCCATGGCTGTAATTCAAATGTATACTGGCACAACTCCACATTTCAGATTTCCTGCCTTACTCTATGGAGTAGTTTTGATAAGGAAATCTGTAGATAGACAGGACAGAGGAAATGAAAAGAGAGAAAATGGATAACAAAAGTTGTCACTAATAAAATAGATGGCGAAGGGAGATATGACACAGACAGAAGAGAGACTCTGGGGATATAGTGAATATAGGTAAGAAAAGAGCGGCATTGACTACAGCAAATAAAAATAGCCTATATTGTGTGAACAGACATTGTAAAAATAGCACACTGTAAATGTACAAATGCCCCTGTGCTGACACATTGAAGCTTTGTTTCTTTGGGTTCAGTTTGGGATAAAATATTATGCATAGTACATCCTGTAGCTGTGTTTGTGCCTGTGTTGTAATGGACAGCTTAATCAAAAGAGGTCTTGACCTGACATGTGATTGAAAAGTTCAAAGAGCAGAGCACATTAATCTGGTGTGTCATTTTCATTATACAATTAGTTCTTAATGGTCAACTTCTTCCATTCCAGATATTGCCATTGCCAATACATCTAGAAAAGATCATTGAATAGAAGACATTGTCGGATGTCTTGCAGTTCTGTGCATTGGAATGGATTGTCTTGTGTGGTGCTACATATCCCGCAGAGCAATATGTTTTTAGCTTGTGCTGTTCTCCTTTATATGCCAATCTGTTCACCTCAGTCATTCTCCATACTATATATTGCCAGGTACTGCAGTTTTGCATCTGATGCACAAATCTAGTGATAAATAGTGAGCTGTAAAGGATAACTGGAAAAGGCTGGTGATAAATGTTGTGTAAGATAATACAGCCCTTACAACAGTCATGTCATGAATTGGATTTGCATTGTAGGTGGAGAACAAGTAGGAGGGTGCAAGAATGCAGAATTTGATGGTGTGTGAATAAGCCAAAAACATTTAATTCACATTAAAAAACAGTGCAGGAATGAAGAAGATAGGGATTAGGAGTCTTATACTGTGTAAGTAGAAAGAATGTATAAACATTTTCTCCTGAAAATTAATAATAAAATCAATGAGATTCTGTAGAAAGATTATGCATTTGTAACATGCAATGTCTAAGATATATTGAGGACTGGATAGTAAAATGTATTTTTGTTTTTTGGTCCTTTGTGAAAAATGCCTGGAACATATCAGTTGTCAACTCACTTTTCCATCATTAAATCTGTTGTTAATGTATGTGAGTCCTCCAGTTTCCTTGTACGCAAGGCTTAATGTTAGAGCTAATGATGTTTCTGTCAAGCCACACCTTATTCAGTCACATGATGAATAGGTTAGCAGCCCTGTTAAATATTGTCTATCTGCACTGATTTAGTAGAATTCTGAGATTATAGGCTCTACAAATATTTGACCGAAGTAACCAAATTTGATGGTCTTTAGATATTGTCTGTGCTAACTTTCCTTTTTTAAATTTCACCTCTTAGTATCTTCAGATCTAATATGTGCTTTCCTCAAATTTCTCAAGAGGAGCTTAAATTAAAATATTCCTCTTTGTCCATTTAAAATTTTGGGGCATATGCTATTATACTACCATATGTATTAACTGCATTTATGCGTTTAAACAGATTACTTAATTCTAGACAGCTTGGATATGTCAGTGGTGGATCATATTGCCTGATAATTATCTTAAAATGTTTGTATGGAACAATGTGCTAATAGAATCCCTTAGAATAATTTATCAAAGAAAATAGAATGTTATACACTGAAAAACAAAACTAAAATACTTTAATATGTTTGCTTTGCATTAATCAAACTCTATTGTTAAGTGCAGACAGGCTATTAAAGAAACAAAAATAACATTTAATTTTCTACTTTCAAAAATGTCTGTTCTATGTTGTATTTTTTTAATGAAAATACTGTAACAGTGCAAAAATCATTACTTGTATTTATGCAGGCACCCTGAGGTTTTGAAATCCTTTCTTAAAATACTATCGTAGATGAAGACACATATTAAACTTCAGATTCAGAGAAGTGAGGCAATACAGAAAGGTGATATTTATATAATGCATCACAGGAATAATGTTTAAAAATACATAATTTCTGTATGCTCGTAAGGACAATGGAAATAAAGACTGAATGTATTACATATTTTCTTGCCAAGGCAGGCAGCTAGGCCCAGAGAGAAGAAATATATATTATATTTCCACACATACCAAAACTGATATATATGTTTATATGAAAATATATGTATTTTCATTTATTTGTTTTTTCTGCTTTTTGTTTCTTTTAATTTTTAACAGTTTTTTTTTTGGCTCATGGAATAAACCAATCTGGATTAATATTGTATTTGTCAGCCTAGCAGAGATTGTGCAAATTTTTACAGCAATGCTGTACATGTGTAAAACGAGATCTTGCTAAATGCTGGCAGTGCAGAATAAGAGATGGGTGTCTTGTAACTAAAGAGTTAATGAATAAGGTAATTGTAGTTGTAAGATGACGCTGAGAATGTCATACATACATGCACACTTTAATTTGTAAAAAGGGCTTGCCTTTGCTTGGATGCAATGTAAGGCTTTGTGTCCCTATCAAACTTGGTATTAGGCAAAATATTTTAAAATACTGACACAATATATATAAAAATAGTAATATGTATACTGCTGTAATATGAACCCAATAATAGATATCCATAACCTTAACTGTCTATCCATGCATAACTTAGTAGTTATAGTTTTTGATTAACTGATGATGAATTGGTCTACATTTGAGCTTAATCAATACAATACTGAAAGTCACTTCTGTAGATTAGCAACATCAACTTGCCATAGGGATGGAATTGGGAACGGGTGGGCAGGGCCCTGAGGGAATGTCACAAGGGACAAGACCTGCATTATCTGGTGAGGCCCATAATGAGCAGGTCTGCCTGGAAAAGGGGTAAGTCCACCCACTGACAGAATTCTTTGCATGGTCCTAGTGCCCGTTGCACAACGTGAACACCTTCTAATGATGCGCTCACACATTTTGGTGATCAGGGACAGTACCCTGGTTTAGTAGTGGGAACTGAAGCAGGAAGGTCGTACAAGTTTCTGAAATTGTGACTGTCCTGCCGAAAACAGGACTGTTGGGAGGCCTGACATGAAGTTACTTTTTACTTGATTTTGAGTAATTTTTATTTTGCATCTGCAAAAGATATAATGTAACAAAAGGGTAAGCTGTATCTTATCATGACAGGAGATGATTGGTCAACTGTATATAACCTCGATTATTAAAATGTGTTGGAATTACCAATTTTGTTTCATAAGAATGAACATTTACACTTTTCTCCGAATCTCTTCAAAGGCACTTAAAATCTAATCTTTAAAGAGAAACATAGAAACATAGAATGTGACGGCAGATAAGAACCATTCGGCCCATCTAGTCTGCCCAATTTTCTAAATACTTTCATTAGTCCCTAGCCTTATCTTATAGTTAGGATAGCCTTATGCCTATCCCACGCATGCTTAAACTCCTTTACTGTGTTAACCTCTACCACTTCAGCTGGAAGGCTATTCCATGCATCCACTACCCTCTCAGTAAAGTAATACTTCCTGATATTATTTTTAAACCTTTGTCCCTCTAATTTAAGACTATGTCCTCTTGTTGTGGTAGTTTTTCTTCTTTTAAATATAGTCTCCTCCTTTATTGTGTTGATTCCTTTTATATATTTAAATAAAGAGGCATTATAAAAATCACAATCACTACAGCCTGCACTGATGGTACCAGGAGTCCCAATGTCATCCTCCCAAGCTAAGGAATCAAATAATTTTCAAATGGATTTAAAAACCTATATGGATCCTTCAGGCATTATTGGCTCTTCCAGTCTACTGGATATCTTTAAAGCGGAAGTTTCCATTCTGCTTAAGCATTATCACTTTTGTCCCTATTTAAACATTATTCATCAGTTGAATGTCATTCTCAGCCAATGAAGTCCGAATAGGGACACTAGTTGACTCTCGTTGACACTCTCAACCAATGAATGGAGCCTCTCTTTTGAAAAAGCCCAAACCCGGGCGAAACGCGTCAAGGATAGGATTTAAAGTTACTATATATGTTTTTTATATACTTTTATTTATATATATTTTAATATATATATATTTTTTAATAATAAATTTCATTGCCTTTTTTCAAATCCCTTGGCTTTTGCATATCTTCTGGTGCTGCTGCTTTCCTGTTATATCCTGTGGTGGGGATTATACCACCATAAGCTGTCATCACCAGAGCAAGTCATTGCTCTGGATACTGTAAGTAGGATACCTACTTTTTTCTATATTATTTCCAGTTTATGATACTGTACCATTGGTCTGTATATTTTGTTTTTTTCACATATATATGACCGTTGAATTTGGACCTCCTGGTATATTCAGATCCTAAGACGGGGATTGTACCGTCCAGGCGCTATACGGCAGAGCTCCTAGCAGCTCGGTAAAGTGTGAGTTTGCTCTTTACTCACAGTGTATCTTATTTATACATTACTAAAATACTTTTACATATTGCACTATTATTGTTTATTGTTCTTTTTGAGGTTTCCATATGCTGTAACATTCAAGAACTACATATCCTAAGACGGGGATTGTACCGTCCAGGCGCTATACGGCAGAGCTCCTAGCAGCTCGGTAAAGTGTGAGTTTGCTCTTTACCCACAGTGTATCTTATTTATTCATTACTATAATACTTTTGCATATTGCACTATTATTGTTTATTGTTCTTTTTGAGGTTTCCATATGCTGTAAAATTCAAGAACTACATGTATGTATATATATGATTATTTGATTACTTATTCTTTTGGCGCGGTCTACCACTTTTTCTTTTTCATCCTCCTTTACTGTGTTGATTCCTTTTATATATTTAAATAAAGAGGCATTATAAAAATCACAATCACTACAGCCTGCACTGATGGTACCAGGAGTCCCAATGTCATCCTCCCAAGCTAAGGAATCAAATAATTTTCAAATGGATTTAAAAACCTATATGGATCCTTCAGGCATTATTGGCTCTTCCAGTCTACTGGATATCTTTAAAGCGGAAGTTTCCATTCTGCTTAAGCATTATCACTTTTGTCCCTATTTAAACATTATTCATCAGTTGAATGTCATTCTCAGCCAATGAAGTCCGAATAGGGACACTAGTTGACTCTCGTTGACACTCTCAACCAATGAATGGAGTCCAAATAGGGACACTACCTAACACTCTCAGCTAATGAATGATGTATTAGTAGGGACATTCTCATTGAATAATGTACAAATAGACACACTGTCATCCAATGAATGATGTACAATTAAGGACACTCTTAGCCAATGAATGATGTGTTAGTAGGGAAACTCTCAGCTAATCAATGATGTATCAATAGTGTGCATGTGTGAATGCAGGGATGTTTTTGTGTTTAGTTTCAATATTTGTGATTGTTAGAGTGTTTTTGTGGATGCAGGAGTGTGTTTATGTTGAAGATCAGGGAGTTTTAACACAAATGTGTATTTTAAGCTCTCTCTTCCTATGTTATTCACCTATTAGTTCCTCTTTTCACTTGTCCACTTTTTTGTCTGTTTGTCGGCTTAATTTTTCATGTTTCTTGACAACTAATTTTCCATGACCATAGCCCTCTCTTTTCCTATGTCACCTGGACAACTCCATCACGATATTAATAGTTTTGTCCTTCCCCATTTTAGTGCTCTTCTCCCCTCCCCCCATTTATTCTTTCACTTTCCTTCCCCATGTCACTAATATGCTCTCCGCATATCACTATCCATGTCCCTTCCCATATAAGTTCCCCCACACTTGTTTGAGGCCACTGCTTTGAAGTCTTATTAGCCCTCTCTTTTTTGCTTATTATGAGCCCCTCTCCTCTTGTATGTCTCGATCTACAGATAATTTATAGTGTGCTCCACCAAGTCACATTGTCCCATTAACTTGCCCTTTCAATTAATATATGACAGTTTGAAGATGGAGGATTATTCCCATGTGTAATGTATTTTAAAAAAATAATAAAAGTAAAAAATACCTTTACAGTTGTGAAATTATAGTTCTTGTACAAGCTACCAAACCAGTGAGGTCTTACTTTGCTTTGTATTGTATTTCGTATCCCATATCCTCCAACCACAGTTTCATTTATCACAGAAGATGAGTTGTACTGCTAGAGAAGCTGATTGGGTTCTCTGTGGAATACATCTATTTTTACAAATCTCTGCAGTTTTGAGCTGCACTGGAAAGGGAGATTGGTATCAGGACATTCTCTGTGTGATTGCCACATATTGTTGTTATAGTGCATAGTCAGTGTGACCTTGCATTGATAATATTGCCCTAATACACTTAAAGTCCACAAGGGTGAAAAATGTCCGATGCACTATACTTTTATGAGACAGGGCTATTTAGAGGTTATCATGAAGATATTAGAAAAATAATTGAAATAATAATTAGTAGTATTAGCTACAAGGGAAAGGTAAGCTACACACTGTGGAAGCTGGGGCTAGGACCATGCAGGGAACACTTCAGCAGCGCTTCTTGCGTGGTATTAGTTATAGGGAAGATGCAACTAGTCCAGTGGATATCACCATGTGAGTATTTGAGTATTTTCATTATTCCACTGGATACTGATTATGTTTAATAACTGATTTTGTATTATACACATTTTGGACTTACATTTTTGCATTTCAATAGTTATTAATACAAGTTAAATTAAATTTTCTTTTATAGAAGACGTTAGTTCTTTATCATTTTCATGTTCAACCTCGTACTTACTGATACCTAGCAAGTGTATACATATTAACCCGGCTCACTTTGGGTTATTTGACTTAAAGGACCACTATAGGCACCCAGACCACTTCAGCTTAATGAAGTGGTCTGGGTGCCTGGTCCAGCTAGGGTTAACCCTTTTTTTTATAAACATAGCAGTTTCAGGGAAACTGCTATGTTTATAAATAGGTTAATCCAGCCTCTAGCGGCTGTCTCTTGACAGCCGATAGAGGCACTTGCGTGCTTCTCACTGTGAAAATCACAGTGAGAAGATGCCAGCGTCCATAGGAAAGTAGGGATCGACCGATATTGATTTTTTAGAGCCGATACCGATACCGATATTCCGTGAACTTTCAGGCCGATAGCCGATATAATTTGCCGATATTCTGTACATTTACCATTTTGGAAAATAAAAACTATTTCTAAAGGTAAATGCACAAAATATACATGCCATGTGTAGTGGATACAGTGTGTTTAGACAGGGGAGCTGTATGTGTTTGTGTAGTGGATGCAGTGTATGTTTGTGTAGTGTGTGTAGTGGATGCAGTGTATGTTTGTGTAGTGTGTGTAGTGGATGCAGTGTGTGTTTGTGTAGTGTGTGTGGATGCAGTGTGTGTGTGTTGTGTCTAGTGTGTAGTGGATGCAGTGTGTAGTGTGTGTAGTGGATGCAGTGTGTATTAGTGTAGTGTGTGTGTATTAGTGTAGTGTGTGTATATAATGAAAGCAGAGTGATTGTGTAGTGTGTGGGTAGTGTGTGTAAAGTGAATGCAGTATATACTAAATGCAAAGTGTGTGTTTATGTAGTGTATATAACGAATGTAGTGTGTTTATATAATGCAGAGTGTTTGTATAGTGTGTGTGTGTATATATAATGCAGTGTTTGTGTAGTGTGCATTATATAAACACACTATGCAAACACACACTGCATTAATTATATACACACTAAACACACTGCATTATATACGCACACCACACACTACACAAACACTGCATTGTATACACACACACTACACAAACACTGCATTGTATACACACACTACACAAACACTGCATTGTATACACACACTACACACACACTACATTGTATACACACACTACACAAACACTGCATTGTATACACACTGTTTTATATAGAGTGTGTTTGTGTAGTGTGTGTATATAATGCAGTGTGTAGTGTGTTTGTGTAGTGTGCATTATATAAACACACTACACAAACACTACATTATATACACACACACTGCATTATATTCACAGTGTGTTTGTGTAGTGTATGTGTATATAATGGAGTGTGTGTGTGAGGGGGGGCATTTATTACATTTTTTTTATATATATATATATTTAATATTTATTTTTGTTGTCCCTCCTCCCTGTTTCATACCTGGCCAGGGAGGGGGGATATGACAGTCCCTGGTGGTCCAGTGGTATTGGCTGAGCTCTGGGGGGGAGCAGGCATCAAGCGCTTACTCACCTCCCAGCAGCTCCTCCAGCTCCCCAGTGCAACTCTCGCGGCCAGCGTGTCGCGCGGAGCGTTGCCATGGTGACCCATGGCAACGCTCGGACGGCCGCGGGTCTCGCGAGAGTTGCACTGGGGAGCTGGAGGAGCTGCTGGGAGGTGAGTAAGCGCTTGCTGCTCCGCCCCCCCAGGACCGCCGGGCTTGTAATGAGCCTGGCGGTCCTAGGAGGTATTATCGGCAATATCGGTATCTGAATTGGCCGATACCGATATTGCCGAAAATACCGAATATCGGCCGATTATATCGGTAAAACCGATAATCGGTCGATCCCTATAGGAAAGCATTATGAATGCTTTCCTATGAGACTGGCTGAATGCGCGCACAACTCCTGCCGCGCATGCACATTCAGCCGAAGAGGAGGAGAGCTCCCTGCCCGGCGCTGGAGAAAGAGGTAAGTTTAACCCCTTCCTCTCCCCAGAGCACCCCACCCTCAGGGCACTATAGTGCCAGGAAAACGAGTATGTTTTCCTGGCCCTATAGTGGTCCTTTAATAATTGATCTAATACACATTTTAGTCCTTTTAAAACAGATGTAGATGGGCAAAAACTACATCCAAGTGACGAAAGGCGTTAGTCTTTTCTTTACTATAATTCCAAGTTCACAATATGAAAAAATAAATATAGCAGGCAGTAAAAATATAATGCTAAATCTATTAAGGGGGAGGTGGGGTCAGAGGACTCACACATACCCTTAGGGGCTGGATGTGCTTCCTCAAGAGCGTCCAGGCATTTAGGTCATGTGTTTGTCCTTTATTCCCCTTAGGGTCAGTAGATTTTATATTCTATTTTTCCCTTTGCCATATTTGTTTTTTGTTGTGTAAACTTCAAATTCTAGTAAAGTAGAAGATTGATACCATTCCATCACTTGGATGTAGTCTCCAGCTTCGATTGCAAGGATTTTCAATATAAATATTTAAACCAGAAGGGGCCCCATTGTTTGCACCATACAGATAATCAACAGGCATAGTGAGTACTACTAAAATTGTTCCATATGTGTGTAGTTTTTATGAAATACAAAGCTGAAATTGCAGGGGTTGTGGTGGACATTCTTTTCGCATACCTCGCAACATTTCCAATACAGGAAAGGGAAACTTTAATTTTAGGGTTGTCAGTGGGGTTGTGGCCAGAGACGGGCTATCCTGAGAAATTCTAGGTGACTTCCTTATAAAGATGTATGCAACTAAAAGGTAATTTAGAATAAGAACAATGGATCTCCTTTTCACAGACTGATTTCCTGATGCATGTTTTTGTAGTTTAACCCCTTAAGGACGGAGCCAAATGTACACGTTGTGAACGAAACAAAATGTAAACAAAACCTGGCATTTGCACTACATGTCTGTCCAACCGTAATTCAACTCTTTCATAGTAAATGCACCCACCCTTATTATATATCATTTTATTCAGGGGAAACAGGGCTTTCATTTAATATCAAATATTTAGCTATGAAGCATAATTTAATATGAAACAAATGGGAGAAAATAAGATTTTTTTTAATTTTTTTTTTTTTAGTTCAACAAAAAATGGAAATGAGACTTATAGGCAGCAGCCTTAAAAGGGGATCCCTCAGACCCTTTAGAACTGGATGGATGAAAATAATAAGAAAAAGGCTGCGCACACAAGTAAAAATAAAGTCCAATGTAAAGGAAAAGAAAAGTCCCAATGTTATATCCTTACAGATGGTCTTTGCTAATGACGTCTTCTCTTAATGTAGCGGTTCCACTTATATGAAAGAAAAAAGAGGAGAGAGAAGGGCGACCAATAGTGTAGTATATAAAATTCTGGTGTGGACATAAAAGAATAATAATATAGAACTCACATTTACCAGAGCTATTGTCCTAGCTCTGGGTTAAGGCGCATACAGCGGTTTGATCCCCGCTTGTAGGATTTAAATGGGTTCCTCTCTGTGATAGGTGTCCAATTCTCGGAATAAAAGAAAACAGCCGATAGTGCTCACTGTATAGCAATATGGATAAAATAATAAAAGAATGTACTTACAAAGCAGGAGCAGATTTCCTGCTCCGTGATGACAGCTTGGGTGGATTGATCCCCACCTAGGATTTCTTTAAATACAGGAGGCTTCCAGGGATTCTCAAGGTTTTTTTAAAACCAGTAAAAAAGGAATAAAATAATTAAAAAGGCCAGGGTAATAAAAAGGAAAATTATGTGTCTATAAAAAAGATTATTGGTACAAACAAATAACCAAAAATACTTTAATATATAAAAGAACACAATAATTGAATTTCCATAACGCGTTTCGTCAGAGACTTTTTCATATTAAGTGCACCCACACTTATTATATATCATTCAATTCAGGGGAAACAGAACTTTCATTTACCATCAAATATTTAGCTATGAAACATAATTTAATATGAATAAAGTCTAAAAAAAAAAGGGAGAAAATAAGATTTCTTTGTTTTTGTTCTAAATGACATTTTTAACTGTAAATGTCATAATACTGTTTGCTTTTACTGCAATAAAATACACATATTTGTATTCAGCAAAGTCTCACGTGTAAAACAGTACCCCCTATGTACAGGTTTTATGGCGTTTTGGGAAGTTACAGGGTCAAATATAGCACGTTACATTTGAAATTGAAATTCGCCAGATTGGTTACGTTGCCTTTGGGACTTTATAGTAGCCCAGGAATGAAATTTACACCCACAATGGCATACCATTTGCAATAGTAGACAACCCAAGGTATTGCAAATTGGGTATGTCCAGTCTTTTTTAGTAGCCATTTGGTCACAAACACTGGCCAAAGCTAGCATTAGTATTTGTGTGAAAAATGCAAAAACCGCCAATTTTGGCCAGTGTTTGTGACAAAGTGGCTACTAAAAAAGACTGGACATACCCCGTTTGCAATACCTTGGGTTGTCTACTATTACAAATGGTATGCCATCTTAGAGGTAATTTTCATTCTTGGGCTACCATAGGGTCTCAAAGGCACCGTAACCAATCTGGCGAATTTTAATGTGAAAAAAATGAAACTTAAGCCTTATATTTGACGCTGTAACTTTTGAAAACACCATAAAACCTGTACATGAGGGGTACTGTTGTACTCGGGAGACTTCGCTGAACACAAATATTTGTGTTTCAAAACAGTAAAAAGTATCACAGCAATAATATCGTCCGTGTAAAATGCAAAAAACGCCACTTTTACTGGCGATATCATCGTTGTAATACATTTTACTGTTTTGAAACACTAATATTTGTGTTCAGCGAAGTCTCCTGAGTAGAACAGTACCCCCCATGTACAGGTTTTATGGTGTCTTGGAAAGCTATAGGGTTAAATATAGTGCTAGCAAATTAAATTCCCTTTACTTTCGGCATGGGTTGTCAGGCAGGTCCCGCTAATTGTAATTAATTAAGATACCTAATTATGTAAAAATATTAAATAAATATATATGTGAATCTATATGTGTGTGTGTGTGTGTGTGTGTATATATATATATATATATATAATTTTTAAAAAATATTTTTATTTATATATTGGTATATATATAGTGATATATACGTATATATTTATGTATGTAGATATATATATTATTTCGTTCTACATGTATTTTGATATAAATATATATATATATATATATTAATATCACAATACAGTTACAACGAAATAACACACATCTATATATTTTTTAATTTTTTTTTAATTATTTTTTTAATTTTATTTTTTAACGTATTTACATATTTAATTTTTTTATATTATATATAACAATAATTATATATATATATTTAATCAGTATCAGTCTACGTGTAATTTGATATTAATATATATATATATATATATAATTATATATATATATTAATAGTAAATATATAGACAGTGTATGTGTGTGTATGTATATGTGTGTGTGTGTGTATATATATATATATATATATATATACTTAGATCATATATATATAAATATATATATATATATATATATATACTTAGATCATATATATATAAATATATATATATATGATCTAAGTATATATTTTTTTTATTTTACAGTTTACTTTTTAATTAATTTATTTTAATTTCATTTCCAGCCAGCAGGGGGACCACCTGTCATTACAGGCAGCCCTCCTGCTGGCAATGCAGGAGGCAGCTACCCCCGGCCATGTGATTGTGAGGTCCTCGCAAGGACCTTACTCTCACATGGCCGGGGGGAAACGGAGGAGGAGGATCTGCCGCAGGGGGGCTCCCTGGGATTCGCCCCCACCGCGATCTGGCGACCGGGTAAATAAAGAAAGACCAGAGGGCGTACAATTACGCCCGGCGGCGGTTAGAGCCGCCTAAAATAGGGCGTAATTGTACGCCCTCCGGTCTTAAGGGGTTAAAGACACATTACTGTGAGTTTTATTTATACTCTCACACACCAAAGATATGGAGCTCCAAGAGAAATTGTCCATTAGTATTGAAAAGAGGGACCCAAGGATTCAGATCCAAAATATGAACTGTCCCTTTTAAACAGACACTTTTGTTTTTTTTATTCTATACACAAACCTCATAGTTTTAAAAAAAACATAAAAATACACTTTAACCACCATAATCACAACAGCACACTGTAGTGGTTATGGTTTGTGGAGTGCCTTGGCTCCCCCATTGTAAGTAGTCAACCCATATCAGAATTGTTTGAATTCTTACCTAGGCTCCTTTGTGCTCTATTACCTGCCTCCACTACGTCAGTCAGAAAGCCGGAAGCTCTCTATCTGAGCTAATCCTGGCAGTGATGAGCTGACACTCTGTCAATGAGCTAGCCATGCACTTAACACCCAAGAGGTAATGGAAGCTCATGCTTAGGCAGTAGACCTGAGGTAAAAAGTCAAATTGTTCTAAAATGTTTTGACTACTTAAATTGGGTATGCACCAGGGAACTCCTGCACCCTAACTACTACAGCGCACAGTTTTTCCCCCCATGTATAGAATCCTGCATATAGTTCCTGATTTCTAAGGTTTCTATAATACTAATGTTTCCTTTTCTGAACAAGTTTTATTAAAGGCACACTCCAGACACAAAAACAACTTCATCTTAATGAAGTAGTTTTGCTGCCAGAAAACCCCTAGAGGCACTCTTTCTCAAGGGGTTAAACTGTTCTCGAACGGTTTAAATCTAAAGTTGCTTCCAGCGGTGATGCCCACTCCCCCCAAAACCAGTATCCTGGATTTTTAATTTTCAGATTCAGGAAGCGCAGAGTGTTGCCGGGTAGGGGCACTGCTGGTTGACTGAGACCGGTAAGCTGATGCTCAGTGAATCCGTAACTCCCCTTTCAGAAACCTGTCTTGGATAGAAACATACCTTTTCCAAGCCACTTTTGTCAAGGGCGAGTCACTAATTGGCTGAGAGAGTCGGCTGACTTATCTCAGCCAGTTAGCGGCACTCCACATTCCTGAATCTAAAATTTCAGAAGTTGGATGCCATCTGGAAGGGAGTGGACATCCTCATTGGAGGCAACATTGGGGTTAAACCCTTCGAGAATGGTTTGAATTAAAAGCATTTTTTTTTTAATTCTTTATTTTGTAGTGCAAAATATTTTCAAACAAGACTGTGTTGCGATGTCAGAATTAGCAAGCATATAAGTTGTATACATGGTGTAATGTAAATATGGCATAGGTAGTCACTGCACATTTAAAAAAAAAAAAAAAAAAGGAACAGTAAACAGTTTGGTTAGTACATCTACATAGTTAAGTAGGCCCATCGGAGCCGAAAGGTTTGGGTCCTGTGTGAGGGTTCGTGGTCTGATTTTGTCAGTAATTGCTTGTGCGGCTATATAGTCTGTGTGATGGCGAATTAAAAGCATTTTAAGCATAAAGTTATTACATAAAAGCATTTTTAAAATATATGTACTATTAAAAAGCATATTTGCCTTCGACATCTGGAAATTCGCTATGTGCATTATTATCTTGCCTGAAGTCATTTAGGATAATCTTAGTGCTCAAGCACTTACCACATATTCATTGTTTGTGAAAGGTTTCCAGAATCTAGCTTCCATAAGTAATAATATTACCATTAATTTAGAAAGAGCCAATGTTTTCTTTTCTTCCCACAGCACTGTACATTGCTTAGATGAAGCATGCAAATAATGGTGTTCTTATTTTAATAATTCACTCATACATTTTGTCCTGGCCTTGCAGACATGCTTATTTTCCCGTTAATCACTTAAAGTGGCACTGTCATGCCGAACTTACCTTTCTTTAATCGATTCCTCTTCTCTCCCTCTCTCATGATCTGTTCTTCTTTTCTTCCTGTCTACTCTAGTTTTCTTTAAAACATAAGACAAAGTAGGGTCTATTTGTCTTATGGAGGTTTCCTACGCCTGACTATCTCTGACCAGCGGAGGAGCAAAGTGTGCTTAATTTCCGGTGGTCATAGAAATTTTTGCACAATTCTCACCTATCCTCCATGTTCCCACTAAACATCCTTTCACTTTTCCTGAACGTCCTGTCACTTACACAGAATGCCGGCGAAACAATAGGTCCCCCCCTTCATTGTTATTTAGGGCCCCCACCCGCCGCTCATGGGTGGGGGCCGAGGGGGAGGACAATAGGTCCCCCCACCTCATTGTTATTTAGGGCCCCCACCCGCCGCTCAGGGGTGGGGGCCGAGGGTGGGAGGACAATAGTTCCCCCCCACATTCTCATTTAGGGCCCCCACCTGCCGCTCAGGTCCCGCTAGGTCCCCCTTCAGTCTAATAGCCCCCATTCGCGCGCCATGGGTCGGGGCTTGGGTGGGGGATACTAGTTTTTTTTTTTTTGTTTTTTTTTTAACAGTGAGCAGCCACAGGCGATATAGCAAGTAGGGGAAGAATTTTACTAACAGTAAATAATCTTTACTTAGTATTAGTAAATTTGACTGAAAGACTAATTTAGGTCTTTCAGCCTATTAGTAGATATCTCCCTGATACCGTGGGAATTAGGGAGTTATCTACTAAGCGGCTGCAAGATGCAGCCGTGGCACGAATAAGATCAGAGTTTCATTTATTCGAGAACAGTCCCGAATTGCGTCCTAACATGAATGGAGAAACTGTTCTCATTCTGTTAGGACGCAATTCGGTAGTTTAACCGACGCTCTAAGTGACAGAACGTTCGGGAAAGTGAAAGGAGGCTTCATGGGAACACGGAGGATAGGTGAGAATTGTGCGAAAATTTCTATGACCACCGGAAATGAAGCACACTTTGCTCCCCAGCTGGTCAGAGATAGTCAGGCAAATGAAACCTCCATAAGACAAGTAGTCCCTACTTTGTCTTATGTTTTAAAGAAAACTAGAGCAGATAGGAAGAAATGAGGAACAGATCCTGAGGGAGGGAGAGAAGAGGAATTGATTAGAGAAAGATAAGTTTGGCATGACAGTGCCGCTTTAAGACTTTTGCTGCTCATGCCAATTAGAGTAATTGGTTCTAAATATTTCCAACAAGTTATGTAATAACTGTTTTTATTTAATTTTGAAAACATAGGTAATATATGTTTAGAATGGTACAAATATTTAACCTAATTGCTTAGAGCAGTGGTTCCCAAGCTTGATATGTACAGCGCTGCGGCATATACTGGCGCAATAGTGTAATGTATAGTGTTGGTGTTTGATTGAAGGGGTGTGTTTGTATATTATTTTTGAGTTTAAATGCAGGGTTGTGTTTGTATGTAATATTTGTCTTGGATTGCAGGAGTGTTTGTATGTTTTGCTGGTGTTTGACCGCTTGGATGTATGCACATACACTACAACATACATTCATACTTACACAGATATACATACACAGATACATATAAATACACCGACACACAAAAATTACTATAGACACCAACACTTAGACACATGCACGCACCTTAACACAAGCATACACTGACATATACCCTTTGTGTCACTATACCCCACTCCAAATAGAAAGGTCTTTATCAAGCTAAAACCACAGTGGCAAAATTGCACTTATATACACACAAGTTACAAACAAACAATCAATTAGTTAAGTAAACAATTAGGCAATTAGAAATGTCATTAGTCAAACAAGTGTTAAAAATAATACTATCAATATATACCCCACTCCGTCTAGAATGTAAGCTAATTGAGCAGGGCCCTCCACCCCTTCTGTTCCTGTACGTCCAGTTGTCTGGTTACAATTACATGTCTGTTAGTCCACCCATTGTACAGCACTGTGGAATCTGATGGCGCTATATAAAAAAATTAAATAATAATATACACACAAACGAACACTGGCACACAGATACACACAGCATGACACATGCACACAGCATGACACAGATACACACACTGACATAAAAACACACAGATGCACATACAGATACACACAGAAGCACAGTGACACACATATATACATATATATATATATACACACACAATGGCGGAACTACCGTGGTCGCAGGGGTCGCAGCTGCGACTGGGCCCGCCACTCCAGGGGACCAGGCCGCCCTGCCACTGCGGTGCCCACCGCCTTGTGTTGCGGCCCGGCCCACGCGGTATAACCGCCGGTGACGCACATTAAGGGGTCCTTTGGGTAGAAATTAATTTCCAGGGGGCCTTCTCAGCACTGTGGCGCTTTAACAGCGCGACCAGGCCTGAGATGACATCACAGCTGGGAGAAAGTGACTGCCCCGGTCACTCCTCCAACTTTACACCGGGAGCCGTGTGGGAGGAAGAGGAGGGAGTAGGATTGGGAACTCTGACTCCCATCAGGCTGAGTCACCACTGGGCCCCAGGGAAAGTCACCCTCCTGCACCTAAAAGGTAGGAAACATGAGGGTGACTAAAATATTTTGGATATGTGTGTGTTTGTATGTTTGTGTGTGTCTGTGTCTATGTGTGTATCTGTTTGTCTGCATGTATGGGGGGGGGGCCCAGGGCAGTTTTGGCACGGGGGCTCCGTGGTTTCTAGTTACACCTCTGCACACATACATACAATCTGACATAAACACATACAAGTGATATTTTTTGATATCCACCATCCTGTTAGCTTACCTTGTGTCCAAGAGGGTGGCTTGCTTGAAGTCCTGGTCCAGCTGTTGTTTGGTGGGAGTGAGGGGTCAGGAGGAGTTCTTCATGCGCCTCTCCCCTCATGCTGCCTCCTCTTCCTCCTGTGCTGTCACTCTGCACAAAGCTGAGAGGAAGTGACAGAATGTCACTTCATCTCAGCCTGACCACACTACAGTCGCGAGCTTAAAGGGCCGCAGTACCCAATCGGTCCCCTGTTCAGCAGAAATGTTTACGGTTTCCTTGATGCCCTCCCAGAGTAAGTAGTCAAACAATTTAAGAACAGTTTGACAACTTTCCTGAAGTATGCTGGGATAGGGGCTGTAGTAGGGGATGTGTGTGGGGAGACGTGTGTATGTGTGTGTGTGGTGCAGTGTGTTTGTGAAGGATGTAGTGTGTGTGTGTGTGTGTGTGTGTGTGTGTGTATGTATGGGAGGAGATATTGTGGGAGTAGGAGGGCAGATTAATAAATATATATGCTTTTTCCCCACTAAATGAAATTATATTAAATATGTATTGGTGCACCTAAACAGAACGGAGGAAGTTGGAGTATAATGAATGCATGGCAAAAATGCATAAAGACCTTGGTAATAAATGAGTTGCACTGCAAAAAAGCATTGGTCCTTAAGGGCTTTAATTAATTTTAATTTTTTTTAATTTTTTTATGCTTACTTGACTTAATTCAAATTGTGAATTACTTATTGACTGTGTTAAAGGTAGAATGTCTCAACCTGAGATTTCCACACTGATGTATTTAGCTCTATCGTGGAATGTTTGTCTTGACTCCCTATCAATCACTCATTTAAGCTCTGTCCTTTTGAGGTATTGGAAATAGAAAAGTGAAGAGCTTTGCAAGAATAGTTTCATCCATGACTACTTGTCTTTATTTTATCCATACATCCTGGCAGTGCTTCCACCTGTGATAGTCTTTGACAAGCCCTGACAAGCTAAAGCTTTTATATATTTTAAAATACAGTGAGGGAAAAAAATATTTGACCCCCTGCTGATTTTGAACGTTTGCCCACTGACAAAGAAATGATCAGTCTATAATTTTAATGGTAGGTGTATTTTAACAGTGAGAGACAAAATAACAAAAAAAGAATCCAGAAAAACATGTCAAAAAAGTTATAAATTGATTTGCATTTCAATGAGTGAAATAAGCATTTGATCCCCTATCAATTAGCAAGATTTCTGGCTCCCAGGTGTCTCTTAAAGGGAGTGCTTCTAATCTCAGCTCGTTACCTATATAAGACACATGTCCTCAGAAGCAATCAGTCAGATTCCAAGACCAAAGAGCTGTCCAAGGATGTCAGGGACAAGATTGTAGACCTACAAAAGGCTGGAATGGGCTACACGACTATTGCCAAGCAGCTTGGTGAGAAGGTGACAACAGTTGGTGCGATTATTCGCAAATGGAAGAAACACAAAATAACTGTCAGTCTCCCTCAATCTTGTGCTCCATGCAATATCTCACCTAGTGGAGTTTCAGTGATCATTAGAATGGTGAGGAATCAGCCCAGAACTACACGGGAGGATCTTGTTAATTATCTCAAGGCAGCTGGACCATAGTCACCAAGAAAACAATTGGTAACACACTACGCCGTGAAGGACTGAAATCCTGCTGCGCCCGCAACGTCCCCCTGCTCAAGAAAGCACATGTACAGGCCCGTCTGAAGTTTGCCAATGAACATCTGAATGATTCAGAGGAAAACTGGATGAAAGTGTTGTGGTCTGATGAGACCAAAATCAAGTTTTTTTGTCATCAACTCAACTCGCTGTGTTTGGAGGAGAAATGCTGCCTATGATCCCAACAACACCATCCCCACCGTCAAACATGGAGATGGAAACATTATGCTTTGGGGGTGTTTTTCTGCTAAGGCGACAGGACAACTGCACCTCATCAAAGGGACGATGGACAGGGCCATGTACCGTCAAATTTTGGGTGAGAACCTCTTTACCTCAGCCAGGGCATTGAATGTGTGCCGTGGATGGGTATTCCAGCATAATGTTGACCCAAAACACACAGCCAAGGCAACAAAGGAGTGGCTCAAGAAGAAGCACATTTAGGTCCTGGAATGGCCTAGCCAGTCTCCAGACCTTAATCCCATAGAAAATCTGTGGAGGAAACTAAAGGTTCAAGTTGCCAAACGTCAGCCTCGAAACCTTAATGGCTTGGAGAGGATCTGCAAAGAGGAGTGGGACAAAATCCCTCCTGAGATGTGTGTAAACCTGGTGGCCAACTACAATAAATGTCTGACCTCTGTGATTGCCAACAAGGGTTTTGCCACAAAGTACCAAGATGAAGGGGTCAAATACGTATTTCATTCATTGACATGCAAATCAATTTATAACTTTTTTGACATGCGTTTTTCTGGATTTTTTTTTTGTTATTCTGTCTCTCACTGTTAAAATTCACCTACCATTAAAATTATAGACTGATCATTTCTTTGTGAGTGGGAAAACGTTCACAATCAGCAGGGGATCAAATACCTTTTTTTCCCTCACTGTACATTTTAAAAAAAAAATGAGACAACTCATTAATTTAGCTTAGCCCATGTTATATAAGTTTATGACATATTATTTGAAAAAGTTCTCCTTGTGCATGAATTTACAGTTCCCAAGCTCTCATAATGCATGTCACTATGTAAGAAAACTATTTTGGGATATTTTATCACTCCATTCAGCTGAAAATGTTGAGAATGCGTTTTTGCTATTGATCTGTAGCAATCATAAAATTACCTATAGCCATCTGAGCTTAGCATATCATCAAACAGCAGAGTGATAATTTCATGAGGGAAAGGCAAACAGTAAAGACAGAAAAATGCTTCTTATCAACACAAAATGGATCCATACATGCAAACCAGTCTGTTAAATGTATACATGGTAATTAAAATAGCTGGCTGAGAAAATATATTTATATACCAAATGTAGACTTTTCTTTTTCTTTAAACCCTGGGGAATAACAGGATAAAAAGCCCCCTGTGTGACTATAAAATAAAAACAAAAAGCAGAAGTATAGTTATTACATAAATCATATAAATTATGTAAAAAATATAAACCGATATGAACTACACAGTTCACAATCTATCTTGCATTTCTAAGAAACATTGCCCTGTACCTCATATTACAATATCCTACTTCCTCTAATTTGTTTGAATGTGTGAATTCAGTTTCTACTTTGCTATTGTTTTGTATTTATTTATTCTTTGTTGTTACTAAAAAAAAAAAAGTAATGCAGGTAGTTTACTTTATTTCAAAACGTTTACAATTATTGCAAAGCCTTTTGCCACAGAAATTCAACATTAATTACTTTATGCTGATAGGACTACATTGGCATTGCATATGGTATACGCCTGCGGATTTCTTAATACGTCCGTTTTATCACAAATCCTGACAGAATAATTTATAATGGGTACCTCACTATACTTTAGCCGAGGGAAGCTCAGTCTCATGCTGACTTATCTGAACATGTGCAAAATAGAAAAGGAAAAGCTTAGTTTGCAGAACATAATTTATTTAATGAAAGGGCAAATGGGTGTCTGGATGCAGAAAATTGTGGTTCCAAATCTTTTTTGTGTTACTCTTAGAGTGCATGTATTTCTACTGTAAGGGATAGCATGAATAATGTATTAATTGTAAAAAGTATATATATTATGAGGAGTTATTTATTGCCCATGTTACTGGTAACTAATACGCTTTGGCAAGAGTGAGGTTTTTTATTTTGTTAGAGATTGTAGTCAATTTTGGCATCAATAAACTGGTTATAAAGTATATAAATATAGTCAATACAATGTTAAACATATATCTGCACACCAGTCAAGCCATAAGACTTGTTTTTCCCACAGAAATCACATATTTGCAGTTATGTTACTACCGCAAATGATTCTGGGTGGGCATATGCAAATTAGTTCAACAAAGAAAGTTTTGCCTTATTCCATATTACAGGGCTTGACAAATCCCAGGCGCAAGGGATTTGTCCTGCCGCATGGGATTTGTGAGCCTGTTCAGCCCCCAGAGGTGACCGGCTGCCTGAGAGCAGAGGCAGGCAGTCGGATCACGGAGGGCTGAGGCAGGCTGCTGACTGAGTGAGGGGGCTGGCTCATACAGAGATAAGGGAGGGAGGCCGGCTCATGTATTGCTGAGGGAGGGAGGGGGGTGACCGGCTCATGGAGAGCTGTGAGAGGGAGTGGAGCGACCGGCTCAGGTATTGCTGAGGGAGGGGGACAGCCAGCCCATGGAGAGCTGAGGTAGGGGGGCGGCCGGGTAATGGAGAGCAGAGGGAGGGTGGCGGACAGATGACTTAATGCCGTGGCGAGGGAGCTGTAATCTCCCTACTCACCTCCCTCGTGCGGCATGCAGTGATGCCGGGAGCCGGGTTATGACGTCACTCCGGCCCCTGGCTCACTAATTAGTGCTCGAGATGGATGTGAGTAGGGAGATGACAGCAGCCCCACTGGACCCCATGGAAAGTATATCCACTCCAGCTCTCCAGAAGTAAGGAACCTGGGTGGATTTACTAAGTAATCACTTTTGAGTGAGTGTGTGTCTGTATGTCTGTGTGTGTGTATGTGAACAACTTCATTAAGCTGTAGTGGTTCTGGTGACTATAGATTTCCTTTAAGAATTGAATTTTTGGCGTTGATTTCTCTGGCTCCTAACTTTTCTAGCTGGCTCCTAGATTCCAAGCAAATTTGTCAAGCCCTGCCATATTAAATATGGATTCCTTGGAGTTTGTGTTTGCAATATACAACCGCTTTGAAACACAACTCGGGAAGATAGTGTGTGTGTGTGTGTGTGTATATGTGTGTGTGTATATATATATATATACATACATACATACATACATACATACACACACACTAAGAAAAATCCTTGCACTCAGACTGTAAAGATATATATACTTGACGGGTGCTCAGCCTGGGACTTTGATATCCAGATAATGATAGAAATGGCAGCACTCACGGTCCCCAATAAAATTGTATTGACCACGAATATATTTATATAATGTTATCGTATCCCCTCTGAGGCGACGTTTTTCTAAACTAAAGAGGTTTAAACTTGTTAACCTTTCTTCATAGCTAAAATGTTCCATTCTTTGTATTAATTTTGTAGCCCTCCTCTGCACTCTTTCTAGTGCCATAATATCCTTCTTTAGAACAGGAGTCCAAAATTGCACAGCATATTCAAGATGTTGTCTTACCAGCAAGTTATAAAGAGGCAAAATATTCTCATCCTGAGAATGAATGCCCTTTTTCATGCATGACAATACCTTACTGGCCTTAGCCAATGCTGATTGACATTGCACATTGTTGCATAGTTTGTTATCTATAATAATTCCAAGTCCTTCTCGTGTGTGGCTCTAATTCATTTCCATTAAGGGTATAAGTTGCTTGTGCATTCTTGATGCCGAAGTGCATAATTTTGCATTTTTCTACATTAAATTTCATCTTCCATTTGAGTGCTCAAATGTGTGTCATCTGCAAACACTGAAACATGACTTTTGATGCTTTTTTCAAGATCATTTATAAACATGTTAAATAGAACCATGCTGTTTTTTATTTATAACCATGTTCTTCTGAATGAATTTTTGAATATTTTCCCTTAATAACCTTTCAAATACTTTCTCAGCCACAGAAGTTAAGCTCACAGGTCTTTAATATTTAGGCAATGATTTCAAACCCTTTTTGAATATAGGAACCATATCCACCTTCCTACAATCCTAAGGAACACTTCCTGAAAGAAAAGAATCTTCAAAGATTAAAAACAGAGATTCACTGATTTCCACAACTCCTTAAGTTCCTTAAGTACTCGTGGATGAATACCGTCAGGCCCTGGAGCTTTGTTTACATAAACTTTCTTTAGTTGCTGCAGCACCTTATCTTGAGTTAGCTCATTTCAATTTTTCTGCAATGTTTTTGCAGCAATCATTTGCATATCTATTGCCATAGGGTTTTCCATAATATATACGGAGCAGAAATAGTTATTTAAAATGTCTGCCTTTTCCTGGTCTTCATTAACGAACACCCCCATCTCCGTTTTTAGTGTACCTAAACTTTCATTATTTTTATTTTTTTATTTATGTACTTAGGTTGGTTTTGCTCTCTTTGGCTATCATTTTTTTATGTTGAAGTTTAGCGAATCCTATCGCCTTTTTTCACACACATTTCTCCGATTTTAAGGCTTTGAATGCCTTTTTCTTATTTTTAATTTCTTGATTCACTTTCCCACTAAGCCACATTGGTTTCATTTTTTTTTTATATATTTATTACCCAATGGTACATACTAAGAAATGTACCTTTCTAATATTTGTTGGAAGATATTGCATTTATCCTCCGTGTTCTTTTTGCTAACGCGTTTATGCCAATCAGTATTTTGTAAAGCTTTCATTAACCTATTGAAATTGGCCTTTTTAAATTATATGTTTTAGTATACCCTATGTGTTTTTGTTTTTTGAGTTTATTTCAAAGGGCACTATATTGTGATCACTATTTCCCAAGTGCTCACCTACTTAAATGTTGGTCAAAAGATCAACGTTGTTTGTTAGAACCAGGTACAGACAAGTGTCCTTTCTAGTTGGTGCTTGTACAAGTTGTGACATGAAGGTGCAATTTAAGTTAAAAAACCTAATTCCCTTTGCTGAACTACTAGTCCCTCTGTCCCAGTTTATGTCCGGTTAATTAAAATCAACAATAATTGTGTTATCCAGATTTACAGCTTTCTCAATTTGCTCAACCAACTGTTGTTCCTCATCAATATTAACCTCTTAAGGACTGAGCCAAATCTACATGTTATGATCAAAACAAAACATAAACAAAACCTGGAATTTGACTATATGTCTGTCCAACCGTAATTCACCTCTTTCATATTAAGTGCACCCACACTTATTATATATCATTCAATTCAGGGGAAACAGGACTTTCATTTACCATCAAATATTTAGCTATGAAACATAATTTAATATGAATAAAGTCTAAAAAAAAAAGGGAGAAAATAAGATTTTTTTGTTTTTGTTCTAAATGACATTTTAACTGTGAATGTCCTAATACTGTTTGCTTTTACTGCAATAAAATACACATATTTGTATTCAGCAATGTCTCATGTGTAAAACAGTACCCCCTATGTACAGGTTTTATGATGTTTTGGTGAAGTTACAGGGTCAAATCTAGCATGTTAAATATTTCAGTTTTTTCACATTGAAATTCGCCAGATTAGTTATGTTGCCTTTGAGACTGTATGGTAGCCCAGGAATGAGAATTACCCGCATGATGGCATAACATTTGCAATAGTAGACAACCCAAGGTACTACAAATGGGGTATGTTTACTCTTTTTTTAGTAGCCAGTTGGTCACAGACACTGGCCAAAGTTAGTGTTAATATTTGTTTGTGTGTGAAAAATGCAAAAAACTAATTTGAACACCAAATTTTGGTCAGTGTTTGTGACTAAGTGGTTTCTAAAAAAAACTGGACATACCCCATTTGCAATACCTTGGGTTGTCTACTGTTGCAAATGGTATGCCATCATGGTGGTAATTTTCATCCCTGGGCTACCACATGGTCTCAAAGGCAACGTAACCAATCTGGCGAATTTCAATGTGAAAAAACTGAAACGCAAGCCTTATATTTAACTCTGTAAATGAGACTTCACTGAACACAAATATTAGTGTTTCAAAACAGTAAAACATATCACAAAAATTATCGTCAGTGTAAGTGCCATTTGTGTGTGAAAATTTTAAAAAATGTCACTTTCGCTGACGTTATTATCATTGTAATACATTTTACTGTATTGTCTTCCGAGTAAAACAGTACCCCCCATGTACAGGTGTTATGGTGTCTTGGAAAGTTACAGGGTTAAATATAGTGCTAGCAAATTAAATTCCCTTGACTTTCAGCCTGGGTTGTCAAGCAGGTCCCGCAAATTTAATTAATAAAATGACCTAATTATGTAAAAAGATTACATAATTATATATGTAGAATTATTATATATATACATGTGTGTGTGTGTGTGAATATAATTTTTGTTTATATATAGGTGTGTGTGTATATATATATATGTGTGTGTGTGTATATATATATATATATATATATATATATATATTTTGTTCTATGTGTATTTTAATATCAATATATATATTAATATCAAAACACAGAACGAAATTACACATATATATATTTTTCTTTTTAACGTATTTACTTATTTATTTTTAATTATATATAATTCTAAGTGTATTTTGATATTAATATATAGAATTATATTTTAATATTAAAATACACTTAGACAGTGTGTGTGTATATACTTAGATTTTATATATATATATATATATATATATATATATATATTATGATCTAAGTATATATCATTTTATTTTAAACTTTATTTTAACTTTTTTCAGGCAGCAGGGGGACTACATGTAATCACAGGCACTCCCTCTGCTGGCACTGCTGTGGACGCCTATTCCGTCCATGTGATCGTGAGGTCCTCGCAAGGACCTCGTGATCACATGGCCCAGGAAGGCCGGAACTGCAGTGGGGGGGACACCCTGGGATGCCAGGTGAGTCCCACCACCACGATCGCCGACGTGGGATCGCCGACGAGCGGGTAAGTACATAGGACGGTGGGGACTTGCAATGCCGCCTGCCGGCGTTTAGAGCCGGGTCCCCAGAGACTGCATAGCACGCCCGCTGTCCTTAAATGGTAACATTAGGTGGTTTATAACATCCCAATTAACAGATTTTCCTTCTTTTGCCCCAAGCAGATATTTACCCATCTTTTACCCAAGCCCAAGCTTACCCATCTATTTACCCAAGCTTCCACATTTTCCTCATCCCTTTCCACTTGCGTAAGATTTTGGCTTTAACACATGTTTGACATACAAACATACCCAATCACCTTTCCTGTTTTTTATATCCTTCCTAAATAATATGTAACCATTTAAGTTAGCTGCCCAGTCTTGTGTCTCATCCCACCATGTTTCAGTTATGCCTATTATGTTATATTGTTTAGTGTATGCTATTGCCTCAAGTTTCCCCATTTTGTTATTTAGACTCCTTGCATTAGTAAGCATACATTTAATATTATTAGTCACTTGTACTTTTTGTGAATTTTTTTTTAATCAATATTATATATCTCTTCTGTTTTGAGCTTGCCCTCCCCCTCATCTCCACCCCCCTTATGCTGAGCTAAAGCCTATCTCCTTTCTTTCCGATCTCCATTTTCTAGATTGCTATGACCCTCCTCCACACTACTAGTTTAAAATCGCCTCCAACCTTCTAGCCATCCTGTCCCCCCAGCACTGCAGACCTTCTCCTGTTTAGGTGCAATTCATCACTTCTATAAAGGTTGCACCCAAGTGTAAAGTCGGCTCAGTGCTCTAAAAAACCCAAACCCTCCTTCCTGCACCAAGACTTCAGCCACGCGTTGACCTCTCTAATCTCCCGCTGCCTTTCCACTGTAGTGCATGGTACAGGTAATATCTCAGAGAATACCACCTTGGATGTCCTTTTCTTAAGTTTGCTATCTAATTCATTTCTCCATGTCACTTCCAATCTCCTAGCAGGTGGAATATAATGTACAGTGATACAGACATCTGCACACACCTCCTGGTCTTACTTGTGCACTGGCATGCCACAGGAACTGTTAGCCTTTTACTTATGTGACTGTAGTTATGAAATCAGATGGCTGGGTTACACATAGATTACATGAATAAACCCTCCTCTTTGGAAGAGGAGTCTGAAATATAAGGGAAGGGAGGGCTTTGAAGAAATCTAACATGAGATTAACCCCTTAAGGACCAAACCTCTGGAATAAAAGGGAATTATGACATGTCATGTGTCCTTAAGGGGTTAAACTGACTGGCTTTGTGAGCATGCTTGTCCGCACGAGTACTTGCTGTTTATTCACTTAGCAGGTCATTGAGTTGAGACCACAAGAGGATAATTTTAGTGCAAAATAGCCTAAGAGTTGGATTTGTTTCCCCATTTTGGCTTTATATTTGAAATTATTTTATAGATCTACAGTCTCTACGTTAAGTTATAGGGACACTGTAGACATCTAGACCACTTCATCTCATTGAAGTGGTTGGCAACTGCAACTGCAACTGCAAATATTGAGAGAAACTGCAATGTTTATATTGCAGGGTTAAGACTGCCACTTGAGTTGCTTTGCATGATGAAGTCTAGTGTCTTGCAAATCATCATGGGAAAGCACCGAGTTGATGCTTTCCTATGCGCATGCACCTAATGCGTACAGATGTTGGAGGAGTATACCTGATGCATCACTGAGGACCTTGGCACTGAAATCAGGTGAAATCATGGTGGCGGCGGGGGTAGAGGGACACTTTTTTGTGTTGGGAATACAATATATGTATATGTATATATGTATATAAGTGTTCCTTTTTAATGAAACCCTTTCTCCTTTCTCATAACCGTAAAAAAACTAAGCAAAACAGAGAAACCGTAATCTTCTGTGCATCTTTAAAGTGTCACAAAATATATTCTTGCAGGATGTCTTGCCCAGTAATTCACAAAGGACCTATTTTACAATATTGACTTATAGACTTTAGTTTAAAGGATGAAGGTGCAGTCTTCAACCTACCACATACTTATAAAAAATACTTGAACATTATAAGGAATAATATTAAGCGTTGAGTTTCTTTTGACAAGATGCCTGCAAGTTAAGGAGCCAAGGAAAGCGAGATGCACCCATGACTTCTGAAGTTTAATAAATTATCACTCACATTAAAACAGAAATAATGTGTGAAAAGAGAAAATTACCATCTTGTCAAAGTGAGTGTTAGAGAAATCAGAACTAGCTTGTGGTGAGAAAAGGGAATTCTAGGCTTCTAAATAAAGTCTTAACCCAAAGTTAATTTTATAATGTCATACATAGTCTAAACACACAGAGGAAAGTGGAGAACACTGAATAAACATTTAGTTTAACACATCTCTTGTAAGGAATAAAACAATTTACTTTCCAGCGGGATAGAATAGTGTTTATCTGTTAGCATACATGCTAGCAATTCTAAGTTTTTTCTCTTTGGTTTCATAATAGGGATTTTGCAAGATCTGTGATAGCTTGTTATCTCCAGACAGTGCAGAGAAAATGGCTGGAGAAATGTGTGAATGAAGAATATATTCCCCACCTGACTGCCTTCATAACAGCACCACATGACGTCTTACTAAAAGCTGTAAAATTGTCCAACACTACCTCCCCACTAACACTACCTGCTTGGAGGGAAATAATAAAACATATGGGGTTCTCCTGGGACCCTTGCAAACTGAGGGTGACCATGCTAGTGGTTCATGCTTTTTCCCACACTAATCACATTGCTTTAAAGGACCACTATAGTGCCAGGAAAACATACTCGTTTTACTGGCACTATAGTGCCCTGAGGGTGCCCCTACCCACAGAGTCCCACTCCCGTTGCGCTGAGAGGGGAGGAAGGTGTTAATCCCTCACCTTTTTTCCAGCACCGGGTTACCTCGGCGCTGGGACTCTCCTCCTTCTTCTGACGTCCCTGGCTGAATGGGCATGCGAGGCAAGAGCCGCGCGGGCATTCAGCCAGTCTCATAGGAAAGCATTCTCAATGCTTTCCTATGGACGCTGGCGTCTTCTCACTGTGAAAATCACAGTGGGAAGCGCCTCTAGCGGCTGTCAATGAGACAGCCACTAGAGGCTGGATTAACCCATATGTAAACATAGCAGTTTCTCTGAAACTGCTATGTTTACAGCAAAATGGGTTAAACCTAGCTGGACCTGGCACCCAGACCACTTCATTAAGCTGAAGTGGTCTGGGTGCCTATAGTGGTCCTTTAATCATTCCCACAAATTAGGCAAAGTGAATGACAGGAATAAAGAAGGGAATTCTGTCTCTTAACGTTTTCTTCCTTCATCTATCTTCCAATCTTTAATTAAAGAATAGGAGTGCTGTGCACTTATTTTATTTTTATACTAAGGATTGTCTCTGTTTTTAACCCCTTTCATAGATAACTATTTCACTTGGTGCTGTTGCCTGCTCCACCTCTAGTGTAGTTGATCTGCAGGCGTCGCTTCCTGGGCTTTTTGTCCAATTCAATGCTTATTATAGAAAAGCTTTGGGAACAAGAAGCACATGCATTAAACGTGTTTAACGTTGAATGTCATATACCTGAATCAAACTTGGTAGTTGTTGAGGTAGCCCTCTGTAGTGGCTGTCAGGAAGATCGCTACTAGAAGTGATACCGGAGAAACTGACGGAAGCAAAGCACAGAGGGATGGACACAGGTTTCTTCAGGAAGGAAGAGATTCTTTATTGGATCACCGATCGGGACTCAGAGGGACTAATGTCACCAAAAATACAGCAAGTTCTGAGCCCTGAACAATAGTGCAGGCTCCCTATATAGGCACATAACTCCTCCCATATTAAGCTCCACCCGCACATTCTCTTGACCAATCATTACAAATGAGAATTAACTTCCTGCTTGACCGCATGGCTTGTCCAGCACAATGGAGGAGGGGAATACTACATCCTGTATTCTTGCACATGCTCCGTACACTACTGATCGTATCTTGCCTCGTGCAACCAACTGATCGATACGTCAGCATATGCACGTACACATGCCACGTGGTAATCTCGGCCTACTAAATTTATTTTTACCGAGATTCCACCACATTCCCCCCTTTGATGCCTCTTGATATTTTACAATTACTTGAGGCATCACTTAACCTTGGTTTGCATACACCACAAGTTACCTTTGAACCAGACCAGACTTATCCTACGATGTGAATCTTCAACACTCGTCTTCCTGCATTGGTTCTCCCTGATCTAGAGCCTTATATTTATAAATTGCCATTATCTGTGCAGCAGCCTTCCTCTCTGCTATATTTTCTATCAGGCTTTGCACAGACCTAACTACTAAGGGTATAAGACACGGCAGGAGTAGACACAACATTAAAATCAGTAGGACTCCACCTACCACTGCCTTAAGCCCTCCAAACCACTCATACCAGCTACCAAACCAACTACTTGGATTGTACCCTTTCCATACCTGAGTAGGCACATGCGCTAGTTTAACCATATGGCTAGTAAGCTCAGCTATTGCTTGCCCTTCATCATCTATTTGAAGACAGCAATTGCTCAGGTTAAACTTCCCACATACACCTCCCTCTACTGCCAAAAGATAATCCAAGGCTAATCTATTTTGGTAAACTGCTGTTCTCATCCTGGTATTATGCTTCGCTAGAAGATTGAGCGCTTGTGATGTCTCGTTAGTAATGATCTCAACCACCGCCTGTAACCTTATAATGCGGTTGAGCATATAAATAGGGGTTCTATAACCAAAGGTACCATCCTCTGCCCACGTGGCTGGCCCATAATAATCTATAATACGCTGGGGAGGCCATTCATTATCTTCCCAGGCACCTATCTCTATGGGTCCCCTTTTCTTCCTATGATTCACATCATACACTTTAACACCTAAAGTCTCACCTGTTTCAATAGGCAACAAGAAGAAGGATGGTTTCAACATACCCAACACACATGCCCCTTCCCAGTCCTGTGGTAACTCCGAATAGGCCTTCTTACCACAGATCCAGTACAAATTCGCTGGGGCTCTCCAGTTAGATGTGATGGATAGATCAAACCATACGTCCTTTAAATTGGCATATCTTGCAAACGGGTTAGATGGTTCTGAGACATTTGAAGCCGACCACCAAGTTGTATTCTTTGTATCATCATCATAAGCTTTTTGCCCTAGACAAGTTAATTCTCCTACAGAAGTATTATACATCATTCCTTTCCTCGCTATGCAAACATAACCTATGATGGAGGTCTTCAATCTCCACTCAGATTTACCTCTAACACTCATATGATAGTCGGCTTGTGTAGATATTAATTGGTCAACTGCCTCAGAACCGGACATTACCTCCTTTGCTTCCCAAGGCCATTGGTCTCCCATGTTAGTACCTCCACACACATAGCAGTTGGTAACATTAAGACTACCGGCAATACTCTCGGCTAAATCAATGAACAAGTTTTTAGCATTATGGGGGATCTTATTATCTATGCTCATCTCTTCATAAAAGGAATGGTATACTTGATGAGTTTGGGAGCTTACCGTATCAGTCTCTATCCCTATAAACAATATTGTCCCAGGGTCTAAACCCGTCCCATATATTTGAAACCCAAATAAATTACCATATTTATCTAAGAACTTGTCAGGGTTATTTATAAGTATATGGATTGGATTGCATTCCATAGACTTACAATATGGATCAGTAGGCAACTTAGTCACAATCATGTCCTTGTCTGCTGTCTGTCCCCAAGTCGCCCACCCCACACAAGACCAATATGGGCAGAAGTTATAATCTCTATTTGGGCATCTTGGACTTACATATTTATTTTTACTACTGGGACAAATATATTTATCGTTAGACCCATACGTCCTCTCCCATCTAAGATCCCCACATACATTCCACGGCTTTCTACCACTTGATATTGCTTTACACGCATCAAATAGCAGAGCACCTGAAGAATATACGGATTTTAATACCGTCTTATTAATTAGGGTCCCCTGAGGATCTCCATTTCTGAGAGTCAACCAAATTGTACGGGGTTGATACTCAGGACTGAAGCACTTAGGTTCTCCTACTCCTAAATGACACACACTATATTCTATATTTAAGTATCTACATCTTGATACATCTCCTTTACACTCATATTGCGAATGCCAAATTAGGGTCTGGGATATATGGTTACCTGTTCTTGTAGTCTTAATGCATACCTCACAGCTAGGAGTGTCGGTACCTCTACCTTCCTGAATATAAAAATACACATAAATAAACATTATTAAAAATACATCTTTCGTCGTCATCCTCAGTCTTCGTCCGTGCGAAGGCACCTCAGCTTCCAGGATGTAAGGGCTGCAGGGAATGGAGTTCTGCTCGTCTTCACAGGGGTCCCTTCAAGACTTTCCCTGACTTATACACTCGTTGGTGAGTGGACAGGCTTTATTATGGCCTTCTCACTCACTTACCAAGTCTCTGAAACAATAAAATTTGTGATCCACAAGGTTCCTTGTCACTCCGACTGAGTCGTGCGTTTTAACCGGATCTTGCAGGGATTCTCTGGATTTGCTGTAACTTGCCAGGAATCGGCTGCTGCTGGTTTAACCCTGGAGTGATGTATCCACGGAGCCACTTCGGCTACTTTTATCGCTGTAGGGGTAGACAGAAGAACAACATAAGGACCTCTCCACTTGGGCCCTAACGGCACATTATTCCACTCTTTAATCCACACTTGGTCGCCTGGGTGGTAACTATGAATTGGGGGATAAATATTCACAGGTAATCTATCTTGTACCCATTTCTGTACCTCCTCCATAGTCTTACCCAACTCTACAACCTGCTGCCGGGTAATTCCTTCTCCCAACTGACTCAAATCCCCCCTTAAGTTACCAAGCACGGGAGGTGGTCGCCCGTACATGATTTCAAAGGAGAGAGGCCCATCCTTCTGGTAGGTGTACTACGGATTCGCAATAGAGCTATGGGCAAGAGAACGTTCCACTTAAGTTGGGTTTCCTGACACATTTTAGCCAACTGATTCTTAATAGTTCTATTCATTCTCTCTACCTTACCAGAACTCTGGGGTCTATATGCCGTATGAAGCCTCCACTTTATACCAAGCATATGAGTCAATTGTTGTAGGCACTGATGAACAAAAGCTGGACCATTGTCCGATCCTATAGAGCAGGGTAGTCCATATCGGGGTATTATTTCTCGTAGCAGGAATCTCACGACTTCTCCTGCTTTCTCTGTACGAGTAGGACATGCTTCTACCCAGCCTGAATAGGTGCACACCACTACCAGCAGGTAGCGATGTCCACCCGATTTAGGCATCACTGTATAGTCAATTTGTAAATCGGACATGGGAAGTCCCCCCATAAACTGGACTCCTGGTGGCTTTACTGGTCCTTGTCTTGCATTATTTTTAGCACACGTTACACATCTACGTACAATGGCCTGAGTCAAGTTGGACAATCTTGGTATGTAGAAATGTTTTCTGAGAGATTCTTCTGTACTGTCTCTCCCAGAATGTGTCCCGTTATGATAGTTTTGGACAATTTCTACCGCTAGTGATGCTGGAATAACTATTCTTCCATCTTCTAACTGATACCATTTGTTCTCCAAATACTTTCCAGGTTCAGTCCTTAACCACTCCTCTTCTTGAGCTGTATAAATTGGAGTCCATTGAGACAGTGGAGTTGGTATAAGAGCAGCTATATGCCCCACATATTCCTGTCTTCCTGATTCAGCAGCACGCTTAGCTGCACTATCTGCCATCCGATTCCCTTTGGTTACATCACCATCTCCTCTCAGATGCGCCCGACAATGTATAATACCGACTTCTTTCGGCTCCCACACTGCTTCCAATAGTTGTAGGATCTCAGCTGCGTATTTGATTTCTTTGCCTTCTGAATTCAATAGTCCTCTTTCTTTATACAAAGCTCCGTGGGCATGAGTGGTTAAAAACGCATACTTGGAGTCCGTGTAGATGTTCACTCTTAAACCTTCAGCCAATTGTAACGCTCGTGTCAGTGCTATCAATTCTGCCTTTTGTGCTGATGTTCCTTTTGCCAGTGGCCGAGCTTCTATCACCTTGTCTATCGTTGTTACTGCATATCCTGCATAGCGGATCCCTTCTTTTACATAACTACTGCCGTCGGTGTAATATTGAACATCAGGGTTCTGGATGGGAAAATCACGAAGATCTGGTCTACTTGAAAATACTTCATCCATTACTTCCAAACAATCATGTTGACTTTCAGTAGGTTGTGGCAAAAGGGTAGCTGGATTTAAGGTATTTACAGTCTCTAAATGCACTCTTGGGTTTTCACACAACATTGCTTGATACTTGGTCATACGGCTGTTACTAAACCAATGATTTCCTTTGTAATCCAACAACGTCTGTACTGCATGTGGAACTCGTACATAAAGTTCTTGACCCAGAGTGAGTTTATCGGCTTCAGCTACTAGCAGGGCGGCTGCAGCTACAGCTCTTAGACAAGGTGGAAGTCCGCTGGCCACTGCATCCAGTTGCTTAGACATGTAGGCAACAGGTCTTTGCCATGATCCCAAGTACTGTGTCAATACTCCCACAGCCATTCTTCTTTGCTCATGTACATACAGGTAGAATGGCCGTGTGTGGTCAGGTAGACCTAATGCTGGGGCACTCATCAAAGCCCTCTTCACATCTTCGAATGCCGTTTGCTGTTCTTGAGTCCATAAGAAGGGGTCGTGCTCTGTACCTTTGATAGCTGCATACAGAGGTTTTGCCAGTATCGCGTAGCTGGGAATCCATATCCTACAGAAGCCTGCTGCCCCCAAGAATTCTCGCACTTGTCTTCTATTCCTGGGTATCGGTATTTGGCACACAGCTTCTTTTCTCTCTGGCCCCATAATTCTTTGACCTTCAGAGATATGGAATCCCAGATATTTGACAGTTGGCAAACACAACTGAGCCTTCCTTCTTGACACCTTGTATCCTGCCTTCCAGAGAATGTGTAGTAGATCGTGCGTTGCTTGCTGACATACTTCCTTTGTAACTGCTGCTATCAACAAGTCATCTACATATTGTAATAATACACACTCTCCTGGGATAGACTCGAAATCTAGTAGATCTTGACTTAGAGCTGAACCAAATAGGGTAGGTGAATTTTTAAACCCCTGGGGCAATCTTGTCCAGGTCATTTGGCGTTTCGAGCCCGTTACAGCATTTTCCCATTGGAAAGCGAAGATACATTGGCTTTCTGCGGCAATTCGGAGGCAAAAGAAGGCATCTTTGAGATCTAAGACTGTAAAGTAAGTAGCCCCGCCCGGAATTAAAGCAAGCAGGTTATATGGATTGGGCACGACTGGATGTATACTAACAACCGCATCATTGACTGCTCTCAAGTCCTGCACAGGTCGATACTCATCTGTACCGGGCTTTTGAACAGGCAGCAATGGGGTGTTCCAGGGGGAAGTACAGAATTTTAGGATACCATACCGTATGAACTTATCCAGATAAGATTGGATGTTCTTCTTAGCCTTCTGCGGAATATGATATTGTCTCAGGCTTACTGGATAAACCCCAAGTTTTAGTTCGATTTTAATAGGTGGAATATTGCGGGCCAGTCCTGGTGGGTTGTTCTCTGCCCAAACTCCTGGTATGTTAAATAAGGATTCATCACTCCTCGGGTTTTGGCTAGTCAACACTGTATAAAGTCGCCACTCTTCTTCCTTTGGTACGGACAATGTCATAATACCTGAGGGTCCATTAAACTTTAAGGATGTTGTTCCATTTGGTAGGAACGTAATCTGCGCTTGTAATTTGGATAGCATATCACGTCCCAGCAATTGGACTGGACACTCAGGCATATAAAGGAATTGATGTTTTACTACGTGGCCTCCCAATGTACAGAGTCGACTTTTAAGAACCGGTTTTTCAGCACTTCTTCCAGTTGCTCCTATTACAGTAATAGTTCTTCCAGATGGAGGAGCAACTTGATTAGTCACCACCGAATGTTCAGCACCAGTGTCGATCATGAACGCACTCCTTTTTCCCCCTATTGATACATCGACCATAGGCTCCGCTCGACCAAGGGGGATGGAGCCCGGTCGGTATCAATAGTCCTCCATGACCGTGTCAGCCAATCCCACAAAGTCCCTACCTTCTCTATCGCGGGACCTTTGCGCTGCTGGATAGTACCTATCTTCCCTTACACTTCCTCTGTTCCCATTACTCCCTCTATTACCATTACTCCCTCCGGGGCCTCCTCTACCTCTCGCTCTGCCTCTAAAGTTTCCGTAACCTGCCCTGGGTAAGTCTCTCTCATACTGCTCTCTTTGCGGACACTCGTTCCTCCAATGCCCTTCTTCCTTACAGTACGCGCACTGATTCCTACTCAAAGGCTCCCTATTCCATCTACCATCGCCTCTATCTGGGCCCCGTCTATCTACGCCTGCGATCGCTACCGCTAGCATATCTGCCTTTCTACGCATCTTGCGCTCTTCCTCTTTCTTACTTTCTGTTTCCCTATTCATATATACTTTGTTCGCTACCTCCATTAGTTGGGTGATAGACATACCTGCAAACCCTTCTAATTTCTGTAGCTTGCGCTTAATATCTCCGTAAGCTTGGCTGACAAAGGCGGAGTTTACCATTCGGGAATTATCAGCGTCTTCCGGATTAAAGGGGGTATACAAGCGGTATGCCTCCAATAATCGGTCATAAAAGACACTGGGCGCTTCATCACTTTTCTGAATCACCTCAACTGTCTTCGACATGTTAATAGCTTTCTTCCCTCCGGCTTTCATGCCAGCAATTATAGCATCTCTATAGGCTTTAAGTTGAGCCATATCTGCGCCATTTACATTCCAGTCAGGATCGGTGTTAGGGTAATGTGTTGCGGCCCATGCTGCCGGATTGGCTTGATTTAAAGCACGGGCTCTCTCCTCTAGCGCCTTAATGGCCGCTTGGTTAATCCTTGTCCTTTCCTCATTATTGAACAATGTCATTAATAACTGCTGGCAATCAGCCCATGTCGGGTTATGTGTCTGAACTATCGAGGTGAACAGATCGGTCATAGCTTGTGGTTTCTCAGTGTACGAGGAATTGTGGGTCTTCCAATTCAAGAGATCGGTAGTCGTGAACGGGACATATACGAAGACTGGGTCAGCATGTGCCATTTGACCTGCGGCATCGATATAGGCTGACCCAGGATTCAGACGAAGAGGCATCTGATAATGTTTTAATTGTTGGGTACCGGTCAGTTGTCGGGTTAGTATGGGGCTACGTGGAGGGGCGTCAGTTAAAGGTTCCGGTCGAGAGGTAATAGGGCATGAGGATGTGGGAACTTGATTTTGGGAAAAGTTAGTGAATAGTATACTCCGAGCCGAGCTAGAAGAAGCTTGACCGGAAGTTTGAAGTGGCGCCAAATCAGGATATTCAGATCTAATGGGGGTTGGTCCTGGTTCCGGAAGGGGAGTTTTAATACGAGGGGGGGTGGATTCTGTACTGGAGGAGGAAGCGGAAGTGGATGGGGGCAATAGGGGAAGGGTGCAGAACTTCCTGCATTCGCGTCACTTCCTCTTAAAAGAAAGTAAGGGGGCGGCAAAGGGATCTCGGACTCAGGGGGCGTGTCCAAAATGGGCCTAACACCAGTCCTAGTGGACAAACAAGTCCTGGCCACCATGAGGCGACATTGCTCCTCGTGGCATATCCGGATCCATTTTGGCGAGTCGTTTACGGCCTGCCTCCAACAATCAATGTATGGAAACTGTCCGTAAAGTTCAGGCCTACCTGATACAGCCACGTGTACACGCTGTACCAGGGTTGGATCCAAACTGCCACGCGGCGGCCATGCCGCAACCAAAGTAGGCCACTCCCTAGTGCACAAAGTGACCAAACGTACAGGAGACATTTTAACCCCAAAATCACATGTTTTGAATCCCTTTTTAAAATTCTTTACCATACAACCTAAGGGATCCGAAATCGTTGACTCTGACGCGCCCATACTTATCAATGGAGCGTCGTTGACAACGAATACTATGCACGCGTTCTTATTCAACAGTCACACCCGTTTCCTCTGGCAACAGCACCACGTGGTACAGTTACCGAGTGAAACGTACACAATAACACAATAATCACTCAGGGAATTCCCGTACACACACAGCTGTTACACCAGTCACTAAATAATCAATATTATGCCCTTTGGCGAAACTATACAGTCACCCACGCTATAATTCTCTATATATGAATTACCCGTCTATAACACACCCCAGTAACATCGTCTTTTACTAGTATCGGTTACAGTACAGTTAGCATAGGTCAAAGCACAATTTAAGGTCACAATACAATTATTAGTGGTTACGGTGTTAAACATGCAATAGACGACAATGATTAGTACTTATATACAGTGTCAGTAAATATACAGGGTTATGGTACCGTGCACTATGATACAGCAACACACTATTAACACTCTCGCTAGACGGCTGAGCTCGCGCTATCTAACAAGATATACACTATACTAACAATCTTTAACACATTTACAATCCCAACTAAACTATTGGCCAGTACCTTGAATGGACTACCTAAAACTATATACACCCGTTTTGGTTAGCCACACTGCCCAAGCACCACATATAGCGAACTAGAGGGTGGAATTTACAAAGTTGCCCTTCTAGTCTATTTACTCTATCAAAAGTCTAGTGGGTTCCAAATTTACACGCCTTCCCACTTAGCCAAGATAGGTTGAGAGCTAGCGAACCGAATTTACACAGGCGCCGCTTAGTCTCCCGGTCCCTCCGACCTAGCGAACGTAATATACACCCTAGAACGCTAGTCTAGACAAGACACCGGTGTCCGGCTAGGGCTATTTACACAGGACCCCGCCTGACTAACCAGATCAAACGGTCTTACTAAAGAGCGTTCGATCGAGCGGTGCGCCTTCGCTCCTTCCCTCCGACAGAGGGGGCAGATTCCATACACAGATTTAAACCCCTTTTGGGCCTACCGCACAATCGGTATACCCCTAGTGGGTCTGCCGTCTAAAACAGCAGTTGTCTTACCTCCTCGTTCCTGAACCTGAGTTCACACTCATCGACGGGGACACCCCAGCACTTCTTACGTAGAGGCCGATGATCTCCTGGACAACAGACCAGTGGCGCCGAGACGAAGGGAGGTCCACGCAGAAGTTCAGGGGTGCAGCCGTAGAGAACGTGGGCAAAGATAGACCGTCTCACGCCTCTGCCTCTCAGCTACCGTTGAACGATGAGCTTCCCGGCCAATGCACCAAATGATACCGGAGAAACTGACGGAAGCAAAGCACAGAGGGATGGACACAGGTTTCTTCAGGAAGGAAGAGATTCTTTATTGGATCACCGATCGGGACTCAGAGGGACTAATGTCACCAAAAATACAGCAAGTTCTGAGCCCTGAACAATAGTGCAGGCTCCCTATATAGGCACATAACTCCTCCCATATTAAGCTCCACCCGCACATTCTCTTGACCAATCATTACAAATGAGAATTAACTTCCTGCTTGACCGCATGGCTTGTCCAGCACAATGGAGGAGGGGAATACTACATCCTGTATTCTTGCACATGCTCCGTACACTACTGATCGTATCTTGCCTCGTGCAACCAACTGATCGATACGTCAGCATATGCACGTACACATGCCACGTGGTAATCTCGGCCTACTAAATTTATTTTTACCGAGATTCCACCACAGAAGAGTGTTTAGCCCTGCAATCAAAACATTACCGTAACTACTAAATGACAATGCTTTAAATTGCAGGACTGAAACATGAGGGGTGATGAAGTGGTTTGGTTGGCTTTAGTGTAACTTTAATGATTTTCAAGCAGCATGTTGACAAATTTTATTCAAATTCAAAAATGGAGATGTATTGCATTTATGGATTGTTCATCTGAAATTTCAGTTTCAGGGGGACACTATAGTCACCAGAAATACAGCTTTATGTAGTTGTTAAATATAAAATACAGGTTTATGAAGTTAATATAAAATAATTATTTATATAAGTAAAGTGCATGTTTCGTTCAAATGAACAATTCCCTTAGCAGAAATGAACCTCAAAAGTAAAATAGATTTTTCCATAGCACAAAATCACAGTTTAATCAATTGTATACACTGTCGATATCTCCTCTGAAGGCCTAGGAGCACCTCTAGTGGCTTTCCTACCCCAATACTGCGAATGCGCGCCAATGTCGTCACTTACATACCTGTGTTAATTTTGGCGGCAAATTTCAGTTTAGCCATTTTAGTTTTAGTCGTATTTTAGTCATCTGAATTGTTTTACTTTTAGTCTAGATTTAGTCAACTAAATCTCCAGTGGATTTAAAAAAATCTAATGGGTTTAGTTAAAGCCTCTTTTGCCCCTTCCACAACCCCTCTGTGCAGTGATCATTTTGGCGCTCAATTTCAGTTTAGTTTTAGTCAGTGTTTTGACAAAAAATGCCATTTTAGCTTTAGTCGTATTTTAGTAATCTAATTTTTTTTTTGTTTGTTTTAGTCGACTAAATCTCTAAAATTTGACTAAAACTGTTAGTTTACAAAACTAACACTCTTACATACACCCTGAACGGCCACTCTGCTGGCGCATGTGTACACTCCGCATACACACATCATAGAGCATGCTGTGCATGCACTTAGAGTGCCCCATGAGATACCCATACCCCCCCTCGATAGTAGTTAAATTGTAATTTTAGATGGAATTTGAAAATGATTACTGAATGCTCTATTCAGAATCACCTTTTGTGCTACGTAAATAACACATTATTTACCAGTAGGGTAAACTGAAAACGCTAGAATTAAGTTATTCTGAAACATAAATTACAAACTTGCTGATATAGATCAGTTTTTAGTATATTTTCCATGACCAAATACCACAAAAAAGCAGGGCCGGACTGGCCCACCTGGATACCAGGAAATTTCCTGGTGGGCCGTCAGCACCTGGGGCTGGGCAGACTCTCCCCTGCCCTCTCACACTACTTAATGAGACTGGAGCCAGAATATGACGTCATATTCCGGCCCCAGTCTCATTAAGCTGCTCGCTGAGGAGCAGAGACAACACAGCTCCCCGGCTGAGGCCACCAGCACAGCTCCCGGGCTGAGGCTGCCAGCACAGCTCCCCGGCTGCGGCCTCCAGCAGACCCAGCTGTCTGCCCTGCATGACCCCCTGGCCGGTCGCCCACAGGTAACAATAATGTGTGTCAGTCTGTCAGTGTGAGTGTGTCTCTTTGTCTGTCTGTGTCATGGTGTGTGTGTCTGTCCTGGTGTGTCTCTGTCATGGTGTGTGTCTGTCTGTTTCATGGTGTGCGTCTGTCAAGGTGTGTGTCTGTCTTCAGAGTCCTGTCCCGCTGTCCCCCTTTAGTTTTCTGGTGTCCCAAATCCATGCATGTGAGAATGCTTACTGTATAATTAAACGCTTTATTCTGAAAGGACCAATATTTTATATTAGAAAAAGCAATATATATATACTCAATCATCAGGGGTGGCAAGACATAGCCTTACATATTACATGCGACAATATATGGCGCAATGACTTATGGGGCTGGCATAGGTTTTTTGTTTTTTTTCCAGGGCTGCTTTGTATTACCAGTCCGGCCCTGCAAAAAATTATTTCTCCAATGTCAACATTCTATTCTTAAATTATTGACAATTTCATTTAACTTACAAGTTAACATAAATAAATATAAATGAGTATAACTGCACTAATCAGGGACACTGCTAAGCAATGCTGACTGCCAGAAACACCCGGGACTTGAACCTACAGTAAAACTTGATTGCCATACGACTCCACCCAGTAAGCCATATCCCCACCTCTCTATGCAAGCCGTGCCAACTTTGGGCTCATTTCCAATATTGTCACTATACTCATTCATAAAATAAATCAAAAGACCAGGTTTATGAAGTTAAAGGGACTCTCCAAACACAGCCCTGGCCAATCAGCATCTCCTCATAGAGATAAATTGAATCAATGAATCTCTATGAGGAAAGTTCAGTGTCTGCATGCAGAGGGAGGAGACACTGTATGTTTGGATGCATTTTAAGCATCCATGACCCAGGAAGGATCTCTAACAGCCATCTGAGGAGTGGCCAGTGAAGTTATCACTAGGCTGTAATGTAAACACTGCATTTTATCTGAAAAGACAGTGTTTACAGCAAAAAGCCTGAAGGTAATGATTCCACTTACCAGAAAAAAATCCAATAAGCAGTAGTTGTTCTGGTGACTATAGTGTCCCTTTAATGAATTGTATACACTGTCGATATCTTCTCTGAAGGTCAATTACAGGGTGAAGTACTCATGGTCAGCTTTGTTTAAAGTTTACAAGCAAGTTACATTGGCGTGCGCAGCCTATTGCATTAGGGTGTGCACCCTAAAGCACACGCACACGCCACATGTATATATGTATGTATGTATATATATATATATATATATATATATATATATATATATATATATATATATATATACACACTGCTGTGTGTGTGTGTGCTGTGTGAGGGTGCTGTTAGTGTGATGTGTGTGTGAGGGTGCTGGTAGTGTGCTATGTGGGTGAGGGTGTTTGTGTGTACGCGCTTGTGAGGGTGCGCTTGTGAGGGTGCTGTTTATGTACTGTGTGTGAGGGTGCTGTTTGTGTGTGAGGGTACTGGTAGTGTGCTGTGTGTGTGTGTTTGTTAGGGTCCTGTTTGTGAGGGTACTGTTAGTGTGCTGTGTGTAAGGGTGCTGTGTGTGTGGGTGCTGTGTATGTGTGTGGGTGCTGTGTATGTTTGTGAGTGCTTTATGTGTGTAGGGGCTGTATGTGTGTGGGTGCTGTATGTGTGTAGGTGCTGTATGTGTGTAGGTGCTGTGCTGTGTATGTCTGTGGGTGCTGTATGTGTGTTGGTGCTGTGTATGTGTGTGGGTACTGTATGTGTGTAGGTGCTGTGGATGTGTGTGTAGGTGCTGTGTATGTCTGTGGGTGCTGTATGTGTGCAGGTACTGTGTATGTCTGTGGGTGCTGTATGTCTGTGGGTACATTACTTAATATCCCCCCTCCTTTCTTATTTTATGTAGGGAGGGGGGATTCTTGTTCCTTGCTGCCTTCCCTGCTGGTCCAGTGGAGGTGGGGGCAGATTACTTAATATCCCCCCTCCCTTCTCACCTTATGTAGGGAGGGAGGATCCTTCCTTGCTGCCTTCCCTGGTGGTCCAGTGGAGAGTGAACTCTAGCTTGCAGGGCTAGAGTTCACTCTCACGAGATCTGAGCTTTGCCGCAGCAACACTCAGATCTCGCGAGAGGAACCCGGCGGAGCTGCCGGCAATAGCTCCCCGGGTCCTCTCCTGCTTCCCTCCCTGCATGTGGGTCGGTGGGGAGGGAAGCTGAGAGCAGAGCCGGCGCTCGGATAGCGCCGTCTCTGCATGAGCCGACAGGGGAGATCCTGAGATGTTCCCTGCCGGTCTCACTCCATAGGTGTGCCGCGGGGATTAGGGTGTGCCCAGACACACCCGGCACACCCCGTGCGCACGCCTATGGCAAGTTATCTAATTTTGATTGGTTGGAATCTTTGTGAACAGAGGTTTTTAGTGGCCAGATTGTGTAAATAGTGAATGTCACCTAGAAAGGATCACACTTCGTAGTCTGGAGGAGCACTATGCTGGCAATCTTTATTTTACCAGGTGGCTGCTTTGACAAACGCCTAGTGCTGCCCCGTCATATCCAGGTATTCAAACCCCAAAGCCACCCCAGCATTTCCTTGGGCAGTAAAATAAAACTCCACAAGATATGTTCTTGCAGCCCTGTTAGCATAAGGTATATTTTTATTTGTGTGCTATTAAAATTGCCCACCCATATTAATTGAATTTATATTTTCAATTTAACGGAGATCCCTGTTATCACTGACAGCTTTTAAAAGAGTTAAATCGGGCAAATAGAAGTAATTTAATTTCCTACTTAACTTCCCTGTAGCCTTCTGTTTAATAAAAAAAAAATACAACAATGTAAAATGGTTTATTATTAAATAATTATAACAAATATGTTTCCAAGGATGATGTCATATTATGTTTTCTCAGTGAAATGATGGTCAGCCATTAGTATAATTTGCAAATTGTGTTGAAGTGGGCAGTTAGGTTTTTGTTTGATTAAAGTTGGTCAGGGATATTGTACAGTGAGGTTGAACTACAACTCATGACAGGAGACAAATGTGCAGCCAGCTTATTTTAATATCTTTAAATCAGTGTGGACTACTTATCATGAGCACCAATTAGAAAAATTGAGTTTATTTCTACAATATATTTATTGCATGTCTTTGCTACTGGTGACAGTGACAAAGTTTATTTACAGTGCTTGGCTTCCTGTAAATTGCAATTAGTAAATTGTGTTTACACTATATAAAGGCCATAGAATGGAAAAGCTTGCTCATGAACTTCGCATTGCCTGAAACTTGGAAATACAAGCCATAGTCAATGAGTGTTAAGGTGCCGTCCCACAATGTGGCTGCTGCCTTATTGGATGCTTGGTGTGAAAAAAAGAAAGAAAAACATTACTTGCCAATCGTTATACATGTTCAAACAAAACTTACACTTTTTGGGTAGAAGAAAATGTACAGTAGTATTCAAGACTTGAGGCATCAGCCTTTCCTTATCTAGCAAACAAACATTTATACATTGTTTTTCACTACTTCCACTCTTCTCCACAATGTAATCTTGAGGTGATGGGCTCATTTTTATTCCAAAGTCAGTCATTTGGTCCCTTTTTCCTTCAGTAACCGCTTTAATTTTTCAGGAAAGCATTTCAACTGCATTTTAGAACAATACTTTGAGGATCTGATTCTATTCAACACAAAGAGCATTAAAGGAACAATCTGGGGACCATAACATCATAGGAATTAAGTATTTTTCGCAAACTGTTTTTATGAATGGGTTGCTACTGGTTGTTAGCTGCCACTCTCAGCCAACCAGTGGCACCCCTACCCTAGGCCATCTCAGCCTTCCTGTTTCAAAAATCAGAGAGCCACATAAGGGCATGGGGCAGATAAATGGCACTAGATTAAAGACTTTGGGGTTAAAACGTTTGTGAATCCTTTAAGCTTAATTCCGATTAAGTTTTTATGGTTCCCAGAGTGTTCCTTTAAAGGGACATGCATGCCTTTGAGACAACGGTCTAATTCAAAAGTTTTAGCTGTGAATAAAACATTTGTCTTATTCTGCATGGGGAAAAAGCAGGTAAATATGTTTTTTATTTCATGCCCACCCCAATGGGTGCACTGATCTAACCAATCCGTGTCCTATCCCGAGGAATTGCAGAAAGTTAAACTGGCAAATGCCACTCAGTCACATATGTGCAATTGAAACATCTTGTGATTTTGCTGATGACGTTTAGGACGCGCGCTTCTAGTAAATGTGCATCCCGTGAATTCATGTCCAGCATTTCTGTCAGGTCTGAGCTGAAAAAACACTTCCTTTACCCAAACAATTATATTAAACTACAAATAAAATGCTTAGTGAGTGCTATAGTGCACTCTCTTCACCTTTTTTGTTACCTCTATCCTTCTACAGCCTACTATTCCTCATGATCTACACTTTTTTTCTTCCTCTTTGTCGCTTCCTTTCATTCAACTCGTATAATACCAGTTAATTTTACTTATGTAAGGGGATGGAATTTTTGGCGCTTGTATTTCGTATGTGTGGCAACTCGTCCTCCCCTAACCAGAGTCTCTTCTTTCTGGTAATGTGGTTGATATGCAGAGAAGGTTGCAGGGAGACAGCGCCTGTAGAGTTATTCTCAGCTCCAAAGTAGTATATAAAAAAACAGAGAGAGCGTAATATAGTGTAGTATATTATAAATCCTGGCAATATGTGAAAGAACAAAATGCACTTATAATATTCTGGAGCTTATGTTCAGCTCCAGATTTTCACGCGTGGACGGAACAATCCCCGTCTGTGGATATGGTGAATCCTTGTGCTTGTTAGTAGGTGTTGATCCCAGGCTTTTAGTTGTTATACTGCAGATGGGCAGTCAGATGTCCTTAGTGTATAGGAGAAGAAATAAAACAGACTATAGTGCTCACTGTATATGTTGAACAGGCTAAAAAGAAAAAATGACATACTCACAAACAGAGAGCAAATACAGGTATTGCTTAATGCCAAATGGCTTGGGTGGTCTAATCCCCACCAAGGATATCGCTGTGTGAGTCCTCAGGATAAAAAGCTTCATAGAAAGGTCTGGAATCTCCAAGGTGTTGTTAAATAATTGACTTTATTTGGAGATAATACAAATATATATTCAAGTATAAAAAAAAAACTAACGAGTTTCACCTAGAACAGGCTTTTTCAATGCGTTTAACAGGGGACAGGCTTTTTCAAAGCCTGTTCTTGGTGAAACGCGTTAGTGTTTTAGAATTTCTTTTATACTTGAATATATATTTTTTATTATCTCCAAATAAAGTAAATTATTTTACAACACCTTGGAGATGCCAGACCTATCTTTGAAGCCTTTTATCCTGAGGACTCACACAGCAATATCCTTGGTGCTGATTATACCACATTAAACATTTAGGATTTAGCAATAACTGTATTTGCTCTCTGTTTGTGAGTATATCTAATTTTTTCTTTTTATCCTGTTTTTAATTCTTCTCCCATACACTGAGGACATCTGCCTGCACATCTGTGGCATAACAACTAAAAGCCTGGGTTCAACACCTACTAACAAGCACAAGGAATCACCATATCCACAGACGGGGATTGTTCCATCCACGTGTGAAAATCTGGAGCTGAGCATAAGCTCCAGAATATTGTAAGTGCATTTTGTTCTTTCCTATATTACCAGGATTTATAATATGCTACACTATATTACGCTCTCTCTGGTTTTTTTATATGCTACTTTGGATCTGAGAATAACTCTACAGGCGCTGTCTCTCTGCATCCTTCTCTGCATATCAAGTTAATTTTACTTGCCTTAGCCAACAACTAAATCGGCTTTTTTATATCAGGTGGAACTACGGTGGTCGCTACTATAGGAGCTAGAATTGCGCCCTCCCATAAGGGAACAGCCCATTTAACTTGTTTAAGCCCATCGCTAAATATAACTCTTTCTCTAAACTTAATACTACTCATGGGCATAGTGCCCTTAATCTAACCTAGTTTATGCAACCAGTGCCTAGGCTTCAACTCTAGCTTGCTAATCCTCTATGATCCAGCACTAGCACTGTATCTCTTTAGCGTGAATACTTAATATAAAATGTGCAGAAAGCGCTCTACTTAGTGCTCCAACTACATGTTTACAATTGTTTATGTTGCTTAGCAATGTGAAATGCCGTCATGTGCTATTCTTGCACAACCAAAATAAAAAATGTAAAAAAATAAATAACTCTGTCTATCTGTCTATCCTTTTTATATATATATATATATATATATATATATATATATATATATATAATATATATATATATATATATATATATATATATATATATATATATATATATAAAATATATATATATATATATATATATATATACACACTTAAGATTCCTGTCCCGCTGCCCCCTTTTAGTTTTCTGGTGTCCCAAATCCAGGGACACCAAGGAACTGTCCCCTGGCAGCAAAGCACGCAAATTATTAGACAAATTCGCTCTGTGAAACTGGTTTTAGGTTAAAGGAACACTATAGGGTCAGAAACACAAACCTGTATTCCTGACCCTATAGCCTCCATAACCCCATCTTGCTTCCCTAAATATAGTAAAATATTACTTGTATTAAAGTCTGCAGCTGCTGGTTCTGCCCCTCTCTGCCTCTTACCTGCCTGCTGTCTGCTGACATTATCAGAAGTGGTGATCTGAGCCAATCACAATGCTTCCACATAGGATTAGCTGAGGGTGTCAAGGAGGCAGATCAGGGGCAGAACCAGCACAAGTCAAACACAGCCCTGGCCAATCAGTATCTCCTCATAGAGATGAATTGAATAAATGCATCTCTATGAGGAAAGTTCAGTGTCTGCATGCAGGGTGGAGACACTGAATGGCAGTGATGCTCACTGTGCAGCACTGCCCTAGGAAGCACCTCTAGCAGACATCTGAGCAGTGGCCAGTGAAGTTAGCACTAGGCTGTATTGTAAACTCTGCATTTTCTCTGAAAAGATAGTGTTTACAGCAATAAGCACAAAGGGAATGATTATACTCACTAGAACAAATACAATACTCAGAAGTTGTTCTGTTGACTATAGTGCCCCTTTAATCTTGCCAAGCAGGGGTGGTAAAATCCAGTTTTAGAATAAAATGGTACTGCCTATTTGAGTTCTGGGCTGGCTAATATCAATTCTGTGCAAAATTGTCATGACACCAACACACACAGTGTGTGAGAGGCTATTCTTTTAAAGAAGGGTTATTCCTCTAAAAGACTTTCATGCAAAATAAATGAGTGCTATGGCACGCTCATGCACAGGTTAGAAAATCCACAGCCAGTCCCCAGTAATTCAAGTGTAACAAACATCCAGCATAAAAAAAAAATGCATGCATATCAGACATAAAGGATTTATAAGTGCAGTCCCAAGTAGACCCCTTAGCATCACCCCTGGAAGCATTACCCAGGGGGTAATTACTTAAACTAAGACCACCAAAAAAACTATCTATATTATATGCTAAATATAGCACCACAGCAGAACCCCAAACCTTTACATTCACTAAAGCATGGGAACGTGAAATTGGAACCCACATTCCTGAGAGCCAATGGGCCCAAATATTTCGGGCACACGGAAACCTCTCTTTGTGCACCTCTCATGTGGAGATTAAACGTAAAATACTATACTGATGGTACATGGTACCAGTACGGCTCAAACGAGGCAACCCAACCCTGACAGACACCTGCTGGTGCTGTATGAAGGACAAGGGGTCATCTGGTGGTCATGCCCGAAATTAAAACCATACTGGTCAGACATAACAAAAATAATACATGATAGCACGGGTGTTAGCTTGCAGAAGAACCCAGAAATGTATTTGTTACACCTATTCTCAAAGGGTCTAAATAAAACCCACCTCTACCTCATATACCACATAATAGTGGCAGCCCTCCAAACGATTAGCAGGCTCTGGCACAAATCAGACCCACCGACCATGGCCCAATGCCTTACAGCATTACAACTGACAAAACAATATGAAATAATGGCACGGAAAAACGCGCCACCAAAAACATTCATTACATCGGTGTGGAACACTTAGGAGGTGTACGTGACTAATAAAAATGGGTGAACCTCCACATTACAACATAGGGAAAATAAATAAATACATTTAAAAAAAACCATGCCTAGGTGCCCCAAGAGGGAATAACTTACAACACCTACACTCAAGCGTTGCAATACGAGGCAATCTCACACGAATGAGACGCATGGACCACTCCGACAGCTGAGACCATATCTACGTCATAATATGTACAAAGTGAATGTATCTACAAACTATGCAATAACAGATATGCAAAAACTCTCCGACCACCACCATCACTACCTCCCCCCTATACCCTCTCCCCACCCCACACCCCATTTACTATTAGTATGTTTAAAACACCAACATGCAGCGAACGAAGTAAGGAATGCAACATGAACTAAGAAATTGTTAAAGCGGATGCAAAACTAACTGTGAAAACTTCCATTGTAATGTATGCTTCGATGTATGTTGATATTAAAAAAATGCAAATAATAAAAAAAAAGAAAATTGTTTCATGTCATTCCTCAGGAGTCTCCAGACACTATAACCAATTCAATGAGATGAAACCTTTATAATGACTTCAGTGCCGCTTCAGTCTGGTTTCCGCGCTAAACACTCTGTGGAAACGGCACTGACAAAAGTATCCAAAGATCTAGTTGCTGCAAAATCTCGTGGTCACTACTCTATCCTAATTCCCCTTGACCTTACTGTGGCTTTTGACACTGTTGATCATCAACAGCTTCTTCTCATCCTCCGCAATATTGGTCTACAAGATATTGCTCTCTCCTGGTGCTCCTCATACCTCTCCCAGTACTCTTTCAGTGTTTCTTTCTCTGGCTCTGCTTCTTCACCCTAACTCCTCTCTGTTGGTGTCCTCCAAGATTCAGTCCTTGGTCCCCTCCTGTTCTCCATCTATACTGCCTCCCTTGGTAAACTTGTTAGCTCATTTGGCTTCCAATATAATTTTATGTAGATGACACGCAAATCTATCTGTCCTCTCCTGATTTCTCCCCGTCCCTCCTGACTAGTGTCTCTGACTGCCTCTCTGCTATTTTTAACTGGATGGCTACCCACTTCCTTAAACTCAACGTGACCAAAACTGAAATTCTGGTCTTTCTTCCCTCAAGTTTTGCTACTTCTGTGTCTGTCTCCCTCCAAGCAGCTTCCATCTCAAAAACATTGCGCGCATCCGACCCTACTTAACGCCAGATGCAACTGAGGTGCTGGTCCATTTCACTGTCCTGTCTCGCCTTGACTACTGTAATCCGCTTCTCAGTCATCTTACATGCTCCCAACTTGCGCCGTTACAGTCCATAATGAATGCGGCAGCAAGGCTTATCTTCCTGTCCGCCCGCACCTCCCACGCCTCACCCTTTTGTCAGTCCCTACATTGGCTTCTGTAAGATATAGGGCTCAATTTAAAATTCTGGTTCTTGCTTTCAAATCTCTACATAATGCTGCTCCAATCCTATCTATCCTCCCTAGTACACAAGTATGTCCCGACTAGGCCCTTATGCTCTGCTGAAGATGTGCGTCTATCTTCTGTCCGTACTCCCACCTCTGAGGCTCGCCTTCAAGACTTCTCGAGGGTTGCACCGTTCCTGTGGAACTCACTTCCCTCCTCCGTTAGATGCTCACCCAGTCTCCACTCAAAAATTAAAAAACCCACTTCTTCATAAAAGCATATCACTTAAACTGTTAATAGCTCCCCACTGATTCCTCTCTTGCAATTGTCATTAGTCTAATACTATCCTTACCTTTTGTGTCACTTTACCCCACTCCCTCTAGCATGTAAGCTCATTGAGCAGGACCCTCAATCCCTCTGTTCCTGTGTTTCCAACTTGTCTGGCTACAAGGACATGTTTGTTCGTCCACCCACTGTAAAGCGCTGCGGAATTTGTTGGCACTATATAAATAACATTACCTCATCATACTTCTTCTCCCTCCCCTCTCCCTCTCTCTAGCCTTTGCTGGACTGCCTTCTTCCCATAGTTTATCCTGCTTTAATTTCCTTCCCAGTTAAATGACGCGCACACCTAGCCATCCACCTGATCTAAAAGAAAACCTGATTAATCAGATCAGGCAACCTTCTTCCATTGCTCCATAGTCCAATTCTGACACTCACATCCATATTGAAGACACTTTTGGTGGTGGACAGGGGTCACCATGGGCAATCTGACTGGTCAGTGGCTACACAGGCACATGTGTAGCAAACTGTGATGCTGTTAAAGTGAACCTGTTGTGAAAAGGTTCACGTACCTGAAATCGCTCCCACAATGATACTTGTTGTAGTCTGTGTAAAATATGTGGGTGCATTTCATTCCAGCAATGCTTATTGGGTTTTACTCTGTGTAACACCCACCTCCAAACTGTTCTCCTTTTCACCTGCATACCTCATGCCTATCCATTCCTATAAACACTAGCCAGCGCATGCACTGTGATTGCTTTGGGTGAAAAGCAGAGGGACCTCCTGTGGGAGGTATTTTCAGCTCTCCCTTGTCAGTCAATGCCTCAGCACAGCAAGGCATTGACCAACATCTGAGAGAAAAAAACATTTTTAAATAGTTTTTTCTCGTATTCTATACATTTGCTTGCAAAATTCGTAGCACAATGTATAGATACAATATTATCCTCACTCTAATGCCCATAAGCTGTTTGGGGCATGACATGTCCTCTTTAAAATGCGTCAAATGGCTTATAAATAAAATATATTTATTTAGTTCTGGTTTCTTGATTTAGCCTTTCTTTGATGTCTCAATATATATATATATCGAGAAATAATACATAGCGATACATTATTTGAATATAAAGTGTAACTCCCAATAATGTGTGTGTGTGTGTCTGTGTGTCTATATTTTTACACACACAAAATATTTCTGAATCAGTTTGCTTCTGCAAACAAAATATGGGCTAAGGAGTCCTACAATATAGTTTTATTTGCTATTGTAACCTGGGTTCTTCAGATAAGAGAACCAAATATTCATTCAAATAAAAATCTATTCTTTGGTTTTAAAACAATATGTTCCTTGTTATCTCAAAAGAATGTGCCTTGATATCCTTTTGTTTTATAATCCCAGTGCTTCCTGTCTGATTCTCAACTACAGAATCAAACATCCTAATCTTGCCTTTTACACGGTTTAAAAAATTGTTACCCTTTATATCTTAATACAATAACAAAAGAGAAAACAATGATTAATATGAGCCGTTGAAAATAGTTTGCAATTTAGAAGCCAACAACAAAATCTAGGAGCCTGTCAAATTTACCATTTAAAAATCAGAGTTGGTGACTAATTCACCAAAAAAGATATGAAAATGAATCAAACACATTTAATTAAAACCACGTGCGGCATCCTATTTTTAGATCTGTTAAAGTTAGATATTCCTGGACTGCGTGCTATAGATATACTATTGTACACAGTGCCATTTCCATATGTGAATAATTTAGTCTTTAACCCTTGGTTTGTGCATAAAGAAACTGTCAAATGCATTGGTCAACATTTCTGCAAAATATCATGGACAGCTTACTGACATGTTCAGTGCAGGCAGGGATAGCCCCGAGAGGCATGTTGGATTAACAAAAACTGACTATTGCTATATAAACATTTGAAGCGGAGTAAATGTATTCCTTAGCCATTTCAATGCCAGGACTAATTTTTGACCAGACTAGTCCATTTAGTTTTATTTATTTTTTAATAAGCAATAAACAGATGTGCAGATTTGATAATTAGTTTCTAGAGGTTTTATGGTAAATTGAATAAAATATGATGATGCAAAACACTTATATGCATTCATTATTGTTTAATTACAGTGCCCCGGGACGACTGGAGAATTCTGGACGTTTGGCTGGACAAAGTTCAGCACCGCAGTCTTTTAGACAGACTGCCTCAAGCACTGAAAGCACAAAAGAAACGAAAAGCCATGCCCCATCTTCCCTCCAACAATCAGAAGGACCAAGGAGAACACTACAGGTGGAAACCAGAAGTCAAAGAACTGGAAGAACTCCTTCAGCATCTCCGGACAAAGGCACCACTCCAACATCACCATATTCAGTCCCACAAATCGCTCCTCTACCCAGCAGTACAGTTTGCCCTATATGCAACACGACAGACCTTACCTCTTCTCCTAACCAGCCAAACTTTAACACCTGTACACAGTGTCGCAATGAAGTGTGCAACCAGTGTGGATTCAACCCTAACCCTCATCTGACAGAGGTAAATCACTTCCAATTTTCTCACTTTGACTAGTATGGCTGCTATGGGAATAATAGTATGTGATCTTTATAGGTACATGGCATGCGAGTTTTGATCCATTTCTATTCCTATAAACTGATTATTAATTTAAGCCTCTTCGATCAGTAATGTAGCATTCCATCCTCATATTGGATGCATATCTCTTAATGTGACTCCTGTAATCTATAATAAGATATGTATTAGGCCAAAATATTTTTATTCCTTGTATTTCAGTAATACCTTCTGAAACTCAATTCAAGGTTTTTGCTGATATCTATGTTGTATTGACTTAATATGTTCAAAAAAGGTGAATGCAGCATAATTTTCAGTAAAAACCTAACTAAAATATTAAAATTGAAATGTAACTTTTCTGGGATTTACACCATAAATCAACTATAACTTGTCTTAAATGATTTTTCATGAGATGCACCATATTTTTTTAAAATTTGTATTAAAGGACCACTATAGGCACCCAGACCACTTCAGCTCAATGAAGTGGTATTGGTGCCGGGTCCATCTAGGATTAACCCTTTCTGCTGTAAACATAGCAGTTTCAGAAAAATTGCTATGTTTATAAATGGGTTAATCCAGCCTCTAGTGGCTGTCTCATTGACAGCCACTAGAGGTGCTTCCGCGCTTCTCACTGTGATTTTCAGAGTGAGAAGACGCCAGCGTCCATAGGAAAACAGTGAGAATGCTTTCCTATGGACTGGCTGAATGTGCATTTGGCTCTTGCCCTTTAATATTTAAGCAAATTCCATTACAAACCAGTTCAGACAAGTCAAAGCCAGGGAAACATTGGAAATGAAGAGAAGCATTATGTCTCTTTGTATGCTTTTTCTATTCAGACACATTGGGTACAGAAGATAGGGCTTATAACAGTGATTGACATTTAGCTAAGATGGAGGCATCTAGTTGCAAGATAGAGATATATGCTACTTTTTACGTTTGTTTACTATAGTGATACATAAACATAATACTATTAAACCTGGGTACGCACAGTTCTTCATTCCTTTTATTTTTCCAGTAAGATAGAATATAATGCAGCTGATTCAAAAGCCTTAAGTTGTGACACCAATACAGTGAATTTAATAGTTTTTATGACAATGCTCAATACAATTACATAAGTTATTAGATTTTATATTATAATCTATTTAATACTAAATTTTATGGGGTTGTATTTTACAGTACATTACTTACAACATATCTTCATGTCCTGACTTCCTTATGTTATAAACTCCTTTTTAATTTAAATTTTTTTCTTCAATTTAATTTTATTTGAGGATACAAGAAGTTTTTCCTGGACTCACAGAAATATAATGTTCAAATATATATATATATATATATATATATATATATATATATATAAATATATATATAGTTAATACAATGTTAAACAAAAATCTGCACACCAGTCAAGCCATAAGACTTGATTTTCCCACAGAAATCACAAATTTGCAGTGATGTTACTACCGCAAAGGATTCTGGGTGGGCATATGCAAATTAGTTCAACAAAGACATTTTTGCCTCATTCCATTTTAAACATGCATTCCTTTGAGTCTGTGTTTGCTGTATACAACAGCTTTGAAACACAACTTAGGAAGAGATGCAAAGCCAGTGAACCACTCATGGACAGCTGTTTCATTGTTAATGAAAATCATCAGCATGAGGTTGGTTACTGGTTTGCTATTGAGGCTTGGAGGTACTTGCGAAGCAATAACCAAAGCCGTTATGGTGGGGGGAAAAAATGTGATTGAAAACCGCTTCCACCTGAAGTCTGTGGATAGTTAATACAATGTTAAGCAAAAATCTTCACACCAGTCAAGCCAAAAGACTTGCTTTTCCCACAGAATTCACAAATTTGCAGTGATGTTTCTACCGCAAATTTTACTTTTTTCTACCTATGCAGATGTTTAAAACTACTGTAGTTTTTGTTGTAAAGCACATTATTTTCTTTTAAAAAAAAACCAAAAACTTGAATAATTTATTTAGGATTAATTTACTACAGAGTAATCTGTAGTGAGGGCTGGAATGAAAGAATTCCCCAACTAAGGTGAGGGTTTTTTTTTCCTACCGCTGCATATTTTGGGCAACTCTTTATCAATTGTGTGTAGGAAGAATAGAGACCTTGACAGCAACAAAGAACTTTCAAAGTTTCTGGCAATTCGCTACATGGCTTAATAGGTTGCTATTCTGATGTTCCTCACTGTGGGTTTACCTACATGGATGGGCCAGGCAAGGAAAATCATCCTCAGAGTTTGCTTTGTGATATGGTGCCCATCAAGCAGCTGCATTGGTTAGTATTTGCAGACTCTTGCATGTTGCTGCATGGGCTCTGCACTTTTTCCTGTGTGATAAGTAGCCCAGTATTTGAAGATATGTGTCATGCTGATGCTTAAACTTTCCCCAAGTGTGGCATCTCTGATTCAATAACAACTCCTATTATGTTTATTATCTGCCTCCCTGGATACTCTCCTGTGTGCACAGTGCCATCTTGTAACTTCCCTGTGATTTGTATAAGCTCTAGTACATGATAAGGCATTAGAACAAGGCTTGTATGAACTTTGTTTACTTTTAAACCATGGCAACTTTTTTCCACGGTCTGCGATTTCAGTGCCAGTTGCTGTGGCAACCAGCCGAATCCAGTGCATGTGTTTCAGCAATGCCTCCGCCTCCTCTCACTCTGGTGGCCATTGTACACACTCGTAACCTTAGCCAACTTTGCAAAATGAGTCAGAAAGGTAAGTGAAGAAAATCCCTCACTCACAAAAAACATGTAGCCACAACTCCAAAATTAAATAAGCATGGATATACTGGTTTCATCATACTTATACCAGTTCAATAGGCGCAATAAGAGGGTTACCTTATTGGTGCTGGAAACCTCCCAGTAATCAAATAATACTTCACACAGAACAAGTTTGTAGATCCGCACCAAAAATACATCTGAAAGAAATAATAGAAATAAATGCACATTTAATGAAGTCAAAATAGAAAATACAAATGGCAAGATACTGGAACAGCAATCCTCATGTATGCTGTATTGGTCCAAACATGTAAAAATGAAAAGAAATGAAAATGAAAAAAGTATAAAAAGTCCAAAAAACACTCACAGCTGCTGTACAGGGGGAAGACCACCAAAGACGCCGACCCTAAAGAAAGATTAGAGAAGCCCTGGACATGATTCGCACCACTTTGGGTGCTTTCTATGATTTCTTCCTGATGTATTTTTGGGATTCCCTATGAGTGCGGATCTACAAGCTTATCCTGTGTGAAGTATCATTTGTAAAATGAGGTTGAAATTTAAACTTGCCTCTGGATCCAGATACTTTCAGATATAAAGCCACCTCACCACCTCTTCCTAGTATGCATGAAGGTGCCCCTGATTACTGTCCTTGGCCCAGGAAGGAAAGGTTTGCACTGGAGTCTAAGTCCCATTCCACCCAAGACCCTTGAATGTGCCTCAAATTACTATCATCAACTTCACTTCCCATCCTCCTCAAAATCTTTAATGTGTCTTGTTCTTGAACTTATGATATATATGGAACATTTTACAGTGTTTGCCCTGGTCCTGCCTTCAGATACCATTCAAGACCACTACTCCAACCTCTTTGTAGTTCCTAGGTAGGAATTGTCTTTCCGACCCATCCAGGATCTCAAAATCCTGACCAGGTTCCTGTGAGTTCTTACCTTCTAGGTGGAAATTTTGAGGTAATAGTGCTGAATTCTCTGCTTTGCCTTTTTGGACCATTATTATGGATACTGACGCAGACATTTTGCATAGCCATGGCTCATCAATATTTTACTCCTGGTGTTCCAGGCCCACACCCTCGGGCCTCTTGTTTTATACATTTCTGGACTACATAATTTTCACAGATTTACAAAACTCAGTTACAGCTGTAACAAGGTTGGTGCTTCAACTTACCCAAGATTTATACAGCACTCACACAGTGCCATACAGCACAGTGCAAGGGTCACTTTCTGGCTTCCTTAATACAGCCTCCATGAAAATCTTCCTCATGGTTTCCTGTTTGGCAAGCTTGCTTCTGCCTGTCTTTGCCTTTCTCAGTCACAATCTTTGATAGCACCAGGAAGTATAGAGGTTCTTTGTCTCTCATGGTAGTGCCTTCAGGTGCAGTACCCTTTCTAATATTGCTCCCTCAGCTCCTGCAACTGTCCTTTCTCAAGTAATGAAATACGAATTTAGCAGCTATCTTCTTGAGAATCCTTATGAGCTCGGTAGTCAGATTCTCTCTCTGCAGTTGGGTTTCCAAGCCTTTTTTGACCTAGGACTGCTTATTTCACAAGGCACATGGTGCATTATGATTATGGATGCTGGTGCCTTGTGGTAGGTGGCAGTCCAGGGATGCTGGTCAAGATCCGGAGATTTGGTCTGTTTTGGAGGTAAGGTTTGCAGTAAATGTCCCAGAGCTATGGACTGTCTTAAATACTTTAGATTGTGTTCCTACACAATGTGTGGGAAGTCACTTGTGTCCTTCCCCAGGACGACAATGTCACTGCCATGGCTTATAACCGTATACTGGAAGAGAAGTTGAAGACTATTCGAGTTGTCATGATGGTTGTTTGCAAGATTTCTGCCCTGGGCAGAGGACAACAAGGTGGATACAAGAGTAAACTAATGACCTGCTGATTTTTTCAGCCTCTAGATGTTTTACATGGAGAGAGTAGAGTTCAAAGAGATCAATATGATAGCTTCTCATCTTACCATAAAGTTTCTAGATATATGCTTCTCTGTCCATGGACCCCATAGGCAGCATTGGTTCTCATGTGGTCCTGTATATATATTACAAATTGATCTACTTATTTTCTCATTGTCTGTGCTCCCTTGTATTGTGGCAATAATTACGACGAGGAGTCGTGTCCTTGAGGGGTTAACAAATAGTAACTAAATTAACCAGCACCATTTAAACAATATATACCTAAATACCATAGCACACAACTATCAAAATAATATTTATTGGTCAAAAATATTCACACCATTTAAAATAATCTATTGAAAACAGAATTCTAGACATATTTAAATATATAAATATAAATTCTCTTATTGCAAAAAATGTGCTTATTGGCAGTAACTATACATAAATCATGTTACCTTCACTATTATGCATAGAAAATGGAGACCGTAGTACCAACGTTTCGGTATGATGTCTTTCTCAAGGGGATCTCCATTTCTGTTTTTAATAGATCATTTTTGTAGATTATGTGCGAATATTTTGCACCAATAAAGATTATATTGATAGCTGTGGTGTGCAATGGTATTTATTTACATAATATCTAGGATCCTGCAGACTCAATCCTTGTTGATTACATTCCAATCTGCTATAGTGGTGGCTACCTCCTGAGTATCATTATGATGCTTTCATGGAGCAGATTTGTAAGTGACCTCTCTGCCTCCTTTGCACACTTTAGCCAAATTTTACTGTTTTTGAGTCTACTGATGCTTCATTTGGAAGGAACGTTCTATGGGCAGTCATTTCTGCCTAGATCCTGTATCCCTTTCTATGCTTACTCTTTATTCATGTAGCGCATGTCCATGCTGCATGGGTATACCTTATCGCAAAAGTAAAGAATTCTCATGGACCATAACACATTAATATGAAAAACAAAAATGTATACTTGCTAATAAATACATGTATATCTTTGTGATCACAGTCCACAAGGTTCCTTCCTGATGTTGATTTCTCCATGTGGAGCTGGTACTTGCAGGTTTTGCTCCTGCCCAGGTTTCTTGACATTTGCTTTCATGATGGTGTTCTTTCTTCTCTGGGTGGCTAACTTGCTAACTGGAGATATCCAGTGGGTGAAATGGGAAGGATAATGTATTTTTTTTTTTTTGAATTCTTTATTTTTGTGGGTTTGCAAGTCAAGATAATCAATTACAGCATGTGCTCAGAGAGATAAAGTGTAACATTTTTACATACTAGATCATCATTACATGTTATAAAGTCGCACATGTGCGTCGTCTACCCGTTTTTGTTTTGTGAGTCAGGCTAATCCTCCTCTTGTCTGTATAGAAGAAGTACAGCAATATGTCTGGGAGGGTTTGGGCGTTAAGCTTAGTGTGCCCTGCAGATTGGTTCAGGGTGTCGTGCCTTGCCTGGGGCAAGTACGGTAGGGGGTTGGGGAGGTGTAATCGGTATGGCCTGTGAATGCTCCTGCCCTTGTGTGGGCCCTTAGGTCGGTCGGAGTTTTCCAGGTGGGTCGCTTACCCCTTGGTGTGAAGGTATAGACTAGTTGTTATTAAGACCCTACTCTGTCTTCGTAAGGGTGGGGGAGGGGGGGGTATTTTCGTAGGACATGTCTTGGGCAGTCAGCTTACGGAGCCAGGGTGGAGTTGGAATCCCTTAATCTGAGCTGTGAGTGTCTAGCTAATGTGATTATGAATGTTGGAGTGAGTATCAACGTAACGAGAAGTCATGCATACATGCATATAAACTGGTGTAAATAATGGGCCTAAGAGGCCTTGAACTGGGAGTTGTAATCTCCCCGACAAAGTACATTATATAAAGTTGTAGGGGTGAGTGTCCGCTCATCTCAGGTTTGCTGGTCCGTCGCCCTTAGTGCCGTTCCCCTGGGTGCAAAGGGAGTAACTTCCGCGATGTTCCACGGTGGGCAGGCTTCTGTGTTCATCACAGGTATCGGGATGCCCATCGATTGGAAGAAAGGTGATGCTTCCGAAGCACTCAGTAAGAGGTGTGTCTTTCCATCATGTTCCGCCATCAGTCTGTGGGGACCCCATTTATAAGGAATAGAGTTATCACGTAGGTGTTGCGTAATGTGGCGGAAAGTTCTGCGCCACGTGAGGGTATGTCTCGACAGGTCCCTGTATAGTGTCAAGCTTGCTCCTTCAAAAGTGATTGTGGGGGAACCCCGTGCTGCTCCCATAAGGGCCCCTCTGTCAGAGTCCCGAACCAGTTTAAGCAGTACATCCTTTGGGGCATCTTGTGGTGCCTTTTTGGCCTTAGGGAGTCGAAAGCAAGAGTCAATTCCAGCCTGTTTAGCCTGTTTTGGTGGTAACAGTGTGGCTATCAGCCTTCTGCAGTAGTGAGGCAGTTCCATATTATTGATGGTTTCCGGTACCCCTCTAATACGCACATTGCGCGCTTTTTCTTTATCCTCCATGCCTGCTAGCTGGGCTGCTAGTGTAGTGCATTGTTTCTGTAGGGATCCCAGAGTTGCATCTGTGGCCGTTTGCGCCACCCTAGTGCTTCTGAGCATCTCCTCTGTTGAGGTTACGCGGCCTGCAAGGGTGTTTACCTCTCCTCTAATCAGTGCCATATCGGCGTCAAACATCGCCCTGATTTCTATCATCATAGCCTTTATATCGGCTTTCGTTGATGGTGCTAGGTCGCCAAGATCTGGTGGCTGTTGGGGCTTAGGTCGTACCTCAGACCTTGCAGGCACAGGGTCCGGTAGGCTGTCATCGTCCGAGGACTGCGAGGTAAAGGCCTCAGCCGGCGCCATCTTGGCTGACTCGTGTCGCTGAGTCAGGCGCATAAAAGCGCCTATATCTCTGGATCCGGAGCTCAGCTCCGCTCTGTGCTTTTTCGTTTTTTTCCCCATGGTCTGGGGTATGCAGGGGGACTTTTTCTCTGGACCCCGTTGCAGATTTAGCCTCCGTTTCGGCTGTGTTATTGGGTCGGCCGTCGGAGCTGCGGTAAGCTGCGACCGTCTCGCTCAGGCGCTGGCTCCGCCCCAGGATAATGTATTTTAAGGCTGTCTGAGACTGGATCTTCCTCTCTTGTTGAGGGAAGGAATATTTTACATGTAAATGATTCTCATTGTCTTCGACCTCACAGATGAAAATTAATTTATTGGTATGCTTGCTTTGTTTAGGTGAAATGCAAAAAAATTGGTAAATCCGTTGTTTTCAGTTCAGCTATTTTGACTTAATATTTAACATTCACTTAGAATTCTGATCAATCACGCTTATGTGAATAATTATGTCTTAGAAATAAAACCCTTTGTTTACAATCATTTATTTTTTTAGTTTTAGCTTATCAGACCAAGATGTTTTATAGCTTATGGGAAACAATAAACGTCTTGTAAGTCATGTTATTTTCACAGAATTATTGCTTGTTAATTTACTCATTTGGGGTAAGAATTGGGGGAGTACCTTCGAGTAATGGCAGTTTGATAATCTACACTAGTAATTTTTTGCTAAAGTGTGAAAAAAAAAAGGAAAATATTTTCAAATTTTAGGCCAAAATAACTGAACTGAAACCTTAATTGACTGCTATTTTTTTCCTAAAATGTGAAATTCACTTTGAATTCCCGACTATTCACATATTAATGAATATACATGCGGGTAGATGAATAACATCACATGCCTCCCAACCATACCAATTTCATGGGCACAGTTCAGATTTCTGAATCCTGTCCTGACTTTGTACCATGGTGTTACGCTTTTGGTGACACCGGGGAACTGTCCCTAAAAGGTGTAGTGTTAGTGCATCATTAGATGAACTTGAGCTCCATTCATGGCTCTAGGACTCTGCAGAGAGCATTGAAACAGTGCTCCCTGCATGTCCTGCCCTCACTGGGCTGGGCTACTTGATTGACTCGCAGCCTGGTGTGCATTCCCACATTGAACCCGATTGCATAACTGATCCTTTCTCCTGCTTCTCTGGACCTCATTGTTGGGTTGTATGCATCATATTATGCAATATAATGAGTACACATGCTCACGAAATATAGGCCTTCTGTATTCATTTTTTAATGGGTGAAATTATTCATAAAAAAATTTTAAGACACTCTTGCACTATTATAATTTGCAATGAAATCTGCTATGTGGACGTCAGTACCATAGCGTTCTTTGTCTCTAAAATCTTGACTATGCATTATGACTGTGAATTTAAATTGAAAATCAGTGCTACAAACAGAGCCTATTCCTTGATTGTTTTTTATTCACACTGAAAAAAAATATTGTTTAGCAGAAAGATCATTATTTTTGGATGCATCTGTTATTGTAACATCTAATACATTTTCATTCAGCACTCCTTACTGCTTGATAGCAAAAAAAAAAATTAAATAAAAAAATGTTAATATGAAATGTTTTCAGATGCAAGTTTCCTTTAAGCTATATTTCTTAAATCGTATATCTTTATTATTTTACTATGTATATATTTTCTTGGTTATGTCCTCTGCCATTTACTTATCATTCTATGTGGACTCAAATTAGTTCTGCTTATTAATCGTGCTATTCCCTGAATAGGTCTCTGATTTAAACCTACTAACTTTTCCTTGTATTGTATAATAGGGGCCACAGGAGATTGAAAGAACAAAAAAGATGACCAAAATAAATTGCTTTTTAACACCTTTATCTACTTCCTGTGTGTCTCTTTTTTTTTTTTTTCTGAGACTTTTCTTTAAGCCAGAGTTAAATGGTCCAAATGAATAAGAAAAGCCAATAGTGCTTGCTGAGTGTATTTTCCAAAAGACTAGCTTCTCTGCAGTTATACTGTTCACCTCCCATGCATCATTAACATTTTGCTAGTAGGATGCAGTGAAATGGTGTCTGAAAAAGAATAAAACTACTGTGTGAGAAATAGACTTGCCGCATTAACTGTTAATGCCTTGCATTTTTGGTTATATTCTTCTGCAGTGAGGCGCTATCTTGAGGATTAAAAAGCATTAAACTAAAATGTGATTGTTCTCTTCTTGGAAAACAAATATACCAATGGTGCAGTTGCTACTTGGCAATATTGGCTGCAAGTTATTGCTTGATGTGGGTTCTGAACGGTTCTACTGTAAATAAAGAGATTACAAGCTATCTATGTATTTATATTAGGTTGTCTGGACTCCACAATGGGGTGGATTGATGTAGAGGTTTTCTCATCTGTAGTCATTGGAGAAAGGTGATCTTTACCTGTTGTACCCTTATGCTGTACTTTTTAATATGTACTTTCCCCAACCATGAAATTGTTGCACGTAAGTGTGAAAAAACAACAGGTTACTGCTACAGAATGGAAAGGGATCTTTACATGGCTGTAGAGGAGGTATCTGGCTAAGCCAAAGTTAGACAGGCAGCATATGTTCAGAATTGGTAGATAAGATGTAGATCTGGAGACTAAGCACTCTGGCCAGGCAGCAGTCAGCAAGTGACATCCATAGAAAATTTCCCTTAGGGGAGTATTCTATGTTTAGGCATTGTCTTTAAAACTATTAATTTCAATCCAGAAGGAAACATAATCTCCCTACCACTTAATTCAAAGTTATAAGCTAAATATGCATAGGATCAATAATTGTCAACTATTGTTTAGAATGTGTACATGTTAACATTTGTATTATTAAAGAAACACTTTAGACACTGTAAACATTTCAAATTATTGAAGTAGTTATGGTGCCTGGAGTCAATGCAGGCATAGGCAATATGATAAAGAGAGCATTGTAATGACTGTAATGACATACTTTACAAAACAGGAAAGTGGCCTGTCTGCTAAAACTTTATCCCAGGAACCGATGAAGGGGACTACTTGCTCTAAAAGGCAGGTGGGTAGATTATATTCCTCTATATAGCAGTCCATGGCAGCACATTCAGGGTGTAGGCATATGGCAGGTTTTCAAACAGAAACTCGCCCGGCAGCCATTTTAGTATGACTTACCCAAAATCAAACATTTGTCATTATTAATCTTCAAACTACTCATTCTCTCCATTTATCCTAATTCTACTTCTTGTCTCTACCTGCAATACCCTTTATTAATCTATAATAACCAGAAATAACGAAGAGAAACCAGATTTAGTCATATATTACAGTGGTTGATACTGTATGTGCTATATATAGGCTGAAAATTACGATGTATGAAAGCAAAATTAACTTCTTTGTAGTCTGTTGCTTATGATAATGGTTATCGTGTGTTTGTGAGGAATTCAAGCTGCTCGACAGTGGAATTGCTGCATACATACCAATGAGCAAATTAGCATAATGTTCGCTTCACGCCAACTTATGTAACATGTTTGCTTCAGATTCAAGAGAGTTCTAGCCATTTAATGGGTTTACATCCAATAGAAAGGAAATGGAAACAACATACTGTGGTCTAGAAAATATACTCTTTATTTGTCACAAAGAATGAACCTATGAATTATAATAAGATACAGTATTTGTCAGTAAAGGATGGGGAACTGTCTGACTGGTTAACATTATTTGTTTAGTGTACAATTATTCTTTATGTTCTTATGCTAGGCAAGTAAAATACCCAATGTTATCAATACTAGTGGCAGACTAAGATAAATAGTCTTTAACCCCTCCGAGATGTTATGGCAACCTAGGCAGTTCCCCTGCAGCCAGTTCAGCCAATCTGAGTCATGTGTTCACAGTAATACCGCAGTCACATGACTGGTATTGGTTGGTTTGTGCAGGCGGACTCCCTGGGTTGATTAATAATATAATCTCATTATATATATAAATAACATATTTTTATGTATATAGAATTCCATTCTAAGTGTATTTTGATAGTAGTATATTTCATTATATTTATTTTTACATATATAATTATATTCTTTTATTAACTATATATTGGGGGACCTGTCTAATAATCCAGGCAGAAATTCCAGAGAATTTAATTTTGAAACCCCTATATTTTACCCTGTAACTTTCCAAAATCCAATAAAATCTGTACATTTGGGATACTTTTGTGCACGTGAGTCATCAGTGAACACAAATATGAGTATTTTAAAACAGTAAAATATATGACGTGAATATCATCAATGAAATTGCAGTTTCTGTGTGGAAAAAAACCAAATATGAACACTAACATTGGCCAGGGTTTGTAACTAAATGGCCACTTAAAGACTTACACCATTTTGAATATACTGTCACAAATGGTATGCCATGATGGGGGTAATTTTCATTCCTGGGCTGCAATACAGTGTCAAAGACTATATAGGTCCATCAAACCAATATGGTAAATTTCAATGTGTAAAAATTGAAATGGGAATCTCCATGTTTGACCCTATAACTTTCCAAAACACCATATAACCTGTTCATGGGAAGTGGGGGGGACTTTGTTGTATGGGCTTAATGTTCCTGTAAGTCATCACTCAATGTAGTGCTAGTGCAGTATTTAAACATGTGCTCATGTTACACTTTGCCTCGGACCCCCATCACCGTGGTACAGGGCTTATTTAAATGAGTGTTTTGGCAGACTGTTTGCAGCATCAATATAACAAAAGAAAATTGCATAACTAGGCAAGAAAACTGTTATCAGTGGTTAAGGATGCTAGGTTGTAATTCTCCCCCATATTGTCATGACTTTGATAAGCAAAATCTGTAGATTTTGCTATTGCGCATATTTTACCATTGTAGCATACAGTTGTTTTTTTAATACAAAAAAAGTGAAATGCTGTAAGTATATACTTACAATTAATTACTGGTCCACGTGGTGAAATAGAACTAGTAGAAAATTAAATTGCTCATGTAGTGATAGTCACTCATCTTCTCTGTAAGTTGATATGAACACCATATAGCAAGATGTCATAAATCATGTCCAATTGAAAAGAATGGCTCACACTGCTTTCAATTTTAAGAACATATGAATTTGACTATAACTGCCACCATGAATATATAGATTGAAACACCGTTCACAGTGTCTTCAAACGCTTTGTCCTAAGATATCTCTATAACTCAAATTTAGAGTAGAAACACATTCATGTCTACACTATTACTGCTTAAAATCTCCCTCGTTAATTATTGCATTACTTGTGATAAATTTAGCACTCATTAATGGCTATATTGTATCTTGTAGATCTGTCTGTCTATATTTTAATCTTTATCTATGCCTTCATTGCCTCCTCCCCTGTATCTGAGAAGTTTTGTTTGTCCTGCTTTAGTCATAGTGCAAGCGAAATACAATACTTCTGTAAAGAGAAAGTTAAACGAGCATGATCTCCCAACCATTCAGGCAGTATATGGCAATCCCAACTAACACAATGCTTTTCATTTGTGACCTTATTCAAGCGGGGCAAAACAGCATGATACTTGATTTCAATTACATTTCCTTTCCACGACAGTGCTCCTACTTTAGAAACAACCTGAATAATCTCATGGAGATGTGAGTATAAAATAAGAAAGTATTTTCAACAAACTAATCATTTTTAAAATGGCTTCAAGAAAAAGAAAAGTACTTATAAGGTAGCTAACAGATCACATAACTTTGAAGAAAACATTCTGTAATGAAATGGGGATGAGACATGGCAGGAATCACAACAGGTCTTAATAACACTGTCATGTTAATTAAGATCATGGCCAGAGCCAATCTATTGTATACTTATTATATACTATATAGTATATACTTTTTAGCTAAATAATTTTTATTGAGTTTCCACTACAATATTATTACAACTTGTATTATAATACATACAATGACAAAATTGACACAGTCAAATAAATGTACATAGCATAGGCAGAAATCATACAGAACACAGTGAGATACTGTTATCACTGCTGAACCTGTCTGCATCGGGTAGGTGGCTCCAGAACTCTGCAATACATCCGGAAAGGTATACCAAATGTATTTGAATAAGAAGGGAGATTCTGAGTACCCTAATTTAGGGAATAGGATTAGAGTAAAGGGTTAATTGTTTCAAAAGATGTTTGCTGTTGGGATCATCATGACTCATCGTAACATTTTATCAGTAGTCATATTTGACTTAATAATAGTATTCTGCCAGAAAGGGTACATTTAGATTTTGCTAGTTTTCATGTTCTTCTTGAGGTCTTAATGACAGTGTTATCCATCCTCCCATATTGACTAAATTGGCAATATTTCATATTTCATTTTTTTTTATGATAAATATGTAAAAAAAATAATTTCCATGACCAAGCCTGAAGACATTTTAAGAAAGTAATTTGAATTTACGTAAAACATTGCTAAATCACGCCCACCTATATTTTGTTTTGTCAGTGCTTCAAGCTGATTGAGTCATAGCCCTTTATTCTACAGACGTCAGTCCATATCAGCAACACCACAGGGAGAACTTTAAAGTACCAACATTAGTCATTGCTTGATGGTTGATCTACATGAAAGCTCTGATTATTGCAACAAAGGGGCTGATTGCATGACATGCCTTTCTATGCTTTGCAGTCTTTTCCAAATACAGTGTAATAGTTATTGCTGGTGACGAACATTTCAATCAGCAATATATACTTTATTTTTGATTGCAACATACTTTATACTGAAGGAAGGATCACAATGTTCATAAAGTGCATACAAGTATTAACTAAAACATAGCTTATGTGGAAAGAGAATATACAGGCCTTCTAAAATGCTGCCTCTAGCATCATTCTGGGGTCTAATCACTAGACAGTGAGTTGTAGTGCGTTGATAAGTCTTCCAAAATGTAGACTAAAAAAGCAGTGCAGTAATCTTCTGTATTTCAAGATGTTATACAAATGGTTTACGAAGTAAGCAGACAGGCACTCCTCTGGTGTGCAAAGGTTTACACCTCAAAACCTCATTAGCATAAAAGTAATGAATAAATGCTCTGTTACTCTGGATACTGTGCTGGATAGTTTATCAACTCAAACCTAAAAGGTCCTGGCCCCTTGGGTTTGACCCCAAATGGAGTCCTTTGGCACAGACCAATGTGGTTGAAATGTTGACAGGTCCCTTTGGTTGTGATCTTGTAAAATATCCACATAGCAGAGTATCCACGGTAGTGTATTCCCTAATATACAATGTCACAAACAGAAACACACAAAACTATATTAATAAATATGCATTTCACATGCATACTATAGTGCACATTTGGCCGGAAAAGATCAAAATACAATGGAGAAAATTTGTGGGATTTTTACTAAAGCAACTTACTAGAGCAAGAAATACAGAATCAATGTTTCTGTACTCCTTTCTGTCTTTGAAAAGACCCTGCAGGGGACTGAAATATCGTCACTGCATATTTCTCAGCTGTATCCATCTTGTTTTAATAAAACCCGTGATATGTTATAAATCCCTTAATGTGTTCTTTATACATGAAGACAGATAAAGAAGACTCCCAAGTTGCTTTACAATCAATACATTTATTTTATTAATTGTGCAGTGAACATTTAGTCCCCTTTATCAAAACCATTTAGTTTCAGGTTTGAATGCTACTGCATATTCTCTTTATTAATCAGAAAATAATGAAATGTTAAACAGAAGCTTAGCCTACTTTACATGTGGTCATGTGTACGTATACAATGATTATATGAAATATTATTTATAGGTTGCATTTCAGATTGGATGCCGATTAAAGCTGGCAACATATTCTGCCAGATTCATAATACAAACAGATGGATCTATCACAAAAAAAACAAAAAAAAAAACATTTGTGGCAGTTTCACATCATTCTAAATAGCAATGTATAATAATAGAACAAAGTTGTTGTCTTGAAGATGGAAGCTTTGCAATTTTTTTTTCTTTTAAACTTTTGTTTTAATAAAACATTTTCTACAATCGTTTAGCAATATTAAATTGCTATTTCAAAGACAATAATTAAAACGAATAACCATTCAAGCTGTGAAGCTACCAGTGACAAGATCAAGCAGTACTAAAAATGTTTTGATTAAAAAGGGAGGTTAAGCCAGGACTACCCTTACCTTAAAAATCCTTCTTAACATGAAACCGGGTTGGAAAATAAAAGTAAAAACACACAAATAGTGAAATATAAATGTAAGGTGCACATAACCACATAAATATTTAGTGACAGCGTATGCCAACTCTTGTAGTCTTATTCCCCAACTCTCTAATCCTTACCTCATTCAGATCATAGTTAAATTTTTTATACAATCAGCTTGCTCAACCTCTCATACTTTCACAATCACTTCTATTAGTCCATCTGTTGGTCATTATCACTATGTCTCTCAGTCACTCAGCACCAATGCTGTTGCTCCCCATCCCATTTATTTCCTTGGTTTTCCGACCTGTTTTTCATTCTCTCTCATTCTTTTACACTGTTACCCTACTGTCTTATATGTAATCTCTGATTCTTTGCCATAGGTTTCTCTTTCTTACCATTACATTCTCTCTTCTCTTTTATATTCTCTTCTTTTTACCATTGTGTTCCATTCTTATTTAAATTATTTCTATTTTTTCTCCCCTCTGTTTTCCAAATGCCTTTCTATGTTACAATATGCTTCCCTTTTTTGTCCTAGCACATACTAAATATGATAGCTAATCATATAGGTTAGATAAGTAGTTCCCAAACTTTTTAGGTCCAAGGCACCCTTAATATTGGAATATTTTTTTTTAAAGGCACCCCAAGTCAAAATGTCTAGGTTGTAGATCTGTACAGCGCTACGGCATTTACTGGCGCTATAGTGTTAATGTTTGAAGGGGTGCTTGTACATAGTTTTAGTGTTCTAGTACAGGGTGTGGTTGTATGTAATGATTGTGTTTGATTGCAGGGGTGTGTTTAAATGTAATGTTCACTTTTAAATGTACATTTTTGTGAAGTATTTGTGTTTGAGTGACTCACAGATGTGCGCACACACTTATTTTTCTCCCTATTTAACCACTATCAGTTCCTGCCCCTTGTTTGTAAATGGGCAGTACCTGGGAATTAAATCTGACTTTTGATTGGTTATGGGCGTATCTTAATATTATATTATTAATGTGGCCCTTATGGACTTTCATCAGTAGATGACACTATTTCCCTAGGTATGAAGACCTTAATTAAATCATTGACGACCTGGCTGAATAAATTATTTGACCTTTAATTAACATATACTTGTGATATTCAAAATTATTTTAAATATGTCTTTGGTTATGTGTATTCTTTAACCAAAGACGGGTTTGGTGATATTTATCATTATACAATATGTCTATATAATTTATTCATCTTACCTGTACGAATAACTGATAAATACATTCACCTATACTAAATATTAGTGTGTGTGTGTTTTTTTTTTTTTTTTATGTATATATGTGTTCTCAGGGTTCTTAAACAAAAGGCTAGTTTGACCTTTGTTTCGTGAAGCTAAAACAGTGTTACGCAATATCCATGCAAGTCTACTAGCATCCATATTGTTTTCTGAATATTAAAATTCATACTGTTCCAAATAGCACAACAATGCTATCATCTTCATATCCAATCTATAATATTTGGTCACTTTCAGAGTATTCACCTATAGATTTAGAATCCACTTCTTAACTGTTGGTGACTTAGAAAGTTCACTTACCATTGATTGACTCCCGAGAGGCAACCCTGCGACTCAGAACTAGAAAACCTGCATGGTCATGAAGTAGGAACAGACACTATGTGATGAAGAACCAGGTTATAAAACTATGACTGAATAAAACAATGTCAAGATAGAAACCTACAGAAGTACCCCAAGCCGTTAAACACCTTTTGTAAATATCTGAAATCTAGATGCTAAATTCAGAATTGTAACAGAGCAGAACAGTCAGAAACTGGTGTCACAAACTAGTAATGCTGACTCAGGAAAACAAATTGCTTTAATCCGAATGGATACAAACTATTCAAATTTAAAAATATAGATCTTTCAGGTCCAATGCTGTTATATACTGTTCTTCCTAAATGTAACGAAGCACTGAGAAAAACGACCTCAGTTCAATATAAGATGGAAGGAACCCTTTTTTGGGAGCTATAAAAAGATTGTAAAAAAACCCAAGAGGCACTTTGTTTCTTACCAAGTATTACAAAGTCGAAAAGTGTTAGAGCACGCTGATGATCTAAAATCACGTGAAATGTAAAATGGCTTTTGTGAACCAGAGGGATCAAAGCTACTTGCACCTTTTAAAAGACTCCACATGCTTGGAGGTCTACTTGGGCTTACTAAAAAGTTGATCTAGAGGAACACTTAAAGGGAACATCTGGGCACTATAATAACTTTATTATGGTGTCAGGAAGTCCCTGGCACCAGCTTTACCCATAGGTGTTCAATTGTTAACGAATGGTTTAATAGTGCCGGTTAGCTCTGCCCCTCTCCTACTGCCTTTTTATTTCTTTCTGAGGCTTGAATCCGGAAGCTTCAGTTAGCCTTGGACAGGGGCACTGCTGAAACATATATGTTTCTCAGGCCATTTGTGAATGGGGAGCTACTGATTGGCTCAGAGAGTCAGCCGGCACTCTCAGCCAATCATTGGTACTCCTATACAAGGCTTCCTGATTCAAGCCTAGGGCAAACATGGAAAGAGAGGGACAGAGCTGAATGGTGCTGGATTCAACACTTAAGAGTTTAATCCCTGATGGTTTAACATTTTATTCCCTAAAGGTAAGCCGGCACTAGGGACCTACTGGCATCATAACAACTTCCTTCCGAAGAAGTTGTTTGTGTGTGTGTAGAGGTTTCCTTTAAGTGCTTCGGTGGAGTGGGAGTGAATCAGCACTTGGAAGTTGCAGCCAAATACAAGGAGAGACATAAATTCCCTATTGAAAATAGCACAAAACAAGCAGGTAGTGTGTGAGTAGGTTTTTTGATGTTGACATGGTAACATTAAAAGGCCCCACAACCCTGTAGCTATTATGTATTCCCTCAGGTACAACCTCAAAGACAGAGATGAACAGAGAAATGGAAGCTTTTGAGGAATATAATATTTTGCTACCCCTTTGTCACGGTAGCAGAGGATTCTAACATGCAATCCCCAAGGAAACAAACATACAGCAAGGATAACTTGCGTTACTCATGGCACTGAAGGGGGAGGAAGGGGTTAATCCCTTACCTTTTTCCCAGTGCCAGGCTTTCCCGGTGCTGGGACTCTCGTCCCTCTTCTTCCGTCATCGGCTGAATACCCATGCGCGCGCATTCAGCCAGTCTCATAGGAAAGCATTCTCAATGCTTTCTTATGGACGCTGGCGTCTTCTCACTAGAGGCTGGATTAACCCATTTGTAAACATAGCAGTTTCTCTGAAACTGCTATGTTTACAGCAGGCAGGGTTAAACCTAGCTGGACCTGGCACCCAGACCACTTCATTAAGCTGAAGTGGTTTGGGTGCCTATAGTGGTCCTTTAATGTAGAGAATAGTCAGAAAACAAGCCAAAGTCAAGGGTATGAGACAGGATAACAGTATGCCAAGCCAAAAGATCAGGTGCAAAGTGATCAGGATAAAACGAAACACAAACCAAAGTCAAAACTAAATGAGCACAACTGCAGGGCAATGTACTATTTGGTCTCCAAGAACCAGAACAGGACACCTAGCTAATAGCAGAGGAGTTGTTTAAATAGGCCAGTTCTTACGATGATTGGTGCGCTTCGTCCCCATGTGCCAGAAGGTACATGAACGGCTAAATGCTGCATTTACGTCACTAATGAGAACGAGAGTTAGATAATGAGAATGAGTTAATGAGTCACATCAATATTGACACAGAAATTATGCAACTCCTTAGGCAGAGATTGACTTGTGTCAAGCAGTACATTGCATAAGCATGTTTTGTCACTTTAAATGAAATTAATTTATACTAGCCCCTATAAGTCTACAATACTATAATCCACAATCAGCATGCGTTATGTGTATGGTATAAGAATCGGGCTGTAATAATACAGATGCTTGGGAGATTTACTCTATATGTGCTTTATATCTGACACCCAAAGAATGTTATTTCTGAGCAGGGGCACGGTCTGGTGCCTGGCCCTTTAAGAGCCTGACCGGACCCCTGCAGTACCTGTCAGCTGGGAGGAAGTGATAAACATCATGTTATATCCTCCCAGCTAAGAAGACAACTGCGAGGGAGGGAGGAGGAGGAAGAGGAGGCACACAGGCAGCATGGAGGCAAGGATAGATAAGAGTGAGCAGCTCCATGCTCACTCCCGCCAGCCTCAGCCAGGATACAAGGTAAGCTAAGGATGGCTGCAGATCAAATCATTATGCCTTGTGTGTGTTTGTGCTAGTGTATGTGTGTGTTTGTGCTAGTGTGTAGTGTATTTGAGTGTGTGTGTGTATCTGTGTGTGCCAGTGTGTGTATCTGTATGTATCTAAGTGTGTGTATGTACCAGTCTGTGTACCTGTGTGTATTTGAGTAAGTTTATGTGCCAGAGTCCGTAACTGTGTGACAGTGTCCATATCTGTGTGTCAAGATGTGTGCATAAGTTTGTGTGTTAACCCTTTAACGCTGTTACGGCGTTCTATGCCGTCCCGCATTAAATGGGCTTTAAAGCCGTTGCGGCGGCATAGAACGCTGTAACGGCTTTCAGCCCCAGCAGCTCCAATTTACTTACCTCCGCCGTGATCCTCTTTGGGAGGACTGCCTGACAGCCCAGGCATCCCTCCCACGGCAAATGAGGTCCCGGGGGCCATGTGATCGCTCTAAGAGTAGATATGTATATATATATTAAAATTCTACGTGTATATTTAAGTAATATTTTAACATAATTATGTGGATTAATTAGTTAAAATTTGATTGACATGCCTGGCAACCCAGGCAAAAAGTGCAGAGAATTTGAATTGCAAGCACTATATTTAACCCTGTAACTTTCCAAAACACCATAAAACGTGTACATGGGGGGTACTGTTTTACTCGGGAGACTTTGCTGAACTCAAATATTAGTGTTTCAAAATGGTAACTTGTATTACAACAATGATATTTTTAGTAAAAGTGAAGTTTTTTGCATTTTTCACACATGAACGGCACTTTTACTGACGATATTATTGTTGTAATACAAGTTACCATTTTGAAACACTAATATTTCAGCAAATATCCAGTTCAGCAAATATTCAGTTCAGCATGTACAGGTTTTATGGTGTTTTGGAAAGTTAGAGAGTCAAATATAAGGCTTGCATTTCGTTTTTTTCACATTAAAATTTGCCAGATTGGTTATGTTGCCTTTTGAGACCGTATGGTAGCCCAGGAATAGGAATTACCCCCATGATGACATACCATTTGCAAAAGTAGACAACCCAAGGTATTGCAAACGGGGTATGTCGAGTCATTTTTAGTAGCCACTGAGTCACTTAAAGGTAGGCAAACAATGTAACAAAGCAGAAGGAAATGCTAGCAGAATGCTTGGTTGTATAGGGAGAGGTATTAGCAGTAGAAAGAGGGAAGTGCTCATGCCATTGTACAGAACACTGGTGAGACCTCACTTGGAGTATTGTACACAGTACTGGAGACCGTATCTTCAGAAGGATATTGATACCTTAGAGAGGGTTCAGAGAAGGGCTACTAAACTGGTTCATGGATTGCGGGATAAAACTTACCAGGAAAGGTTAAAGGATCTTAACATGTATAGCTTGGAGGAAAGACGAGACAGGGGGGATATGATAGAAACATTTAAATACATAAAGGGAATCAACACAGTAAAGGAGGAGACTATAATTAAAAGAAAAAAAATACCACAACAAGAGGACATAGTCTTAAATTAAATTAGAGGGGCAAAGGTTTAAAAATAATATCCGGAAGTATTACTTTACTGAAAGTGTGTCAGGATTACAGAATGATCCAGCACGTAGAATTGTGTAACACAGAGGACTGATAGGTAACGTATACCGGACCTTAGAATGGCCGGACTAACGTACCAAAGAATAGTCAGCAATAGCCGAGGTCAAGGGAAACAGAAAGAGACACAACGATAAGGAAAAGCCAGGGGTCAGGGAAGCCAGAAAACAGGGAAGTCAAAAACAATACCAAAGTCAAATAACCAGAATTGCCAGAATCAATAACGCACTCTTGGACAACCACAAGGGAAACCATGACAGGGCACTGAGCAGGATGAGAAGTGGGCATAAATACCTCTCCTCTAGATCTGATAGACTGTAACCGGCCTTTAACCCCAAAGGCAGTTACCAGGTTACCATTTGCATAATTGCTGCTCAGCATTAACCCTTCTGTGGATTTGGTTGCTGCTTGGCACAACTTTTCCTGTGTGGACAGTAAATGTCATTAACCACATTTTTATAAGCGGATGAATACGTGACAAAGTGTAGTGGATGCATGGAATAGCCTTCCAGCTGAAGTGGTAGAGGTTAACACAGTGAAGGAGTTTAAGCATGCGTGGGATAGGCATAAGGCTGTCCTAGCTATAAGATAAGGCCAGGGACTAATGAAAGTATTTAGAAAATTGGGCAGACTTGATGGGCTGATTTGGTTCGTATCTGCCGTCACATTCTGTTCTTCTATGTTTCTAAACCATTGTCTGGAAATCTGTTCATAAACAGGACTAGACATGACACAGTGTATTCACAGTAAGGACAATAAGGGTATGGGATTATCTGCCTGAAGAGGTCGTTTTATCAGAATCTGTACAAATGTTTAAACAGGGAAAAATAAAACCCACAATATTCATGGACTAGATAGAATCAGGACTAGATATAATTTTAAATATGTGGTATAACAGTTTCTTGGTACAAAAAAAGATCTGACTGCCATTCTAGGGTCAAGAATTTTATTTTAGAATGGTTTCAATTCCAAATTATACCTTATCCTACAGACTAAAGGCTGCATATTACCAGAAGAGTTTGTTGCAAAATTAGAAAGAGCTTCACACTGGGTTTTTGCTTTCTTTTTGTTCAACTGCAAAACTGATGTGTGGAATGCTAAATCTGATGGATGCAAGTCTTTTTTCAGCCTGTTTGTAACTATGTTGCGATCCAATGCTCACATTCAGTATATTTTGTAGTAAGAATCCAAATGTTCTCTGTTTATATATTATTGCTGCCCAAAAAAATGATTGTTCTTGATTTACATTTGATCAGCTACTATTCTGTTTATTATTTCAGATTTTTCTTTCTTGTTAAATAGTTAACCAATTAATTAATTAAATCAGGGCTTGACAAATTTGCTTTGAATCTAGGATCCAGCTAAAAAACTTAGGAGCCAGATTTGTTTTAAACTTACAAAGCTTTATATTCAACAACAAAAATAAAATTCTTGTTGTTGAATATATAAAGGCGCCAATTTCTAAAAGGGACACTATAGTCACCAGCACCACTATAGCTTAATGTAGTGGTTCTAGTGTCTATAGCCTGTCCCTGCAAACTCTTCTATAGCCTGTCCCTGCAAACACTGCCTATACTCTGAAAAGGCTGTAAACACAGCCTTTTCAGAGAAAAGGCATTATTTACATTGCTTCCTAGTGACCCCTCTAGTGATTGTCACTCAGACGGTCACTAGAGGTGCTTTCTGTGTCAGTGCTGCACAGTGTGCAACACCTACATTTAGCATCTGCATTGATTGATTGATTCAATGCAACTCTATGAGGAGATGCTGATTGGTGCAGCGTTTTGCAGCCAAACACATTGGACCTTGATAATTTCAGCCATAGAAGCAGGGCAAGTCGAGGGAAGACCAGTACGGTGTGGGAAAAGAAGTGAGTAAAAACACCATTCCTTTGCGAACGGAAGGGGTCTGGTCACCTAAGCACACACATCATGACACACACACACACCATGACAGACAAAAACTCATGCACACATGCACACCATGACCGACAGACACACACATGCATGCCCAGACAGTCAGAAACACACACACACATATTCCATGACAGGCACACACTCACACCACAACAGACACGAGTATTGTTGGCGGCGAGGGAGCTGTGATGTCTATGCTGTGCTCCCCAACTCGCCACTTAGTCAGATTGGGGCCGGAATATGATGTCATATCCCGGCTCCGATCTCATTAAGTGGCGTGCAGGGGAGCAGGGACATCACAGCTCCCTCACCGCACTCCTATTCACACAGCTAGCTGCCTGCCTCCACGGTCCCCCAGCATGCCAGCCCGCCTCCATAACCCCCCAGCTTTCCACCGCCTGGCCATCTGCCTCGGAGGTAAGGGGCTTGCATATCCCAGCCGACCTGGCACCTGGGGTTTGTCGAGCCCTGAATTAAATGTAACTCCATCTTCAGTCATTATCCCAGCCCCCCCCTCCTTGGTCGACTTTCTCTGTCATTGTTTCCCTTTCATTTCCCTTCTATGCTTCTTGAATGGCTTCTACATATGTATATTACTAAATTTCTTGATCACAATTCTCTACATAGTCCACTTCACAAATGGCTTCCACATTTCCCACTTTTCTAAAACTGCTCTAACCAAAATTACTGATGACTTAAAGGCCACAGCTCTATTAATAATGCTTGACCTTTCTGCTGCTCCTGATAGTGTAAATCACACTCTTCTTCTTAGTCCCATAACTTAGGCTTTTTTGTCACAGTTACTGGCGACTGCTGCAAAATCTTTGTCACTCAAAACTAAACCACTAGGAACAGCAGAATCTCTTTGCACACTTTATTCTGGTGTGACACACCAAGACAAGTGAAAATATTGGAAGAAATGGCCTAAAGTTTTTCATACAGTGGGATTTAATTATAGAGCAGCTCAATCTGTTTTCATCTTTTCTTTTTAATTCTGTGCCACCCGTGTGCTGGTAACACTCTATTCAACACAAATTGTTATTTTTTAATCAATATCCAAGTTGAATGGTGCAAATGCATTTTGGTGCATAGTCAAAAAGTATTGTTTGGGGTTCTTGGGAAACTAGTGAAAGAGAGCTCAGAAATAGAGGCAACCAGACATGCAGCCTGGCCAGCCCCCAGCTATCAGGACAATGCAGGGAGCACTGCTGAAATGTCTAATGGTGCACTCACACTCTGCTTCCCAGAGACCGTCCCCTGCTGTAGTTTCCCTGGTGTCTTCAGATGTGGAGCAGCACCCAAAAATCTAATCTGTCATACCAATAGCGGGGCAGGTAGATTTGTATATGCATTCTCGCCAGGGAGAATAAATAACTAAATAAATCAAAAGCTTGCTTGGGCCTATTACAATTTGTGGGCATTAAGTTTTAGATCTAATAGACCCTAAATTAATCTGCCTATAAAGTTGACAGAGATTATTATTTTATGTTTTTTAGATCATCTCTCAAACTCCATTTGTGGACATCACATAGCATGTATAAATAAACTAAAAGAATTAAGACCAAGTGTAGATAGAACTAGGGCCTCCTAGAGAGGCTATTATACATCCTTCAAGATTAGAGTTACTGTGTGATGTTTACAGACCTTGAATCACTTGGAGTGCCTGGGCTCTTATGTGTAGGGAATCAGTGGTGTCCTGTCATCATAAGCTTTTTGGGATTGTTTTCTTGTAATAGTATGAGCTGTCACAGCCTCAAAGGAAATGTATCTGTAATTGCACCTTCTTTCCTCCTTGTCTGAAACAAGTGATTGAGCTGCATTAGAACATTGCTACACCTCTGATAATATGCAGCCTTTAGTCTGTAGGATAAGGTATAATTTGGAATTGAAACCATTCTAAAATAAAATGAAGATGGTCCGTTAGAAATCCATATTAAACTGCCATGCTTCTGTTAAAAAGGGTCCACAATTTATTTGTAAGACTAGAGCTTTTTGGAACTATAGAAACTAGAGGGGTTCTATTACACATTAATTAATGATGGATGTGTATTTACAAACACCTTATTGTTATGAGGTAGGGTTTTCCCCTTTAAACTACCCATTACTGTCTTTGTTTCATGGGTAAGTGGCCCCAGGATGGAAATATAATTTAATACATTGTAATGTCTGTGCCCAATGGCTCAGGACTGTTCCAGCACTGCCCAAAACCCAATGACACTTTCTTGTGGCAATTCATACTCTACTTGCTTTACCGCCCTCTTCTTCAGATGTTATGTTCCTTTCATTTTCTCTCTGGTTCATTTCCCATCTCACGATCAATATCCTGCCACTAGGCCAGAGATTTTCTAGGTAGAAATTGGACCTCTTTATTCCCTGTGTAGTTTCTCTACTTTATTCCCCATGGCCATATTCTCCCACTGCACAAATCAATGCATCTCAAAAGTGCCTTCTATCCTGTTTTCTCCCTGTTCTTCTTCCTCAGCTGTATTTTCCCCAATTAATATCCCATAGTCATACTCCATCAATTCATATGCGCAGCCATATACCTCAAATCAACCTACCCCAGTCATTTACCTCAAGCTCATCTCACCATAGCCACCTCCACATAAAGGTATGTTATATTCACCAAAACTGCTTAATGAAGCAGTTTTTGTGTATAGATCGTGCCCCTGCAGTCTCACTGCTCAATTCTCTGCCGTTTAGGAGATAAATCCCTTTGTTTATGCAGCCCTAGCCACACCTCTCTGCATGTGACTTGCACAACCTTCCTAAACATTTCCTGTAAAGAGTGATCTAATGTTTAAACTTCCTGTATTGCAAATTCTGTTTAATTAAGAATTTTTACCTCCTACTCTGTTACATAGCTTGCTAGACCCTGCAGGAGCCCACTGTATGTAATAAAGTTCAATTTACAGAGCCATTTAACCACTTTGTTTTCACGCAGGCTGTGTCAGTCACAGCTGTGGTGACATTGAATGTCACCACAACAGCCAGGGGAGGTTTTGCTGGGGCATAAATAGAAACAAAAATGATGTCACTCCTAATTGGCAGATAATTAAGCAGTGACACAAAAACTGCCTTATTAAGAAAAAGTTGTTTTGGTAACTATAGTGTCCCTTTAATACTCCCAGTTAGTCTCCTCCATCACATGTCTTTAGTGTTGTCTAACAGTACATCTCCATTAAGTCTCCTCACCGCCATATCTCCCAATTAGCACAACTTTTCTAAGTGCTCATATTGTAACTCAATGTGGGTAACTTGAAAAAGGTTTTTGCAGCAAAGACCAGAGAGTTGGCACATTACCACTATGATTAGTTGTACTTCTCCTAATGTTTAGAGTGTCTTTGAATTATGTATTTCTTTTAACCCTAGCTAGGAATTTCAAGGTCTAAGGCAATTAAACATATGAGACATTTATTTATTTTGTAATACACACTTCCATTCCAGTATGCTGCTGATATAAACAATGTGTGTTTGTCTCTCCATTTTCACAAGAAATGGGTGTTTCCTCCAGGTGATCTTACACTATCATTGGTACACATAATGCATTGTCTACATTTTGTGTGCCAACCATTTTACTCTTTGCAGGCCAGCAGATGGCACACCTAAAACAAACACATAAAACAAACGTTCCCATATAAACGCACCCTCTAACAGCTTGGTACTAGAATTACATTGAAAACTGAACCCCTTGACCGGATTGTTTGCAAAACACTCATGGTTTCCTAAAAATATATTTTTTTAAATAATATTACTATCGGAAGATACATATTAAATCAAATACCTTAAACAATTCTTATATAGTTATAAACAATAATCTATTGCATTATTTAAAAAGCATACGTACACTGCAGCCACTCACAATAAATAGCAATTCTATATCTATGTATACATTTAAACTCTGGGAAATAATTTAGCATAGGTTGTTATTCAATAAAATCCTAATTGCAAACCTGACAGAAATATGATGACTTATCCAACACAGCTATAGTCAACATATTGCAGTTTTGATTTCAATTTGGAACTCTGTGTATATTTCCAAATGTTTATACTTAAAAGCTTTGGTGCAATACATTGCGATCTGTGCAAAATGTTTACGATTTTTATGCGTCTTAAAGTGTTTCCAATATTTTTCACTTGCTCACTTTCGGGTCCCAGTGGTCAGTAATGGAGACCACTGTCAGACTGGACTGGCAAGTTTGGATCCCTAATCGTAGAAAAATGCAAGTAAAAGCAAGACTTCTTAACAAACTTAGGGTGGTTGTTGATAAAGGAGGAATTCACCCTAGTGGGTGTTTCCACAGATGCTGCATGGATGCCTGTTGCCAAACTCAGTACTAGTTTACTCATAGAAGAACACACATAGGGAGCTGATGAAGCACTCTCTGCCGTGTCCTCTGGAAACCGTTTCCTGGTGCTTCCATATGTGGGACACCTGAGAACCCACCCAGGATGGCAGTACAGGACGTTACAATTAGGATTGTCTGCCTGAATCAGGACTAGGCAAAAGGAAGAGAATGGTCCGTAAACAAGCTGGATATGTAGAAGAGAAGATGAGACAACTTCATAATTTCTGTCTACTGTTGTGATGACAAAATTAAAGGAGACCTTGTATACTCCTGCTTTAGTTTTTAAGGACTCTGTACTATTGGCTTGGAGAGCATTCTGCATATTTTCATTTTATTTATGTTTTTAATCTGTTTTGATTTGATAGGTGGCTAGGACTCTTATTGTCCACATAACAGCTACCCACTATTTTATTATAGCTCTTGTCATTTCTCAAAGTTTTTAGTATTACTTACAGTGTTTGTGTGCACATTTTTTTCACAAACATTTTATTGAGAACGTTGCATAAATGTTAGACGTTAAATATATATGGTCAATAAGTTTATAAAAGTGGAAACAACAATTTATGAGAGAAGGAGTCCCAAGTAGAAAAATCCTGGGTGTCGACTCCCAAAAATAGATGGTATTACCCACATGGAAAGATAGCAGCGCAATAGAGTTTATAAAGTGATATAATAAAAAAGAAAGATTGGCATTAAAACATCTCTGCTGAGTGTGCTTTTTAGTTATTGGAGATGTATACTGAGGCAGGCAGGGTAATTTATTATTGAGGCAGAGCTCTGTTCATATTGCAGAGCTAATTCATATTAGAGGCGGTTTGTCCACATGGTACTTACCTATTTGATTTGTAAACCGAATTTAAAGGATCACTATAGTGTCAGGTAAACATATAGTGGTCCCCCTCCCGTGGCGCTGAAGGGATTAAAACCCCTTCAGCCACTTACCTTATTCCAGCGCCGGGCTCCCTCGACGCTGGTGACTTCTCCTCCCCCGTCTGACGTCAGCAGAGCCGAATGCGCATCGCGCATTCAACGTTTCTATAGGAAAGTATTTCTCAATGCTTTCCTATGGACGCTCTGCGTGATGGAACCATAATATGCCTCGAGCGTCGCAGATGTGCCTCTAGTGGCTGTCCAAACCCAAAATGTAAACATAGCAGTTTCTCTGAAACTGCTCTGTTTGCATCTGAAGGGATAAAACCTGAGGGACCTGGCACCCAGACCACTTAATTGAGCTGAAGTGGTCTGGGTGACTATAGTGTCCCTTTAACCTCTGGTTGATTTATTTCAGTTTTGAATTGAGGTCTGCCTCACAGATTTTACATTTGTACATTGACACAGTTTATTATTTTCAGAGAGTTTGTTGGAGGGTTAAAATGTTGCAAGGTTTTGCTTGCATCATGATATCATGATGGTTACATTTGTATTCAACCTAATCCATCCCACTAGATCAGTGATGGCGTACCTATGGCACGCGTGCCACAGGTGGCACGCCGGGCCCTTTCTGTGGGCACGCGGCCACAGGTTCGCCATCAATGCAGAGTAGGCACCTGCCTGCCCGAAACGGCAGGCGCCTACTCTGCTTCCGGGTCGGGAGGCAGGGGGAGGGATCTAGGAAGCAGCTCCCCTGTCCTCCCGCGCGATGCTGTGTGGAGCGTTGCCACGCATTACCATGGCAACGCTCCACACAGCATTGCGCAGGAGGACAGGGGAGCTGCATCACAGATCCCTCCCCCTGCAGTGCTTACCACCACCGGACCACCAGGGATGGCTGTGTCCCCCCCCCCCACTTCATTAAAGGTAAGAAGGAGGGGGGGGGTATACTGACACACAGCACCCTTACCCCCCAGAAGTACCCTTACCCCCAAGCACCCCTACCCCCCAGCAGTACCCCTACCCCCCAGCAGTACCCCTACCCCCCCAGCAGTACCCCTCACCCCCAGCAGTACCCCTTCTTTAGAACAGGTGCGCAAAATTGCACAGCATATTCAATATGTGGTCTTACCAGTGATTTATAAAGAGGTAAATGATATTCTCGCCCCGAGAATGAATACCCTTTTTCATGCATGACAATACCTTACTGGCCTTGGCCACTGCTGATTGACATTGCACATTGTTGCATAGTTTGTTGTCTATAACAGTACCCCCTACCCCTCCCAGCAGTACCCCTACCCCCACACACAGTACCCCTACCCCCAGCAGTACCCCTACCCCCCCACAGCAGTACCCCTACCCCCCACACACAGTACCCCTACCCCCCACACACTTTTTCTAGTCCCATAATATCCTTCTTTAGAACAGGTGCGCAAAATTGCACAGCATATTCAATATGTGGTCTTACCAGTGATTTATAAAGAGGCAAAATGATATTCTTGTCCCGAGAATGAATACCCTTTTTCATGCATGACAATACCTTACTGGCCTTGGCCACTGCTGATTGACATTGCACATTGTTGCATAGTTTGTTGTCTATAACAGTACCCCTACCCCCCAGCAGTACCCCACCCCCACACACAGCACCCCTACCCCAGTACCCCTACCCCCCACAGCAGTACCCCTACCCCCACACACAGTACCCCTACCCCCACACACACAGTACCCCTACCCCAAGCAGTACTCCTACCCCCAGTACCCCCTAGCCCCCACACACAGTACCCCTACCCCCCACACACACAGTACCCCTACTCCCCCCAGCAGTACCCCCTACCCCAGCACCCTTACACATACAGCACACACACACACACACACACACAGCAACCCCACACACACAGCACCCCCACATACACACACAGCACCCCCACACACAGCACCCCCACACACACAGCACCCCCCATACACACACAGCACCCCCACACACACACAGCACCCCCCCACACACACAGCACCCCACACACACAGCACCCCACACAAACACAGCACCCCACACATACACACAGCACCCCTCACATACAACACACACACACACGCACCCCCCACACAAGCACCCCCCCACACACAGCACCCCCTACCTCAATGCAGTATGTGTGTATTCAGCAGTGTGTGTGTGTGTGTGTGCGTGTATTCAGCAGTCTGTGTGTGTTTGCGTGTATTCAGCGGACTGTGTGTGTGTACTCAGCAGTCTGTGTGTGTGTACTCAGCAGTCTCTGTGTGTGTGTGTGTACTCAGCAGTCTGTGTGTGTGTGTGTGTGTACTCAGCAGTCTGTGTGTGTGTGTACACTCAGCAGTCTGTCTGTATGTGTATTCAGCAGACTGTGTGTGTGTATTCATCAGTCTCTGTATTCAGCAGTCTTGTGTGTGTGTATTAATCAGTCTCTGTATTCAGCAGTCTTGTGTGTGTGTGTGTGTGTGTGTGTGTGTGTATTCAGCAGACTGTGTGTGTGTATTCAGCAGTCTCTGTATTCAGCAGTCTTGTGTGTGTGTGTGTGTGTGTGTGTGTATGTGTATTGAGCAGACTGTGTGTATGTATTCAGCAGTCTGTATGTGTATGTATTGCATTTGTTGGAGATACTAATAAATATAAGCTTAATTTTATCTATTTATATCATTATTTAAAATTTGTATAATTGAACTCTCTGTGTTCTTTTAAAACAAAAGTTATTAGTTCGGACAACAGTACGAGTTGTTTTTTCTAAACTTAATCCTCAGTATTTGGGTTTAATTGCCGTGTTGGCACTTTAAGGAGAAAAAAAGTTGGCATGTATTGCGGTTTGGGCACTCGGGCTCAAAAAGGTTTGCCATCACTGCACTAGATTATATACTTTTCTCACAAGTTTTTAGTTAGTGATTCATGCTATAGCTTTCCAGTTTAGACTTTTGTCTGTTATTATATGTATGTATGTATTATTTTCCTTTGGTTTGTGGGTGTGTATTTTAATGGATTTTGATAAAAAACAAGTTTTAGTCACAATACATTGTTGTGTCTTGGTTCAGAGTCTTTCTATCTATAATCATTAAAATGATATAATGTGTCATATCTTGAGCGGCACACAATGGGAGATGAAGTGATTTCATAGGTTGAACACCAAGTTTGAGTCTTATAGATTTCCATGCCTTTATTGTGATTGCCAAAAGAGGATTAGTAGCACTTTGAGGTGGTAATAAGTTATACTGGCCTTTCATGCTATGGGATAGGCTACTAGAAATATTGTTGAAAATTGTGGTTGGGATCCTGTCCAGTCTAGTACTAGAATGTGTAGTCTGACTCTCTATTTTTGTTTATTGGGTACATTTAAGCCTCCATGAAATTTTAATTTGTTTTATTTTAATTATGCCTATTCTGGGATTAGAGGCTTTTCATATGTTTACAGGCTATCTAACTAGGCACTTTGTATAAAAGTGCTTCAATGGCTTGTTCTCAGCCCCACGAGTAGTGCTCTCTTTTCCACAATTGTACAGAATATGTCGGCACTTAAACATGCCAGTAATAAATAATAAAAAGTAGGAATTGCAGTACTTTTTTTTTTTTTTTTTTAATGGAGGGCTCATCTTTTTTGAAAAATTTGAGTTGGGAGCACTTGGAGTGGATTAAGTATTTTAAGAAAGCTGACTATTTTATATAAATGTATCCATTCAAGAAGAGTAAGGGACAAAGACTTCCTCCTGTCTAGTTCTTAGTGTGTGCACATTGTTAATGAAACCAATCAGTATTTGGTATTGTCCATGTATCAACACTACACATAAATTGTGCTTAATTCTATCTCACATGTTTACTTCAACTAGAAGACATGGATCATAATTCATACGCCCATCCTCCACACACACACCACAACTGTTTTCTTTTTCACTCTTGGAAGAATGAATCTCACTCTACTAAGATTAATGCATTAATAGTGTAGCCATGAGGCATTACTAATTTGTATACGTATTTTGGTATAAATCATGATCTACCTATATGTTAGTTGAGACTTGGCCCTGACGTATAATTAACCTTAATGTTATAATGCCAAACGATCTTTCTTTGCCAACAGCAAAGACATTAATATTGATTGTATATGATAATATGGTTATATATACATTTATTATATTGAGTTTGATTTATGCATCTACACTATACATTGTTACATAGTTATATCGTTACATAGTTACATAGTTACTTGCGTCCATCAAGTTCAGCCTTCCTCACATTTGTTTTTTGCTGTTGATCCAAAAGAAGGCAAAAAAAACCAGTTTGAAGCACAATTTTGCAACAAGTTAGGAAAAAAATTCCTTCTTGACCCCAGAATGGCAGTCAGATTTATCCTTGGATCAAGCAGTTATTACCCTACATTGAAAGATTATATCCTTGAATATTCTGTTTTTGCAAGTATGCATCTAGTAGCTGTTTGAACATCTATATGGACTCTGATAAAACCACTTCTTCAGGCAGAGAATTCCACATCCTGATTGTTCTTACAGTAAAAAAAAACCTTTCCTTTGCCTTAGATGAAATCTTCTTTCTTCCAGTCTAAACGCATGGCCTCGAGTCCTATGTAAAGTCCGGTTTGTGAATAGATTTCCACACAATGGTTTGTATTGGCCCTGAATATATTTGTATAATGTTATCATGTCCCCTCTCAGGCGACATTTTTCTAAACTAAATAGGTTTAAATTGTTAACCTTTCTTCATAGCTGATATGTTCCATTCCTTTTATTAATTTTGTAGCCCGCCTCTGCACTTTTTCTAGTCCCATAATATCCTTCTTTAGAACAGGTGCGCAAAATTGCACAGCATATTCAATATGTGGTCTTACCAGTGATTTATAAAGAGGCAAAATGATATTCTCGTCCCGAGAATGAATACCCTTTTTCATGCATGACAATACCTTACTGGCCTTGGCCACTGCTGATTGACATTGCACATTGTTGCATAGTTTGTTGTCTATAACAATTCCCAAGTCCTTTTCATGTGTTGTTATCCCTAAATTGCTTCCATTAAGTGTATACATTGATTGTGTATTCTTTACGCCGAAGTGCATAACTTTGCATTTTTCAACATTAAATTTCATCTGCCATTTGAGTGCTCAGTCCCCCAGTCTATCTAAATCCCTCTGCAGCAAAGTAATATCTTGCTCACATTGTATTATTTTACAAAGTTTTGTGTCATCTGCAAACACTGAAACATGACTTTCAATTCTGTCTACAAGATCATTTATAAATTTGTTAAATAGAAGGGGTCCCAGAACAGACCCTTGAGGGACACCACTTGCCACCTCTGTCCAGCTTGAAAATTTACCATTAATGACAACTCTTTGTACTCTGTTTTTAAGCCAATGTTCTACCCAAGAACAAGCATTTTCATCTAGACCGATTTCTTTGAGTTTGAACACTAATCTATTGTGTGGAACTGTATCAAATGCCTTGGCAAAATCCAAATAGATCACATCCACTGCAACACACTGATCTATACTTCTACTTACTTCTTCGTAGAACGCAATCAAGTTAGTTTGACATGACCTGTGCTTCATAAAACCGTGCTGATTTTTGCTGATAACCATGTTCTTCTCAAGGAATTCTTGAATATTATCCCTTAATAACCTTTCAAATATTTTACCAGCCACAGAAGTTAAGCTCACAGGTCTATAATTTCCAGGCAAAGATTTTGAACCCTTTTTGAATATAGGAACCACATCTGCCTTCCTCCAAAGATTTTGAACCCTTTTTGAATATAGGAACCACATCTGCCTTCCTCCAATCCTCCAGAACACTTCCTGAAAGAAAAGAATCTTGAAAGATTAAAAACAGAGGTTCACTTATTTCTACACTTAGTTCCTTAAGTACACGTGGATGGATACCATCAGGCCCTGGAGCTTTGTTTATATTAACTTTCTTTAGTTGCTACAGCACCTTGTCTTGAGTTAACCAATTACAATTATTCTGCAAGTTTTTAGTAGCAATCATTTGCACATCTATTGCCATGGGTTCTTCCTTAATAGATACAGAGAAGAAATAGTTATTTAAAATTCCTGCCTTTTCCTGGATAATGTAGAAAAGATTATTACACATTGAAGCATCTTACCGATACCTGTCTGAATATAAATTCTTATTTTTAATATTAAACTATTCATATTTTACCTCCTTGACATTGGATCTGAAAGGACACATTGAAATGATCTGTCGTAAGGTTAGGGTGTAGAGAGCACCCTCTGCCCTTGCTTCTTCTCTGTCTGTGGCTTATACTGACACAATTAGGATGTACCATTGCTGCTAATACCTTATCTCCTACTCAAATATGTAATATGTAGGCTAAATTTTAATTTTAAATGTCACTTTCATGGTTTTAATTCAGTGCAACTGTGCTGTTATGAAATTAGGTTAATAACATTTCATCTATGGAATATGAGCATACCTTGAAGTCTATATTCCTATATATATCAGTTGCCAGCACAATAGTTTTTTCACCACCATCCAAGCAAAAGCTTTTGAAGAAATATAATGCTGATGCCTCTAATTCCATTCAACAGCGCTTAGTACAGTAAGTATGAAGGGGCTCTGGCAGCTCATTTGAATAGAAATTTCATAAGCTGGTTATATCACTTGACTGCATGCACAATAATGAATTTATTAGATTGGGTTTACATAAACCTACATATGACTGGGTATTTCAGCTAGAACATAGAATGCAGATAAGTAATCAATCAGCTCAACCTCTGAGCTCTACTTTAGAACCTGTGAATATCATGTGTCATCAGGTCAGTTTGTGTTGCCTTACACGGGTGCTTAACATCTTATGAGAAAGGGAATGGTACTATTGCATATTTCTTATACTTAGAGAATAGAACAAAAATATATCCGGGGACAATACAAACCATTGTGTGTAAATCTATTCACAAACCGGACTTTACATAGGCCACAAGATCAAGCTTTTAGATTGTGTCTAAGGCAAAGGAAAGGTTTTTTTACTGTAAGAATAATAAGGATGGGGAATCCTCAGCCTGAAGAAGTGGTTTTATCAGAGTCCATACAAATGTTCAAACAGCAACTAGATGCATACTTGCAAAAACAGAATATTCAAGGATATAATTTTTCAATGTAGGGTACTAGCTTCTTGATCCAAGGATTAATCTGGCTGCCATTCTGGGATCAATAAGGATTTTTCCCCCTAGTTTTCTGCAAAATTGGAATTGCTTCAAACTTTTTTTTTGCCTTCTTTTGGATCAACAGCAAAAAACAAATGTGAGGAAGGCTGAACTTGATGGACACAAGTCTCTTTTCAGCCATGTAACTATGTAAGAATTTGCAGATTGTTATGTGATGGATCAATGAAAAACATAATGTTTTGGTTTGTGGGGGGAGGAGGGGAGGGGATTTTATTTGATAATGTGATAACTGCTGTTCATACTTCAGGAACATAAACTTAATGTATGTAAGACTAAGTATCACTTTTTTTTTTCCCCAACTTAATTGTGCTTCTTACAGTAGAGTCATATGTGTGCAGTGCTGATTATCTTATAAACTGTATTATATGTCAATATTTGTACAGCGGCTCAGTGTCATGGGGATTATAGTAATCAAAAGACTTGCAGTTTCCATGCAGCCTCTTTAATTAAGTTAATTCAGACATTAGTGTGTCACAGAGAAAGTCTCTCAAGGGGCAAATATTTCATTTATCACCACTTATTCAAAATGCTTCATTATATTGCATTGCATCCAAGAAGTTTAATTTTCAAAATGAAGACTAAAATGAGCATCCAGAAGCTTTACTAACTGAATATTAAGTGTGCAGACAGGGTACAGACAAAGGGTTACATGATTGAAAGTTTACAATATTTATTTCACATTTATTAATCTGCATTTACTCAATTTTATTATCCTTTCAATTACAAATAATAGGCTGTTTAGAGGATTGAATACTATAGGTACTAATCATTTTTTGTTTATTATTTTGTGTTTGTTTTAAAGGTGAAAGAATGGCTTTGTTTGAATTGCCAGATGCAGAGAGCATTAGGAATGGACATGACTACAGCCCCTCGATCAAAAAGCCAGCAGCAACTGCACTCCCCTTCTCTTTCTCCATCACATTCCCCGGCCAAACAAACAAAATCTCAAGGTTCTGCTCAGTCATTGCCTCCGCACTCACAATCTCATCCCCATCTTTCACAGTACCAAACTCAGCCCAAACCATTGGAGCATGCTCAGCCCCAACTGCAGCATCAAACCCAGCTGAAACCACAGCAGCAATCTCCAATACAGCCACAGCAGCACATTCAGCCACCACTTCAAAAGCATCCACAGCAACAGTCGCAGCAGCATCAGAAATCACAGGTCCAACCACAAACCCAGCAACATCCACAAATGCAACCACATCCGAATCAGCATTCCCAGCCGCCAACTCAGCACCAACAAAAGACTCAACACCAACCCCAAGCTCAGCATAAATCACTAACTCAAAGTAAGCCACAAACCCAAAATCAAGGTCAAACTCACCATAAGCCCCACATGCAACATCATCCACAAACGCATGCAAAAACCGGTATGGAGACCTCATTTGGACCAACGCAAGTGGAAAATGGTCATGGTTCAACTGCTATACCTCCCCAACATGGAAAAACTGTCCAGCAAAAAGAACAGATAAGCCAAGGACATACAAAGCCCACTGCCCCTCAGGACATATTGCGGTCTTCCCCCCAACATTCACAAGCTAAATCTTCACCAGGTGAACAAAGAAAGGCATTAGGGAGCTCTCCAGCAAAAACTCCAGCAGCTGCTGCTCATGGAAACCATGACCAAGCCCAGGAAGGTCTTACTGGAAAATTATTTGGTTTTGGGGCTTCTCTTTTGAACCAAGCGAGCACACTTATTTCAGTTCCAGCAGAGACAACCCCACAAAGTCAGGCATCACCTGGCAAAGTGTCTCCAAAAATAGTCTTTAGTGATGCAAGTAAAGACATTGGAACAAAACCCCAAGGAGCTGCTTCTGCTGTGCCGAGCAAAATTGAGAGTTCTTCAGTTCACAAACAAGGGAAGATTGAACATAAGCCAAAGGAAGTGCCGAAAGTCTTGTGCCCATTGTGCAAAACTGAACTTAAAGTAGACTCCAGTGATCCTCCTAATTATAACACATGCACATCATGTAAAAAACAAGTGTGTAACATGTGTGGATTCAACCCAACCCCTCACCTGGTGGAGGTAAGGACTTGTATATTAAATTCACGTTTTGGTGTTTGTTTTTTGTACTTCCAAAAAAACATTTGACTGTGCCAAGTTTTCTTGGACTATACAGAATAATATGTTATTTAATGCAACTTGCATAATTTGGATATCTGTCCAAACAATGGTAATTTACATGCTTCTCAACTACTGGTATTGTTCAATTATTTTATTGAAATTAGATTTATGCAATGATTAACCATCTTGACATTTAGCTTGGTGTGATTTAAGAAATGTATACAAACCATACAATGATTTAGAAATAATATTATTATTTTTTTAACCAGAATATTTGATTTCAAACTTTCTTTCCTTTTAATAGCCATTGATGCCAGTTACTAAATCTAATTATGCACCTACACTCCTTTGTATTTTAATAACACTCCATTTACTCTTATTAATTCTGTGCTCTCAGGCACAGAGTGTGACATATTGTATAATTTGTGCATCAACATCAGTTGGAGTTATTAGTTGTTTATTAAATATTTAGCTCATATAGACATACATAGGTGTGACGAGCTTAAAGGCAGCTGTTCAGTGCATTGGGTTTCATTGATGAAAGGCTTGTTGACAGTTTAGGTTTGTAGTCTTGATCCCTCTTGATGATAAAGGTACATAAAGAAAAAACATACTAACATAAGTGATTTTCCTTTAATTCATTGCTTAGGGGTTCCCCATTACTCATAGCTCATAAAATAACATTTCCACAACTTGATCTTGTGGTTAGAGCTGCAGTTTCCCTTGTGTAACCTAACAATTTAATTAGTAAATATGGTGGTTAATGCTCGACAGGCTCAAGTGAAATTAATAAACACTGCTGAACTTCACAGAGCAGCAATTTTATTTTCTCTTTATTTTGAAGTAAGTTTGTTACAAAATAGAAAAATAATGTGGGCAAAATAAATGTGAACTGTTTTCCCCCTTTCCAAAACACATGAAAACAGGCAGAATAAAAAAGAAGAGCACAAGATCTAAAGACTAAGAGATTGATATGATGGGAAAAGAGTAAAGAGTTAGCAGCTTTGGCTTAAATGTGTAATCTCCTCTGGATGTAGAAACTGAACCTTCAAAGAAAGGCTATAGTAACATATTTTTTTTTTTTTTTTCTTGTAGGAATAGGTTATCAGAATAAAATACTATTTGTGGGTCACTTTTTTAAAAATAAATGTATAAATGTATGAGCTAGTAAAGCAGCTATTTTAAATTAGATAAATCTGTACCTAAATTAAATCTGGATGAAGAATGTCCGATTAACAGTGTAATGCCATTTATTACTATCACACTACATGTTTAAGATACTCTATAGTGAGCAGAAGTTGATGTAGCTTGTTGATCTCAAATGCTGCACCCCCTTTCCTCCTATTTATAGGTGTAAGTTGTAGAGAATAAAGTATGTGTACTTTTAGAAATTTATGGAAGCTATTATTTGTTAGACATTTGATCACAAACCGCTAGCACCTTTTTTTTTTAATAATGTTTTCACATGCTACTATATCACATTGACAGATTAGTCTGAGGTTTTAGTGTTTCATTTTAACTAGCAAAGTCCACTTGCTGAAATCAATTCATTTTGCAAGTACATTTAGTTACTTTGTAGACTGCAATTTAGTTTCATTAAAATGTTAGTGCAAGTACTAGATGATCTACAGGGCTTACTTCCTTTTTTGTGAAATACATAGTATCCTTTTACTCAGCTGATACTGATTTGTCATTTTTAGAATACCTGGCACAAGAAACATGTAAACATATAGTATATTACAAGACATTTTGGGTGGTAAAGCTTGCAGTGGCATTTGCTACATCTGGACCATCAATAGACACTCGAAAATATAAAGGAACATTGTAGGGCCAGGAACACAAACATGTATTCCTGTCCCTATAGTGTTAAGAACATTGTCTAGCTCCTTGCCCCTTAAACATAGTAAAATCTTACCTTTATTCCAGTCTGCTGCTTTTGGCCCTGCCCCTGATCTGCCAGCTTGGCTGATATCAGAAGTAATGATCTTAGCCAATGACAATGCTTTCTCATAGGATTGGATTGGTTGAGCTTGTCAATTCTGATGATCTCAGCCAAAGAGGAAGGCTGGGGGGCGGAGCCAAACACTGCCTTTGCTAATCAGAACTTCTTTATTGAGATGCATTGAATCATTGCACCTCTATGAGGAAAGTCAAGTGAGACACTGAACTTTCCTCATAGAGATGCAATGATTCAATGCATCTCTATAAAGAAGTTCTGATTAGCAAAAGCAGAAATGATCTATAAACACTTTCTGGAAGAATTTTTTTGTATAGATCTTGTTGAGTACTCTAAAGGGATACTTACAGATACCAAGACTGGATTGTATAGAGTGGTGCTTAATAGAACAGTGCGTCCTAATGTACTATACTAGAGAAAAATAAGAGGTAACGCAAGGCAAAGGAGATATTGCCAGAGAGCTTTCTTTGCTGGAATTAAACTAGGTGGTAAATCTGAACATATTTTTCAGCTTCATCACTGTGAGTAGAGAATAGCATTGACACAACTAGTAGATAGTTGCAGATTTACGTTTATTATTCTAAATACTTATGTTTAGATACAGGTTTTAAGATTTTATGGTACTATGCATTTATGAAAATCTGTCCAATTGGATAGGCTATTATGGAAAAAGTTAGAAAATGGGAAAAAAAAAACATGTAGTTTTATTAGTGCTAGTTAAAACTTTAGAAACAAAGTAAAGTGGGAAGGACATTTGTAGTGTATTTTAAACCACAATTGATTACTCTTTTGAACAATAAGGCAGAAATTGCTCAGAAATCATGATAATTTAAACAATTCAGAAGAGATAATAAAAACAAAATAATGCTTGATTGCTGCCATTTTTTTCATATTCATCCCCCACACACAATCAGCTGGAATTAAGTCTTGCAATGTGTTCCTTTTCTGACTTGAATTTTAAGATGTCAGACAGTAACATAAGATGTCTGCATACTCTTAACTCACAAAACATTCTTCAATAGATAACAGTGTTTCTTTTTACTGCCCTTGTAGCATTTAACAAGACCCCACCCTTGTGGAACACTTTTTCAAAGAATTGGTTTTTAAATAATGCATTTTTACAACAAAATACTACTATAAATCCTGTTGTAGTTTGCAATATACTTAAAGGGACACTATAGTGTTAGGAATACAAAACTAGAATACAAAACTGTATTCCTAACACTACAGCATTGCCACTGCCCCTGGCCATTAAAGGGATATTATAGTGCCAGGAAAAAAGCCGTATTCCTGGCAGTATCGCTTCCCCTGCCTGTTTAAACACTTACCTGATTTCAGAGCTGAGATCTCTTGGCGCAGGCTCTGTCTCTGCATCCTCTGAATTCATTGAGAGGGGAAACCTGATGCACGTTGGTTTTAAGCCTTCCCTATAGGAAATAATTCAATCTTTGTTTTCCTATGTGGTTTTGCAAGACGCTGGACGTCCTCATGCATAGCTCTGTAATACAGTAGAAAACGCCTCTAGTTATATTTGTATAATATATGTCTATATATCATATATATAATGTCATACTAAGTGTATTTTTATATTAATATGTACATATATTAATATAAAAATACTTATAATTAAATTACACACGTGTATATATATATATATATAATATCTATAATAACTATATATACTGTAGATATATATTATTATAAAATACAAATAAGTAATTTAAATTAAAAAATGTAAAAATAATAAAAATGTAAAAAATATATCTATGTGAAATTTTATTCTAACTGTATTTTGATATTAATGTGTGTATATATATATATATATATATATATATATTTATATCAAAATACACTTAGAATGAAATTGTATATATACCTATGTATATATAAATAAATAAAAATAATACGAAATATACATATGTCCATATACAAAATTACATAAATAATTATATAAATATACACGCAGACTTCAAATATATAAATATGCATATATATTTAAATTCTACGTGCGTATTTATGTAATATTTTTACATCATTTAAGTCATTTTATTGATTGCAATTTGAGGGACCTGCCTGCCAACCCAGGCCGAAAGTCCAGAGAATTTAATTTGCTAGCACTGTATTTTACCCTGTAACGTTCTACGACACCGTAAAACCTGTACATGTTTTACTCGGGTGACTTCGCTGAACACAAATATTAGTGATTCAAAACAGTAAAACATATCACAACAATGATATTGTCAGTGAAAGTGACTTTTTTTGCATTTTTCACACACAAACTGCACTTTTACTGATGATATAATTGTTGTGATACGTTTTCCAGTTTTGAAACACTAATATTTGTGTTCAGCAAAGTCTCCTGAGTATAACAGTACTCCCCATGTACAGGTTTTATAGCGTTTTTGAAAGTTACAGGGTCAAATATTTTTACATTAAAAATGGCCAGGTTGGTTACGTTGCCTTTGAGAGCTTATGGTAGCCCAGGAGTGAGAATTACCCCCATGATGGCATACCATTTGCAAAAGAAGACAAACCAAGGTATTGCAAATGGGGTATGTCCAGTCTTTTTTAGTAACCACTTAGTCACAAACACTGGCCAAAATTAGCGTTTTTTACTTTTTTCACACACAAACAAATATGAACGCTAACTTTGGCCAGTGTTTGCGACTAAGTGGCTGGACATACCCCATATTGAATACCCTGGGTTGTCTACTTTAAAAAAAATATGTACATGTGGGGTGTTATTCAGAGATTTATGACAGATAGTGATGTCCCGAATGGTTCGCCGAATGGTTCGCGAACGGTTCGCCACAGACTCATCATTGAGTAAACTTTGACCCTGTACCTCACAGTCAGCAGACACATTCCAGCCTATCAGCAGCTGACCCTCCCTCCCAGACCATCCCAAGGCAGTGCTTACAGCAAAATGCCTGCAGGTACATACTATACTCACCAGAACAACTACATTTAATAGTTTCAATCTCAGGAATACAAATTTCTTAAACATAGGAATTAAGTAAACATAATATAAAAATCCAGGGACTGGATTGTTCTCTATAAGTGGAGGAAACTCATCATATGTAGGAAGATCTAGAATAAGGCTGTGGATTTTTTTTTTTGCCAAGACACAACACTGCTTTATATAGGATGGCTGTTTAAAATGTGTTTGCCCTTGTAGGTAACCACATAATTTTTGAATGTTCACAGCATGCTTGGGTGAAGTGTCAGGTTATACGTATTTTTATTCTTCAGGTGAAAAGATAATAACTTGATATCCTGCCAAGTGACCTACTGTTGGCAGACAAGACTTTCGTACCACAGACCAGCCAAGACCATCTTTGGTAACTGTTCAGCTACCGGGACAAAACACATCACCCACCCACTGATATACAAGACTGCTGCTGTAATTGGCTAGTATATGTGAGTTACACTGCATCAATCTATTGTTCTGCTGAAATTTGGGACCAAAAATATAGACAGATGAAGCAGCTGCACAGTGTTTATCTCAGTCAGAAGCAGAATCCTTTTGTATTCTTTAAACAGAACACAGCTCTGTAACTTACAATTGTTCAACATGTGGGAAGCTCTCTGGAGCGGCATATAAAAGTCTGATTATATGGATTCATTATAGGAATCAACCCTTTATTTTTTATGTTGACGAATACATCAAATAAACAATATACTTCACTTTAGTAGGCAGGAAATAGAATTCAATGTTGCCTCATTTTTATTTATTTTTTTACATGTATGTTATGCCTAACTGCGAAATATGTATTATGGGAAAATAATGCCATTAAGCGGTTCTGAAGACAGCATAATAAACCACAAGACCGTAATGACTCCAGAACTCCAAGAGTTATTGTTCCCATAGTTCACACTTCACCGTTATGCATATTTTATATTACATGACATTTGTAGGTTAGTGTTCTTGTAAGTGTTCATATAGTGTAGGGTGTTAGGGTTAGTATTAGGTTATTGTAGTGGATGTTTCAGTGTAGTGTAGAGGTCTATACGTAGTTTATTAGGGTAGTTTTATTGTTAGGGTACTGCAGGGGTTAATTTTTAATATTAGTGTAGTGTATTAGGGTAATGTAAATTGGGATTAGTGGGATTAAGGGGGGTATTTTACAGTAGGAGCAGCACTCGGACATACATTTCTCAATGCTGTTTAGGATTAATGGAAGTTACAACCCCAGGCAGCAGCAAGTTAAACTGCTGTCATTAAAATGATAGGAGGAGGTCATGCTTGGGAGTGTAACTCCTGCTAAAGCTCATGCAGCATGTATGTCATAGTCCTTCCCGGGATGGACCTCCAGACTGCACAAAGGATGCTTCATTGTACATCCATTATCTATTTATTATGAGAAATAATTGCTTTGTCTGTGCACGTTGAAATAATGGACTAACCATGTGTATGTATGTGTGAGTGTGTATATTATGTCTGTCTGTCTGTCTGTCTGTCTGTCTATCTATCGTTGTTCTTTTGTATATGTTTAAACCACTCTAACGGATTCTGCAGTGAATTGCCTGATGGCTTTGCAGTGCCAAAAGGGAGTGTCTGGGAGGCCATTAGTGGCAGCATAATGGAAGCAGACTGCAGGTTTATACTAGATTACGAACAGTTCTGGAAAATGTTCATGCATTACTCACCAGTCTAGAGCAATATATTAGCTACTGCATTATGCGAGTATAAAGCATAGCCCATCAATTCTAGAACTACAATTCCTTTGTTAGTCTGGCAGGCTTAAGCTTGGCAAAGCATCATGGTGCTTATAGTTTTATAACAGCTGTGATTTGACTTTTGGATACAACTGTAAAAAGAAGGTTGGATTAAAGGATCACTATAGGGTCAGGAACACAAACATGTATTCCTGACCCTATAGTGTTAAAACCACCATCTAGCCCCCTTGGGCCCCTCATGCCTCCATAAATGTAGTAAAAATCTTACTGTATTCAAGCCCAAAGCTGTAACGCTGCATGCTGTTAGACTCAGAAAAACAAGCAGTCTGCTGAACTCATCAGAAGTGGTAGCCTGATCCAATCACATTGCTTCCCCATAGGATTGGCTGAGACTGACAAGGAGGCAGATCAGGGGCAGAGCCAGCATGATTCAAACACAGCCCTGGCCAATCAGCATCTCCTCATAGAGATGAATTGAATCAATTAATCTCTATGAGGAACGTTCAGTGTCTGCATGCAGAGGGAGGAGACACTGAATGTTTGGATGCATTTTAGGCAGCCATGACCCAGGAAGGATCTCTAACTGCTATCTGAGGAGTGGCCAGTGAAGTTATCAACACTGAATTTTCTCTGAAAACAAATTCAATAAGCTGTAGTTGTTCTGGTGACTACAGTGTTCTTTTAATCTTCTACTTCCATTTCATATAACATGGGCAAACTGTGTTTGTGGGCCATGAGTTCATTTTCAAACGGTTTTTCGATGTGAAATATACTAATATATAAAGTGGCTTACAAAGTATTGTCTTTTCAAGGAAGATAACCTTAAAATATTTAGGTTTACTGTAGCACACTAACATACAAAAAGGACGTTTTGCTCAAATGTCAAGGGTAAAGAATTTCTCCTCTAGCAATCTGCCCTCTATATGTATATTACATACAATATGGTGGTTCTACTTCTTGTACTTATCATTTTATTATAGATAAAATATACAAGTCTGTTTTACAGTTAACTCCTGTTGTATAAATATCTATTTATTATATATGTGTGATATCACAGGATATGAAACGAGATGAAAAAATAAGTTTGAAAAGGGAAAAATGCTGTAAATCACCAAAAAAATATATAAAATAATAATAATAATTACTATTTGATTCTGCTGTATAAATGAGTTTCTCTGCAGTTTGGGGAGATTGGACTGCTGTTCTGAGTGCTAACTCAATGGACCCAGCAGCAGGCTGTCTGTGTCCCATCCCTATCTGCATCTTGACAAATACATAGGGGATTTTTTCAACTAAACACCAAATTGTAATAAATTACAACCCAAATTGCAAAATGTAGGTTTGAATAGCTAAACTGTGCCTAGGCTGAATTGGAGAATTTTATCAAATCAATTATTTTTGTCTATAATTTAAAATTAATATTTCAATTCACTACATTTCAGTTTAATGACATAAACTATGTAGTTTACTCCCTAAACTAAAGAATTTAGTGAACAGAATAAAAAAAAAAAAAAAACTAAAACTAAAAAGTTAAGGCCAAGATAGTAAATGTTGAAAAATTCTCCATTTCTGCTATAGTCCCCGTATGGCACTATATGGCATGAATTTTGCAGTTTGTTTTTGATATTGTGTTTGTTAGTATCTACTGCTTTTGTTAGCTCGACTGAACACATGTGCCTTCACCCCCTTCTCAATGAGCAGTACTACAGCTCATACAGAAGCATTGGAAAGTCACGATCAGACTGCATTTGTGGCTCCAGCACAGTGGCTTCTCAGTGAAAAGCCACTGACTGGAGTATTCCCTGCAAAGTTCTTGTGCTGATGTTGCTTCTATGGGAATGAAAATGTGTTTTGTCAATTTTTGCCCCCCTCCTCCACCAATTGTAAGTAGTTAATCCACTTTAGAATGGTTTCAGCTCTTATAGAGGGTGAGAGAGCCTCCACTCCATGCTTCCAGTACCTTAGTAGGGGAGCTGTGAGTTCTCTGTTAGAATTAACTTGGCAGTGCAGGGCTGACACTCTCAACCAGTGAACTAGCCCTGATTTGCAGGACTTAGCTCAGGAGAACAAATGAAAGCTCCTGCTTAGGAGCTTTCGATGCTCCATCATTAGTAGTGGAGGCAGGAACCAGTGCACGGCAGACCCCAGGTAATAATTCAAACTGTTCTAAAACAGATTGCTTACAATGGGAAGGCGATAGGGCGCTCCTGGCACCATAACCACTACATAGAATGGTAGTGGTTATGGTGCTTGGAGTCTACATTTAACCCCTTCAGGACGGAGTCAATAGTGCACGTTCTGATCAAAACAAAACGTAAACAAAAACTGGAATTAGCGCTATATGTCTGTTCAACCGTAATTCACTGCTGTCACATTAAGTGCACCCACTCGTATTATATATAATTTTGTTCAGGAGAAACAGGGCTTTAATTTATCATTAACTATTCATATATGGAACATAATTTATTATGAATAAAATTAAAAAAAATTGAGAAAATAAGATTTTTTTTTAATTTTTATTTCCGTCTGACATTTTAGCTGTGAATGTCATAAAACTGTTAGGTTTTACTGCAAAAAAATGCACATATTTGTAATCAGCTATGTCTCACGAGTACAACAGTACCCCCCATTAACAGGTTTTATGGTGTTTTGGAAAGTTACAGGGTCAAATATAGAACGTTCCATTATCACATTGAAATTTGCCAGATTAGTAATGTTACCTTTGAGACGGTGTGGTAGCCCAGGAATGAGAATTACCCCCCATAATGGCATATATATGCATTTATAGGTATTTACATTCTACGTGTATACTAATGTAATCTTTTATGTAATTATATGTATTTATCTCTCTCTCTCTCTCTCTATATATATATCTATATATATATCTATATATCTATATATATATATATATATATATATATATATATATATATATATATATATATATATTTATTTGCTGTTATTTGTATTTTATATATAGATATATATAGCATGTCATTCTAAGTGTATTTTGTTACCTATATATATATATATATATATATATATATATATATATGTATATATATATATTTATTTATTTTAATAACAAAATACAGTTAGAATGAAATTACATATGAATATATAATTTATATTAAATTTTGTTTCAATATTTTATTTATTTTATTATTTTATTTATTATTGTAATTATACGTATATATAATATATGTGTATATATCTATTATATATATATATATATATATATATATATTTGTGTAAGGGGCAAAATAGCTGTATATGGAGTAAGGATCCAGCATAAGCTTAGGATAGTGTAAAGGGAGCAAGTCGGTTGTGGTGTGCCGATACCGACGATACGGTAGGCCTGTAAATAAAGAGGGCCAAGAAGTAAAGTAAATGTAAATGGAAAGAAAAGAGAAAGTGTTGAAATGAGGAGTGGGTGGGAGGGTCATTCTGATGCTGACCTCAAGCGATATGAGTCAGGTAAGGGGTGTCCCTTATATAGGGGAGTGAATTAATTTAAGCCCCTCCCACAAATACAGGCAAAACTGCCTTAATACTTGTGTAAGGGACAAAATAGCTGTATATGGAGTAAGGATCCAGCATAAGCTTAGGATAGTGTAAAGGGAGCAAGTCGGTTGTGGTGTGCCGATACCGACGATACGGTAGGCCTGTAAATAAAGAGGGCAAAAATGAATAAATCAAAGATTTAATACAGTCAACAAATATATACAAATTAACCAGACATTTCCTTAAATGCATTACACTATTTAATTCCTGAAAGGATTTTGAAGGTAGGAATCTAGGACCGAAAGTGGGCACCATTTGTTGTGGGTAGGATAGTATGTTATCTCTACTGTTGGTGCATGTTGACTCATTTCGGAATGTGGTAGAGCCAATAGGTAATGATATATGTGTTTACGTACGTGGGATCGTTGAAGACAATGATCTGTCTGAGTGGTGGTGATGGTAGTGGATTCTCTGGCCTGAGAAAGGCATAAAAGGCAATGTGCATGGCTGGTAATGGCCGACTTGGTAGTATAATTGAATGGTTGTAGATCTAATAGGTCCGATAAGGATGAACAGTTGGATGGCTATTGGTAATCTCTGAGAGGAACGTGGGGGAATGGATTCCTGAAAACCTCTGAGTATATTCTTTTCTGGTATGATAGCATGAAGTTTATGGTAGTTTTGGCCATAGGTTATCATGTGTTGTTGAATGCCTGTAAAATATATAATTAATGGTGTATGAGATAGTTTAAGTTTAAGGTGGCAAAAATAAGCAAAACCTAGGAGAAATGTTATGACACAGGTTGAGCTATGTCGTGTTCCAATGAGATTCTTTAAGCCAGGTGAAAAGCTGTGTTATGCGTTCTACAAGTATGGGACGAAAGTGCTAGGTGGGATAGTGCATGCTATGCTGCATGAGTATGTCTAATCCATGATTTTGTCTCTGGAACGAAAGAGTGGACGTGACTGTATGGGCGGCTGTAGGAAGCGTATGATGAACATGCCTGGAATATAAATGAGACAGTTGTCGGCAGGGATGTATACCCCCGTCTGGTACATGAAAGTGAAATGTGATAAGTGGCCAACCAAGTGAGTTCCCCAGAAACATCATGAACTTATGGATGAGTAGTGGCGTTTGTTGATGATATGATATGTGCTTAGTTGTCTGAGTAACAACGGATTGATGACCCTGACCATGATTTACCCCATGCCACAGCAGCTGCTACAATGGGGTAGATCTCCCAAAGGGGCTGAAGTGGTGGAAAAATTTCCAAACCTGGATGCCATGGCCAACAGCCCCAAAGCAATTGTTCCCGGTAGATCGCTGCCAAACCCGTGGTATACGCTGTGTCTGACCATCTGGTTGGAGAAGTGTCAGACAATCCTGGAAGGAACATGCTTTTACCATGCCAAGTGGTTAAGAAATCCCCCCCCCCATGTGCAGGTCTGCTGTTGCTGAGGTGTCTAGGCACCTCCTCTGATTGTCATGTTGGAAGTGTGGAAAAAAGGGGAAAGTACTCTGGATGTGAAAGCGTGGTCTTGTGGTATGATTGGCATGGCAAAATTAAGGAACCTGGTAGGGATTGTAGTTCCTTGTAGTTGTAAGTACTAAGCAGGAGGTAGTGATTGATTTAGTTGAGAATGTTCCCTATTTGTCTTGTGGTAACTTGCGTGTATGGATGCCGACTCAAGTCATATGCCCAGTAATGTGATGATAGTGTCTGCGCCTTCTGTTTCTTATGGGGTACTGGGACGCCCAAGTGGTCAACCAGACTAAGCTGCCATGAGGCTTCTAGTGAAAAATATGCTTTCTTTGAGCAACAAGAAGTCTTCTAGATAGTGTATGACTGTAATGCCTCTGGATATGTTATCATAACCAGCACAGAGTATCTGCGAATATCGATAGTAGGTTAATCTGTAGCTCGAAAGTTGAGCAGGGAAAGGATTGCCCAATTTATGCCATGTAAGTGCCAGTGTGTAGGGTAGATGGTAGCTGTTTACTGCGTTGATGATATTGGTCTTACTTAACCAAGCTTTAACCCATGCTTGAGTGATAGTTGTAAAGGTAGATAAATGGTGTTGTATAGTAAGAAGGGAGTTGAGACTTGGGGTAGCGGAGGTGTGTGGTGCCAATAAGTCTATGGTTAGTCTTTTTTTAAGGGAAGATTCCTTGTGACAATACCAATGTGTGTGTTTGGTGCCATGCTGTAAATGGTGGAGATTGGAAGACCACTCTGCAAATCTTGGCTATGAGTGTGTTTTCAGCCAATGGTTTTGTTGTGCTGACTGTAAGTGAGGGCATGCTATATTCCTTGAAGGTGTGTTTATGATACCTGTATGGGAGCCCTTTGAAGCTCCAGAGCTTTAGTAAATCTACTACAAGTCTGGAAGGGTGATGAGTAAGTAGTGTTGAAAATGCATTGGTGTGTACAGATGGTGAGTACATTATTTGTAAGTTGTATTGGGCCACATGGTTTGTCATGTGCCCTGAACCATTTGAACATATATGCAACAGTCTATATGCAATGCAACTACTCATATCAATCGTCTCTGGTAGTTCAGAGATGCTGGTACCTGGAGCCTGAGAGTGCTCGTCCATTTGTTTGGGACAGAACCCCTTCTGTATGGGTACCTGCACAATTAAACATCTCTACATATTCCAAATACCAACCCATCCAAGAAATGGTCAGTTCCCGATTTACCTGGAATCCCTGAATCTGACCATCACAGATACATCATCATACATATATATGCCTTGCTTCCCCAATGTGCTGGGATCATACGTGCAGGGTTAACATCTTGTGTGTCATAAGAATTGATTGTACCAGGTAACCGAGTTTCGGTTGGTGCTGGTTGTACAGTAACGTGAGGCCCAGCCTTGTGAGGGCTGTGGTGACCAACTCGAGATTGCCAGTCTGTCATAAAATTTTTTGGCTCATGAGTTTATGAGTGAGGCTAGCATAGCCTGGGTGTCACCTGAGTTGATGTAGCTGGGCCTTCCCCTGCCTCCGTGTTGTCCGTTGATGTATGGAGGAGTTTGAATCCCCTACTGTAGCAGGGTAGGGGATTTGTCACTGTGGCGAAACCAACCTCGCCACTGTGAACTGGAGAAGCCTGGTTGCTCGCCTGCTCCCTTTGGACTATGGCCCTGCAGGTTAAACTGTTTATTTCCCCTGCAGAAAGGCTTATTTGTGTGATCTGAGTGCCATTCATCTAATAATGTGCACTCAGATCCCAGCTATCTGGGGATATGTGAAATGTCTGTGTGTTATGTGTAAAATGTGACTTTATGTATTTTAAAGTGTTTTGTGTCTTTTTGCAACCATGTGCTTAATGGAGTCTTGTGTCTGTCCTGGGAGATAATTGAATTACTTATCTCCAGGATAGAAGACTCTGAAACTGGTTTGGGCCAGAAAGCCATGCTTCATTTAGTCACAAAGGACTTTTTACTAACTTTTGAACCCCTTGTCTGATTTGTGCCATTTTTGAATATGTTGTTCCCCTGAATGGATTGATTGTGAATATGTAATTTTATGTGAATGTGATGTATGGTTTTGGAGTTATGAAATTTGGTAGAAAGTATGTTTTAACTGTATGTATAATTGAGTTTCCTCTCAGGATAAGGGGAGGGAATATGTGGGATGTAACTGTGATGTGATTGGTTGTTTTGTAACGCCCTGTGGGCTGTACTATGTTTGTGGATTGGGAATAAAAGAGACTGTATGTGACAGTACAGGAAGTTCCTGTTTTAACCCTCAAAGTGAAGTGTCGTCTCATTATTGGGGGAAGGATTTATTGTATGCTGTTCCAGTTTGACTGCTAGGAGAGTAAACCTATTCGTATGGTTCCTATTCAACTGTCTACAGCATTCATATGCTTGAGAGGATTCATATGCTTCTCCGGTTCGGTGGTTGTGGTGTCTGCTGCAGTGCTTGGAGTCCTCAGGAAGCGCTAGGAGCATCTTTCAACGGAGGTACCCAGTCGGGGTGCCAGGTGATCCGTTACAGTCACCTCCTTAGGTCGGTGGTAATGTGTGGGATCGTCCAGGATCTGATTGCTGCAGGACTAGCAACATCTCCTCTGCTTGAAGGTGTATCAATTCTAGCCGGGGTGCTAGGAAGAGGTGATTCTTCACCATCTTTTGGAGAAATACTTAAATAACAATAAAGATGCAATTATTTGTACCCAGGGTTCTTGTACTGGCTTGCTAGCTAAGCCGTAAGGCGAAACGATTAGGCTTGGTGTTTTTTGGTGACTGGTGAGGCCCTGCTAGTTGCCAAGTGGCTTGAGAGGCTCTATCTATGCTTGGCGCGAGGGGATTTTGTGTGGCCACCGAACATTGTGGCAGGATGTTGGCCTCTCGGTGACAGTAACCAGAAAATAGGAAGGGGAGTGACAGGTGAGGCCCTCTCTATGATACAATGCGAGGCGGCTAGCTCACGAGTGGCCCGAGGGGTGTATGCCTCCGAGTGTGAGGCGGGGTGTTGGCCTCGCGGGACCACTAACCGAAGCATAATGCAGAGAAAAAAGGGGGTAATACCTATTGGGCCCTAGAACCCTAATTGCCAGTACACTATTACTATTCCAGGGAAGGTAAGAGATGGATAACTACGTGAGCAGGTGTATGTACCTGGTAGTATGGTATTGAACCTGACAATCCGTATAGGTTTTTTAGTAGTAACTGTAACCTGAATGGATAAAACCGTATGGCACAAGGAAATATGGCATAGACCAAGCTTATCTTAATACGTACAGTGAAAAGTAAAGTGCCATGATGTGTAAATATTAAACATCATAGCCATACTGGTTAAATATGTATCAATCTTAACCCATTAAGTGCCGTATGTACAAGTGAAAATGTGGTCTGTCCCCACTTTGTATGTTGTATGTCCCCTTGCTAGGGGAAAGTCTGTTGCGTGAGCAGCGTGCTGTGAAAAATGTATGTGAACTATATTACCAGTTACGTATATGCAGACGCGTCTGCTACTGTGTAATAATATATGTATTTATACCTGATGTTGATATAGTGCTTGCTATGTGAATTGTTGTATGTCTTATTGAATGGTAGGGGTCAGTGAACATGGTGTTGCAAAATGCAAGTGCACTGGAGATCTGCCGAGTGCCCTATAGGTGGCAGTGTAGTTGGATACTGATTGGTATGTGAAATGTTGTTTGTCTGTTGACCTATAGGTGTAAGTGTTTTGGTGTTTGTAAAACCCCATGAAAATTGTCAATGTACTTGACAGACCTGTAGGTGGCAGTGTTGATAGAACCACTGTTGGTCTTGATGTGAAATGTAAATTATTGTGAATTAAACCTGAATTTGAGCCCGTGCTGGAGTTTCATTTATGGTTTATGGTTATGTTTAACCCCGTAAGGACCAAACTTCTGGAATAAAAGGGAATCATGACACGTCACACATGTCTTGTGTCCTTAAGGGGTTAAAACAATCTTATGTGTAATTTATATTGGCTGGTAAATTGTATATGACATGTGAAGACAGTTTTGCTGTTGACCAGTAGAGATCATAAATGCTGATTGTATGGTAAAAATACCCTTTAACCCCTTAAGGACCAAACTTCTGGAATAAAATGTCATGTGTACCTAAGGGGTTAATCCTACCGTATGACAGATAGGAGTCAGTATAAAAGTGAAAATGCTGTAGTTAGTTTGTTTGCTTATGAAGTGAAATAAAGTCTGAGAAGACTGTAGTATACCGATTGACCGGTAGGGGTCAGCATGTAGGCGAAAATGCCGTGGTTCGTTGGTTTGTACATGAAATGCAATAATGTCTGAGAAGCCTGTAGTACACCGAATGACTGATAGGGGTCAGTATGTAGGTGAAAAATTAAGTGGTTTGTTGGTTTGTACCTGAAATGCAATAATGTCGGAGAAGCCTGTAGTACACAGAATGACCGGTAGAGGTCAGTGTGTAGGCGCAAATGCGGTGGTTCGTTGATTTGTACATGAAATGCGATAATGTCTAAGAAGCCTGTAGTCCACCGAAAGACCAGTAGGGGGTCAGTGTGTAGGTGTAAATGCAGTGGTTTATTGGTTTGTACATGAAAATGCAAACAACGCCTAAGAAGCCTGTAGTACACCGAATGACCAATAGGGGTCAGTGTGTAGGTGAAAAATGCGGTGGTTCGTTGGTTTGTACATGAAATGCAATAATGTCTGAGAAGCCTGTAGTACACCGAATGACCGGTAGGGGTCAGTGTGTAGGCAAAGATGCAGTGGTTCGTTGGTTTGTACATGAAATGCGATAATGTCTAAGAAGTCTGTAGTACACCCAAAGACCAGTAGGGGGTTTAAACGAATGATATGCATGAACATGCAATGGTTTTAGAACAGACTTAGACAAAATGCAGCAGTAAAGTGAGGACCTGACCCTTGCATGGTGCCGTGGGACTGATGCCTGGCGTAATGGGTAGGTCAACTTACGGTTTGTGAGTCACTTGGACACCATCCACAGCGATAGATTGAAGAAAGAAGGTGGTAGGCCGGAAAAGCCTGTGGCTGGATTCCTGACACAGCTCAGGTTAGAAAACCTCATGGAGTAATCAGGTAAAATGGCGTCTGGATGACCCGGAAGTGGAAATCATTCTGATGCTGACCTCAAGCAATATGAGTCAGGTAAGGGGTGTCCCTTATATAGGGGAGTGAATTAATTTAAGCCCCTCCCACAAATACAGGCCAAATGGCCTTAATACATATATATATATATATATATATATATATATATATATGTAACGGCATTCTAAGTGTATTTTAATACTAATATATGTACTTATATTAATATTAAAATACACTTTGTATGACGTTACATACATATAATATGTGTATATATATATATATATATATATTATATATATATATATATATATATATATAATAGATATTCATATATATATTAAAAAAAAAGAATTAAACGTATAAAATTAAAATAGAAATTTATTTATATATATATATATATATATAATAGATATACATATATATATATATATATATATATATATATATATATAAATAAATTTCTATTTTAATTTTATACTTTAATTTTTACTTTCCCACCAGCAGGGGGGCTGTCTGACATTTTTTTTTTTACTTTCCCACCAGAATTTCAGACAGTCCCCCTGCTGGCAGATCCGCAGCCAGCTATAGGGGGCCTCATTTGCCGGGGGAGGGCTGCCTGGGCTGTCAGGCAGACCTCCAGAAGAGGATCGCGGCAGAGGTAAGTAAATCTCACCTCCAGGGATAGAAAGCCGTTACGGCGTTCTATGCTGCTGCAATGGCTTTAAAGCCCTTTTAATGCGGGACGGCATAGAACGCCATAACGGCGTTAAGGGGTTAATAAATAACGAAAACTATTTGTTTCACTTAAAGAAAAATGAACAATGTATACATACAGTTACAACTGGTTTTATTCAAGACGCATACTGTTTGCAGTTACTTATCTAGAAGTAATATCTGTGCACTACTATCTGTCCTGCTTCCAAGTATTATGCCTGTGTGATCCACATTTCCTGAAAAGTAGACAGAGAAGACAATATAGATGCTCCTATTCATACTGCAAACATGGGTTCAGGTGAGGTATCCTGGTGAGATCAATGTGGTCAGTTCCTTCATCATACGTTCACCAATTCCAGAAAATAGGCTGGACCTTCCAGACAATACACATTGCTGTAAAGGGCGTTCCTAAGGTCAATGTTGCACATTCTATCAATACCTGGTGCCTCTATTCCAATTCTTTCTAGGCTAGACAGTGTTTCTGGACATTTATACCCTTTCTATTTGGACAGTGATAATCTTTCCATCTAGAAGTCTGTATTTTCCTTCCAATTCTTCTGCATCCTTTGATCTTTCCAGTTCTATGTCAAGATCTACATAGCGTACCTGAAGTCTTGGAAAGAAATAAGGTGATAGCGTACAAAATGGTAGGTATACTTCACTCCGGCCTCAGTAGACAGGATAAAACATATTTTTGAGCCCTTAAAGTCGGATCTGACTGAACATTTAATTGCTTAACTAACTTTATTTTTAAAGATAATTTTTAGTTTGATAAATGCACACATGAGTGAATTTTGCACGGTAAAAATTTGTTGCATATTTCTAGTGAAACATTTTAAAACCTGTGGTTTATGATCATTTCATGTGCGGGACACAGTATGAGACGCTGGACAAAAGCTGGCCAATGTATTCAAGTCTTGCTCTATAGGGAGTTCACACGCAGGAGAATCCCCACATGAGGCAAAGTCATTCAGAATAAGAGGCAGAAATGATGAAATAATACATTAGTTTATTACTTCACATTCTGTAAAAAATAAAATAAAAAAATCTATAACTGTTAACTCATTGACAAATCCATTCCTATTAGAAATGTGACATGTGATCACCGGAGAAAGTAAAACTAGCTGCACAACTTTAATTCCCAAAGGTTTCCAACCTGTTATACTCTGCATTTTTCTTATTTGCTTCTCTCTGTGAAGCAGATGTGAGCAGTTTAATAATCTACACATTAGCATGCAAATAAGAAACACAGTGTGTTTCGTTTTTTTTCGTCTTGTAACAGGTATCTAAAATCTAATTATCGCTTTTAGTAAGGTTTTTTTTTTCTCCTGCTACAGTATAGTCCTGTTCATAATGCTTGATGGTTATCTGAAGTGGGTAAACAATGTGATAATACTACTGTGACGAACGCCCCCTTGCCTGGGGCGTTTGCCCCACATTTACGAGGAGTGTGGAGGCTAGGCTCCTGCCCACTTTCTACGGGCCATAGAAAAGGCTCGTAAAAAGACTTGGTTCGTGGGATTTATTTGTACTGTTCGGGAACCTCACAAACTGCGGATCACCTCTGGACTTGTTAACTCCTATTTTGCCTTCCCAGGAACCGTTCTCTTCCTCAGTTCGGGAATCCGTTTAAACTTTGTTTTTGTGTTACCAAAGTTGACCGACCACTAGTCCTGATTTCATGGAACTATTTTGGGCATAGGACCATGTGCGCAGTCGGTCAAATAATTGACTTCCATGGAAATCTCGACCCTGTGAACCGATCTGGGTGATTTTTGGATATCAGGGGAACTTTTGTGGGGTTTTCATGTGTTTTGAAGGTACTTTTGGGGTGTTTGTAAATTGTATGTTTTTCTGTGCCTGAAGATAATTGAGTTTGTACAGTTCCTGACTCAATTATCTCCAAGGCACAGGGGAGGGATTACCCTGTTTTGTGTGGGAGTATCCTGGATGTGTTTGCTGTGACTCTGAAATATATAAAAGCAGGCCATTAAGCCTGGATTAAACAGATCATCTTACCCCTTCTTGAAGTCTAGGCTCATGTTTGGGGGGATTGGGAGCTATATTCACACTTATATCACTACAGCACTTGGGGACTTGGGAGATTCTTCACGGATGTACTGAGCTGGAGTACTTGGATCCATTACAACTACAGCAGTGGGACCTCGGTTTATGAATTTAATGCGTTCTCCGGGGACGTTTCTTATTGCGATAAATTTGTAAACCGAAACACGGTTTCCCATAGGATTGCATTGAACAATTAATCCGTTCTGGAGGTCAGAAAAAAGTCAAAATGAGCTGGCATGGAAACCAACCCACAAAGCAGAACACACAATAAAAGGCATGCAAACGACGAAGCTCAGCTCTCTACCTTTCCACAGCTTGAGAAATGCACCAAAAAGTCCCAAAACAACTGCAAACAATTTTCAGAATGGCTCCAAAACTCGCTCCCAACACCTCTACACTCAACACCATGTGCTACCCACAGGCTCCAGCATGCAGGGGGCAGTGCTATGAACCTCCCAGGTGCAATGCATCCTGGGGAAACTTGATTTGTATTGCGAAATTATTTTGTAAACCGAGGCAGGATTTTCATTTGTAAACCGAAAATTATGTTAACCGAGTCGTTTGTAAACCGAGGTCCCACTGTATATATAGGAAATATAGATATTACAGTATTGTCTACTCTTTCTTGAAGTATACATCTGCAACAATGAACGGAAACAAGTAAGCCTAGATCTCAATTATATTAAAATTACTATGCCTATATTATTGCCTTTTTACATCTATTCTCATTAAGGTCGCTTGAACATAGTAAGGTTTTACCCAAGGTAAAGGAGCCATGACCTGAAAAAATGGCTACAAATTCCTCTTTATTTATTCTTGTTTGGCTTTCCAGCCTAGCTCTGGGCTGTCTTTTGACTTCAAACTTTTCAAATTAACTACATGTATAACTGTGTTAGTACTCCATGATAGATCATCTAGTGAAGTATAGACATTCTGAGTATGTTGGTAAGTTATACAAAAAAACAAACAAAAAAGCTCTAAAAAGAAATAGTTGTATGTATTCACTTGTATCAATAAAACTACACGATGTAATCTTGAACAAAATGCGTTGTGCTATTAATTACATCACATCCTACATTATAAAACAATTTATTTTTGTTTACTTTAATCCTAGGTATTCGCATACTATGTTATAGCTTCTTCAGAGGCCTTTTCTGAATAATCACTATGATATATTTCTGCAGGGTTTCACAGATAATGAAACCTACTAAGGCATTTGCAGCATTTATCACTGAAAGGTAACTGCTAAAAGAGATTAAACAATACTAATCTATTTGCATTGAAAATCATTTTGACTTAGATTACATTTACTGTAGAGTAGAGGAATACCACTACTTGATAATTATGTGACAAAAAATACTTTACTAAATGCATACATTTTCACAGCCTGACCTACAGATTAATAGAGCCAGAAACACATCTTTAATCCGATTTATTATTTTAGTTCTGCAAACATTATGAGCTGCAGTTACAGTCGGCTGTGACATAGGACAGATTTTCTGTACCTCAATTAAGGTATCGATGGAGTCTTAATAACCTAAGGTATCCAGTATGGTAATTTGTGATTACAAACAAATCCATCTTGGAGACTGATGTTTTTAGTTTTTCCTTTATTAACCCCTTAAGGACCTAGGTTATTGTTTACATTCTGAACCAAAACATAACTTAAATTTGAGCTATATTCTTGTTACACCGCAATTTATTAGTTTCTCTTCTAGTACCCCCACACATATTCTATATTGTTTGTTAAAAGACAGAAAGGGTTTTAATTTGATGTGACATATATAACTTGTACATATGTAACTTTTCATTTATAATACAAAATTTACACTAAAGCAAACAACCCCAACATCTTTTTTTCATAGTTTTGGAAATAATATTATGTTGTATAAGTAGTGCAGCTTATGAAAAGTAATTCAAAATCAATTAATTTATTTGTCCTGATTTACAGAGTACATACCCTGTTTCCCCAAAAATAAGCTCTAGAATAAGCTCTGGCTTGTTTTCGGGGGATGCTTGTAATATAAGCCCTAACCTGAAAATAAGCCATAGTCGCTAGTTAGCTAATCTATATTTGGGGAAGTTTCCCAGAACATAGATTCGCACATGCATGCTACCGTTTTTACCCAAAATAAGACATCCCCTAGAAATAAGCCCTAGTGTATTTTTCAAGGGAAAAATAAACATAAGAACCAGTCTTATTTTCAGGGAAGAAGTCCAAGATTTCAGTTTATTTTTGGTAGTTAGAGGTCACAAAATACAAGGAGTAAAAAAACATTTCTATGTGGAGTGTTTTTAGAATTTGGCATGTTTTGTCTTAAGCTTAAAGCCAGCACAGAAACCACAACTGCAGCACAAGTATATAATGTAGACATCACAGCATATTTATACAAAAAGATAAGTGCTGCGCTCACTCCATTCACTCCTGGGCGGCAGCAACGACCACAGTACACATCAGCCCCAATACATAGTTACCTGCGCTCTCTCCTAAATCCCTATTTTTTAACAATTGGAGGTCATTTAGTTACTCCAATGGCCATTGGAGGGAATGCCCGCCTGCCAAAGTCAAGGCAGACCCCCCCTAGGTGGGTCGTACATTGACCTTTCATCTTGCTTCCTTGAGCTTCTGGCAAAGATATCTCTAATGAGACAGAGATGGGGTATTTTTTATATATATCCCTAGTAAGGGTTAATAAGTATATAGGGGTATATATAAAAAAAATACCCATCTCTATCTCATTAGAAAATATACTATTTTCTCAGAGGGAAGGGGGAGGCAAATGCTCCACCACTGGATCTGCCATTGTGGGACGTTCTATGCCGCCATCCAGTGTTTAGAGCCACCCCAAAAAGGACGGCATAGAGCACCCGCAGTCCTTGTGGGGTTAATTAAACCCCAACTCTAAACCAAATCTTAAAACCAAATCTGACCCTAAATCTAATAATAAACCTCATGTTAATTCTATACCTCAACCAAATTATAACCTTAATCATAATCACAATCTTAACTTTAGGATTCCCTCTGCTGAAGGATTAGAAGGATTCCCTCTGGTAATGTCAACAGAGGGATTCCCTTGCAGGTATCAGCAGAGGGAATCCCTTTCTTTCCCTAATCCTAATCCAAACCCTAATCTGAAACCTAATCCCAATCCTTAAAATAATTCTTAACCCATTTTAAATACTAAACCTAATCGTAATCCCTAATTTAATCCCAATTCCAAAGGTTTCCCTCTGCTAATCTCAGGACTGATATAAGCAAAGGTAAATCTAAGATAACTCTAACAGTAATATGTTTGCCATCTACTGGCTATTTTCAGTATGGCAGCTTCCTATCTTTTTTGTATAGTATGCCCAATGAGACCCGGCTGGGCAGTTGACAAAGCACAGCCCTGATAAAAATGCCTTTGGGACATGGAAGGAGAGTCTTCTATTTTTAACACTGCAGCTCATCAAAAAGTCTGTGGCCTCTAAAAGTGACTCCAGGTGACAGAAGGGGACCTGGGATTCTGGGCACTCACAGCACGATCTAGTTAAAGGCATTTAAATGCCGATTTGGACACCTAAAAGTCAGTGCTGCAAACAACTCATCAAAAACTCTGGGACCACTAAAAATTTAGTAGTACTTCATAGTGTGAACAGTGATTTAATGCTGCTCACACCAAGTATGCAGGATGCACTATAGGCTTTAAAGCCCACTTTATGTAGGATGGCATAGAATACCTGAACAGCAGTAAGGAGTTAAAGTAATGGAACAGATCAATGCTTATCATCTCGCTTTAAGTAGTTTCTCAGAAAGTGAGTTTATTTATTACACGTTTTTGTTTTTTTTTTAGAATGTTCTTTGACAAAATGTGATCAAGCACACATATATTCCTCGTTAGCAGCAACACCTACTTCTGTAAACAAAATATGAGCATCTGTTGCCAAATGGAAAATAAATAAATATATATATATATATATATATATATATATTAAAGCAAATAAAGCACTCTCTAAAATGATCAACATTTAACCCCTTAAGGACACATGACATGTGTGACATGTCATGATTCCCTTTTATTCCAGAAGTTTGGTCCTTAAGGGGTTAAAGAAATATGTGTTAACTAATTAAATCAGCATCGTACAAAATCATGTAGTGTATCTTGGGCATAAGGAAAGAAATACAAGCACTAGGAGCTAAACCGACAATGCATAATCAAGTATATAAATGTAAATTGATTGTTTATTAGTGGCATAAAGCTGTTATCGATTATCTTTAACAAGCACAGATATCCATAGGAGATTTTATAACGTGGGTATCACACCTGATCCAAGGACACAATTTTTGTGGAGGACACTGCTAACCGTTCTGTGCAAAAGTATTTCAAAACAATAGTATTTTTTTTTTTTTTAACTCATTCAGTGGAGAGCAGCAAGGTCTTCTGGAATGTGTTCAGACATAAGTTAAATAATAAAGTCTGGTTGAGCAAAAGATCTTATACATACATTGTTTTCATCAACTGAATATAGAGATATGTACTAAATGGTATGCTCTTTAACCCGGCCAGTGTTATTGATATGTTCAAAAGTTTAGTTTTGTACTTGTCCTTTGGAATAGGTCAGACAATCCGCCCTAATAAATCATCCATAGCAAATTGTACAGAAGCAAAAGGTCTGTAACTCAACCTGCACAGACCTCCATATTATTGGTTATTCATAGAACTGACTATACCATAACCGCTGTAGAGTGCTTTGATACAAAGCTGTGCAATGTACTTTTTTTAAACTGGTCCCAATGCATCAATGGCATACTTAATGAACAGCATGTGCACCCTTCCCTGACAGCAATCCAACTCATACCTACTTATGTCACATTAAGTCTGTGGATGTATATGGATAATAATTATATTAATGTATGTATAGCTCTATATGTATATATCCAACATGGGCATGGCACTCACATTCCTGTCACTGTCCTGTTCTTGCCTTGGTGCTATTTCGTGCCCCAATACAACATCCCAGAGAAATGCAATCAGAGGGCTTGTAGTCTTGTGCAATATATCCTTTATTTGTGTAAAGGTGCAGTCAATGTTTTAGTCCGACTTGGACTTTTTCAAGACTAAGTCTCGGATGAGATATATATATACACACACACACACTATAACACTATGGGTGTTATATACAGTTGTAATCAAAACTTTTCAACCCCCATGGGAAATCGTGTTTATTAAGAAAATGTACAGCTGTTTTCAATGAACAAATCAAATAAAAGCATTTGAAATAGCTCAACACAGCAAATGCTTCAAGTAGTTTCCCCAAATTCATCTGAAAAAGCCAATTTATGACTTCTTCAGTCAAGATTATTCTACCCCCTGAAGGGCTTCATTAGTAGTACCAGCTGTGCTTGAGCTGGAACACTAGAAATACCTTCACTGGGTAGGGGTTTATGGAGTATCACATTGTCATAATTCAGTTTAGCCTGCATTCTCTGTATTCAGAGGCATTTTCTGTGTTCCCTGTATCCAGAGGCCTTTCCTTTTCTGAGTTGCCTGTACCCAGAGGCCTTTGCTTTCTGATTTGCCTGTATCCATTGGTCTTTTTTTATTTCTGAGTTGCCTGTATCCAGAGGCCTTTGCTTTCTGAGTTGCCTGTGTCAGAGGTCTTTCCTTTTCTGAGTTGCCTGTACCCAGAGGCCTTTTCTTTTCTGAGTTCCCTGTATCCAGATGCCCTTTTCCTACATTATGTGTGCTTGTATTTTAACTATCTTTCTTATAAATATCAATACACTTATTTTTTGCCTTACTTTGTGTGTATATTGGCTTCTTTGCATTCTGGGTTCCACCCAGAATTGGTCAGCATGCCTTCCCGACCAGACACCTGGCACACAGTGACATCATTTTAGAAACAAGGATAAGTCAAAAGAATGGTCCACAAAGTTAAGAGAAGAGATCATCACAAACAAGGAACAGGATACACAAAGATGGAAGCATAGTTCACAAGTTCAAAGTTAAAGGAGAAGGCAGGTTGTTTCCTCCTATTTTCACCAAAATATTGTGCCTCTACTGTCACTTTATTTTCCTGTTTAATTTAGTTTTTTTCTTTGGTTTACAAATTTCCATCTTTCAGTTGTACAGTTGTATAGAAAAGAGGTGCAAAAGTGCACATTTAGTTTTTATCATTTTTTTTTTTTCTCCTATGAAATTTTAAATCAATATGGTCTCGTTCAGTCTTGCGAGCCCTGGTGCAACTTCACCGTATGGACTTATTAGTTTACAATGTGAAACCTAAACTAAAAAAAGTAACTTAAAATGATTTCTAATGTTAAAACTTACATTATTGCAAATTTCCTTGTGTTTATAGAACATTAATTCTTTGGTTGCAGCTGGCATTTTGTGATAAGAGAATTAGCTAAAACAAAATGCAACCTACTGTTCTGTAGGATTAACAGACACCATGTTTTTCAATATCTCTTAATATGAGCAGAAAAGAAAGTAAGTAAACTCGCCTTTTTAACCCTGGCAAGCGGGAGCCCAGTAAGCTAGGGCACTATAGTGCTAGAAATACACATTTGTATTCCTAATGGTATAGTTATCACTGTCTAAACTGCTTCTAGAGGCTGAGACAGGTGCTTTTAACTGCCTGTAAAGGTTTAAATTGAATTTTGTGTGTACACCAATTTCCTTTTGTGTATATCATATGTTTAGTGAAGTCATTCTCACAATTCCAACAATGGTCAGTATAGATCAGGTACAGGGGGATAGGTGGACCTCCAGGGGTTGGAGACAAGGACCTGCCCACTTGATAAAGGGCTGGAGTTTAAAAACAGTAATCGCCAACCCCTCATAAACATAGTCTTCCATAAAGGGTTACTCCCACCCTTTTGGAGGGGGGTACTATTCCTATGTAAAATGCCCTATTGGGCACTGTAACCTGAAAAATAACAAGATTTACCGGTACTTGCATGGAATTCAGTGCACCCTCTGGGGCCAAGCACGGTCCAGTCACAGCCTGTGATTGGACATTTACCCGGTTCACAGCACACTATGAGCAGCCGAGTGAAGGATAGGAAGGGTGTTTTTATTTATTTTTATTTTTTTTTAAATATATATACACACTAAGTGAGGGAGTGGGTGGGAAGGGGAAGATCAGCACGTCGGTGCCAGCATGCAGTGCGTGCTGACAACAAATGGAAAAATATGCACAGAATTGACATTGGCAGCCCAGAATAGAGTTTTGTGTGCTGGGTATGTAACTAGCCCGCAGCACACAATTAAAAATATCTATACATGTGCACCTCTAAATATTTTTGGATCTTCAGCATTCCTGTTATTGTGAGCTTTTGAGCTGGGTGTTCATCAACCTCTTGTTTCTGATAATAGTTTGCCTCTAATTTGTGGTTTTATCTAGCTACCATCTTAATAACGGCCTGTAGGCATTCTAATGTACTTGACAATCAGTCAATCTTAACCTTTTTATGACAGTGACCGAAATTACAGAATAAATAATTTAATTTTACTAGGTGGCAGTACCAGTTGAAGAACAAGAAAAAGTAGCAAAAAATTACAGCACAGATATCTTTGAGTTCCAATGTCAGACTTTGCTTCCTGAAGGGAAATTCACAGAGCACTGAAGTTGTAGTACTAAGTATCAGTTTATTTGGGGAATATGTGTGCCATCATGTTAAAAAGCTTCTGTTTAGTAGCAGGCTTCTGTGACAGTAAGTTTGCCAAATATATGACATAATTGCCAACTTGTCCTTTGGGAAGCTGCTGCATCAATGGAATTATTTTAGAGTGGCCTCAACAAACTAGACTAACATATCTAAATGAGAGCCCTAAGGGGGAAGGAAACTCAATCTACTTTTATGCTCTGCTGTTAAATCTAAGTTGCTATAGGCATTATGAGTAAAAGCCAAAAAAAAAAAATCAAAATGAAATGTGACAAATAAGATATCTGGAAACTGCTTTAAGCTGAAACAACTTACACAGGTTTTATTTTCATTTTATGTCTGCTCTGTCCAGCACCCAGCCAGTTAAATACTGTTTCAAAAAGGCTCTTATATTTTTGTATGGTGAAAGCTACTAGCATGCTCTTTGTTGTAGGATGATACCTGGGGAATCTTTTCCTCATGGCACCATCTATGGCAGATGGATAACAGCAGGGTCCCCTGTGTTATTTACATCTGTTCATGTTTCTAAATGTCAGAGATGGCAATTATGATGCAGCATTCTCCAATCCTGCATGTAGTGCTTCATTTAATGATCTGTTTTTGAGAATCTGCATTTTATTTACAAGGCTTTTGTCCTCCTGCTTTACTCCCAAATTCCGGTGGAACCCACAATATGTATCATGTGCATGTAACAGGAATTATAATATAGGAATACTGTGCTTGGCTTTGTACAGGACAACTCAATTCATAAGAGGTCAATTATTATTTTGTTTATTATAATTTCAATTGAATTTTCCAATTTTCAAAAGTATACAAATATATAAGTATATAAATATGCATGAAAAAAAAAACAACAACGTATAAACATTCAAGACTTTGTCACTTACATCAAAGAGCAAGATAAAGTAAATGGATCACATGGTATAGTTTGGCATGTGACATATTCAGAAACAATTCTGTGGTGCCACAAAGTATGACAGTATCACAAATAAGAGTTTAAGGTGGCGTGCAAATAAAGTGTTCAGTGCAGTTAAAAATGTTACCCCATTCAGCAAATTGTGACTCATATTTACAGTAAGACCCCAAATTCTCAAATGGGGTCTATAATGGGCATGGCCCGACATTGTGAAGAAAAATTGTGAGAGTGTGCACATTAAAGATACCTTAAAGTTTGGGCTTCTGAGGTTTATGGGATGGTATGCGGAAGTGATTGATATTATATACCACTGAATAATTGATTTGTCTGAATTAAGTAAATTATATAACATGTCCACGCAGATTTGTATTGTAGTCTATGAAACATGGAGAGTAGAGTTGAGCGGACACCTGGATGTTCGGGTCCGGTGGGTTCGGCCGAACTTTGAAAAAAAGTCCGGGTTCGTGATCGAACTTGACCCCGAATCCCATTGAAGTCAGTGGAGACCTAAACTTTTGGCCACAAAAATGCCTCTAAAAAAGTCCTGGAAATGGCTAGAGGGCTGCAAAAGGAAGTAAAATGGGGGTAAGTGTAAGATAAGTGCCATGCTAACAAATGTGGATAGGGAAATCACTTAAAATAACATACAGCTGAGCCATAAAATAGCACTAGATGGAATCTTTGATTTTAGCTTTGAAAGAACATAAATCAAAATCTAAAGCATGGCTGTCAGGAGGATCAGCAGAATTATCCATTTGAGAGGGTTGGAGTGCAGGGTATTCTCTTTCATTGTTCAAACTGAGCTCAACTCCTGATGCATGGAGAAAAGGCCTTCACAAGCCTCTGCTATTGTGTACATAGTCTATACTAAGTGACCCATAGGTTGAGGAGGCGGTGACTGTGGCAGTGTAGGTGGAAGCAGTGGTGAAGGTATAGGAGGTAGCCAACACTGTTTTATATATATATATATATATATATATATATATATATATATATATATTTATTTTAATTGGCATAGCTCCCCAAATATTGGGACATATAAAAAAGAAAACTGTTCTGCAGAGCGACTGACCTGTGCGTGCTGCATCTGAAACTCCACTATCACCTGCTGCTGCTCGCACAGTCTCATGAGGCGGTGAGCAGGAAGGCCGAAGTTACGCTGCAGCGCAGACAGGCAAACAGCAGCAGGGTGAGAACGCCAAAAGCGCGCACAGACGGCCCGCACTTTCTGCAGCAGCTCTGATATATCTGGTTATACACCGTGGCATCACAAGGGCCACCCAGAACTGGCTCAACTCCCATCAAGCCAAGTTCCCGGAGGAGATCACCCAGCTCGTCATGCTAGAGCACTTTTTTAATGTGCTCCCCAACGAGAAGGCAATGACGCAATTGTATGTCAATCCATATCGACTTTCGATGGCATTGACTGAACCTACCATGGTGACCACGGGTAACGGGGAATCAGGGTTCAATTTCGTACAGGGACCCTGACAAACGGCTACCACATGCAAGGAAGGTAGCAGGCGTGCAAATGACCCACTTCCGACGCGGGAAGGTAGTGATGACAAATAATACAGGACTCTTTAGAGGCCCTGTAATTGTAATGAGTCCACTTGAAATCCTTTAACTCTGATCAATTGGAGGGCAAGTCTGGTGCAGAGCCACTGACCCATGCGTGCTGCAGCTGAAACTCCACTATCGCCTGCTGCTGCTCAAACAGTCTCTCCAGCATGTGCAAGGTGGAGTTCCACCTTGTGGGCACGTCAAATATGAGGCAGTGAGCGGGAGGCCAAAGTTACGCTGCAGCGCAGACAGGCGAGCTCCAGCAGGGTGAGAACGCCAAAAGCGCGCACAGTCGCTACAGTGAATGTCACTTCCTGTTCCAAGTTGCGGATAAGTCTGGTGATGGCTTCTGGTATCCAGTACTATTTTTTTTTTATTGAAGCTGCATCAGGGTCCTGGCATGTGGCCACACAAGCGCTGGTGCTCAACACCAGGGGTCGTGTGGTTACCCCGCACCAGACCCTGCTAATCCATTCCACACTGTGACTCCTAACTTCTACATCAGGCATACTGGGTCCCGGTCGTCCGACCGCCGCCCAGACAGTCTCTGGGTCCCGGTCACCGAACTGCGAAACTGCGAACGGCTCCTTAAATCTGTTCTGGTTCTTTTTATCGCTTCAACTGTTACTTGGATAACTGTGGGAATTCTAAAGATAATACATGCCGATGAGCGCTAGGTGACGGACTCTCCGCTTTTGCACCCTGCTCCCTCTAATGCTGTGCTTGTGCCTCTGTGTGACCGGCGCCTCTTCCTCCAAACTGCACACTTCACTCGCATCACCTTGATTCCATGTGGAGTCTAGGACCTCATCATCCTCCACATCATCTTCCACCCACTCCTCAACCCTGCCCTCCTTGCCAGTATGCACACTGCATAAATCCACAGCAGTTGGCACCTGTCTTTTTCCAGCATGTAAAGTCTGCAAAGGACATATGGAAATTTTTTTAGAATTGTATTCAGGCAACAGTTTTCCCTATAAACTGACCTCTCAGTTTGACTTGTGAGGGTATTGCCCCAGAATTACAATATTGTTTAAGTACCTCTTAACTATTGATAACTGTTTTAAATATAGCAGCTTGTTATCTTGTAGTTTCTAGTGTAGAAAATATCAATCTGTTTTCTATCACTGTGCAATCTGTGTAACAAGTGTTGTAGGTGTGAAACAATATTACAAGTGACCGATGTAGTAAATTCGAATCAAAGTTCCATTTGCAAAAAAAAATCTCGCCCATCTTCTGTGGGTTATTGCATTTATAATATGTAGACTTATTATATCACACTAGCCATGCACAGGTAGATTGTCTGGCACATTGTTTTGGTGTTTGGTTTTTAACTTTGTAGTTGTGTCTTTACACAATATAGAAATGTATATTAATGCTTCTGTATATGAAGCGATCACAATAACATTTATTTTTCACTTTTTTAAAAAAAAAATCTGGCTAAACAAAAATTGGTAATTAACAATATGACATCTGAAAAGCACATGAAAGGATGCTGTATGATTTAAAAAAACACACCATATGAAGGTCCTGTTCACTAGAGTGTGTAGTCATGAATGTAACCAGTAAAACTTAGTTTTTACAGCCACTAGTTGGCCCATACATATTTTAAAACTTGTTTAATTTTGTTATAGCATGACTTGTAGTCTTGTTTTTAACTTGTCTATAATACATATTTTTGTATGACAGTGTATTTTTTCATTGATTATTGAATTTTAATGATCACCAAAAACAACAGAGAAACTTTAGATTAGGCAGGTGTTTATACCCTTTAAACCCTTAGTTCTCACGAGTGTAGCGCTAGGTATAAATATAAAGAGTGAGTGAATCCGTGTATATAGTGCTTTAAAGGCACTTACCCTCTATATTACACTTGTGTTTTCTTGTTACATATAGAGAGAAAAACAGAGAATATACAAATGATAGTGCAGTATATCAGAACAAAAACATTCTTTTTTATGTGAGTTATAAGTTTAGATAAACTCACATTTTCAAGAGCCTTTTACAGTTGTAAGGCTCTAAACTTCCAGATGTCTGTCTTTTTTCGTGTGATCTATGTCCGTGTTTGGGTCCGGGGTCCAAAAAACGCAATGTTCGGTACGAACCCGAACTTTACAGTCCGGGCTCACTCAACTCTAATGGAGAGCGAACATTAAAAGAAAAGTGGGTAAGATAAACAAAAACAATAGCTCAGAAAATGTGAAAGCGTAGCCTATTACCGAGATGGCATGTCGGGATCATAAGGTCTGCAATTTCTCCTACACGGGAGTATAGACCGCAGTACCGAAATGTAAGTAATGTTGCATGTTAATACAAAAAGGAATGGTTTGTGTGATATTTCGGTGCTTAATATATAGAAGAAAGAAAAAAATATATATTTATCTATTCGCAGCTATAGCACTCTTTGGGTTCTCCTCTTTACCCAGAAAAACAGTAATGAGAAAAGGAACACTGAATGTGTAAAAAACAGGTTTAGGTGATATTACCCTAGTCACACACAGCAGAGTATAGTGCAGCGCTAAAGAAGCTCAAAAGGCTTCCCCATACAGCATGAGACGTTTCTCATATATATGACAGAGAAAACAAAATACAGAGAAATACATAATGGTGCAATATCGCTTGTGAATAGTGCTATAGACAGTGGAAAGTAAAAAAATGGATGCTCACAAGTCGAGAGTCTTTTCAACGCTATGGCTCTGAACGTATTCGCTTGCTGTGCCTAGTGCAGTATACACATATAGGAAACACAAAGTGCAGGTGGTTGGAGAAATAGTGCAGGTGGTTGGAAATAGTGCAGATGAAGTGCAAGAGAAATAGTGCAGAGGGTTCACAACTTAATAGTTGAAAGTGAACTTGCTCACCTGATTTTGGAGCCCATAAAATACTTTCTCCAAGTTTGTGCACCTACTTGCCAGAATATGGAGTGGCAAGAAACCCCCTTTGGATGTAGATGGATATTGAATTAAGTCCAAGAAGACTTAATTATAAATTTAAACTTTATTATATTACAAAGTAAATGTAAAAAATACTCCACTGGGAAGATAAAATAAATATATATGCATACAATTACAAAGCCCTCCTGGTATCTGAGACGTGTTTCGCCCACTGTGCAGGCTTTCTCAATCGGCATGTTCTGTATCCATCTTGTTGTTGGTTATAAGGGGATGTTCCTCCTCTGTTTGTCCAATAGATTGCTCATTCGGCAAGGGGAGTGAGGCTGTTCAGCTGTTGTAGATGATCTTACGTCTGTCTGTACGAACGCCGGAAATGGTGATTCAGGTTAAGTCCTTCAGCTATGTACTCTCCTGTTCGTCCGTACAAATGGCGGAAGTGACATCACTGAGCTTTCGTTCACATCTCCCTGTTCGTGCTAATGGGAGAGACACCACCAAAATCCCCATCGTCCTTTGCGTTCATATAGCGCCATACATTATCACAAATTAAATATGGAATTCAGGATGAGTACATACATTATAAAAAACATAAGTTGGGGCAGAAAAAACAAAAGACAAGGGGAAAAATGTGATCCAGAGTAATTCATTAAGGACATATATAATCAGAAACATCATTAAAATACAGAAAAGGGAAAAGAACAGAATATGTTGATATAATACCTTGCTTTTTTTCCAAACAAGGAACACATTTTGTTATTTTAGTTAAACTAATCCATATCATATCGGTTTTATAGTAAAAGGTTTTTTGGTCCCAGAATTTTCACTTATTTAGTGAATATTCTGGAGAATGAGGTGTACAACTTAAAAAAGAAAGAAAATAAAAAAGGAAGAAAATGTTATATAATATAGAAAAATTCTAAAATGTATTAAAACATATAAAATTTTCATAAAAAGTGGCATCATTCAAAATCCACATTTAATCCATGGGGGGGTAATAGTGTCCAAATTAAAAATCCATCTCATCTCGGCTTTACCCAAATCTTTGACTATATCGCCTCCCCTCCAATTGGTGCACACTTTCTGGATCCCAAAAAATTCCAATGACCATGCGTTGTGATGTATTTTGTAGTGTAAAGACACATTATGTTTCTCATATCCCTTTTTGATGTTCCGTGTATGCTCCACAATTCTTGTGTGGAGGGGGCGTTTAGTTCTTCCTATATACATAAGGTTACAGGGACATCTAAGGGCATAAGCCACATTTTTGGTGTGACATGTAATCAATTCCTTGAAAATTGGTTATGTGTCTCTTTGTGCTATGAGTATTCCTGCACGCCAAACAGACCCCACATCCAAAAAAAACTGCTGGTCTCAAATCTTTTTTTTATGATTGCGGACTAAGATCTTTTTAATAGAAAACACTGTGTAACAATATCCCAGTGAGTGACGCCAATAGTAACAGATGCTCTAACACCTTAGTGGGTTTTCCCTTTAACCCCAGAAAAAAACCAGAAATATACATACAATAAAAGGTGGAGTATCTTAACATGAAAAATTTATTCTTCCAATGAGAGATGAAATATCTTTACATGAATGAAGTTTTCCTTAAGTTGTTCTCCCTAGAGTTAGGACATAAATAAGGAGAAATAGTGCAATATAGCCAAATCTCAATATTTCAGTGCAATATATAATAGGTAAAAGACTCACAAACAGAGAGCCAATACAAAGGCTCAAAAATTCAGCCTTGTGGGTACTAAAGGGACCCACTTCCTTCTTGTTACTGGCAGGAGTTTCCAAATGATAGGATGTCCTCTCAGTAGGTAGCAGGAATAAAGTGCTTTATTGTAAAGTGCACAAAATATACATAAAATATAATGAAATAAATAAAAAAAACCTTACAATCTCGAAGGTTAATCCTTATGTAAGGTGCAAGACGCGTTTCGCCCCGTTTAGAGGCTTACTCAGTTGCTAGTTTGTGTTGCTTGAAGGTCCGTTTTAAATAACACCCCTTTGGCTGTCTTTTTTGCCGTCCTTGATTGGCATTCATTTAGGTTTTCCGTTCCGCTTCCGGTTCCATTTTTTTGCGTTCCATCCGTGGAACGCAGTCGTCACGTGGTGTTCCCTGGAACGAATACATGCGTTCCAAATCCCCGGTTTGACATAGTGAGATCTTTTTATAAGGGATGAGTTCATGCCACAGTCTTTGTTCAAAATAAAAATAAAAAACAAAACATAATGCATATATTCAGCATCCATCATTCAAAATATGTATAGTTATTCCTCTCACATATTGTAATAAGTGATTTTATATTGATTTATGTAATATTGAAAATAGAAAGCAGGGATCATTAATATAAATTTAAATAAAACATAGAAGAACAGAATAGTAGATGATAACTCATAAATAAATAGTGCTGTAAAAATATTAAAATTTTTATAAAATAATATAAAATAATTTTTATTATTTATGTATATAAGTCCTAAAAATATATTAAAAATGACACACTTCAAAATCTGAATTAAGACCATAAGGGATTAGGATCTTAAAACAAAAAATAAAACCCATTTCTTCTTTCCCTAATATTTTAATGTAATTGCCCACTCTCCAATCTCTTTTAACTTCTTTTATTGCGCAAAAAAATAGATTTCGTTTTACAGGGCAATCGATGGGGGAGGAGCTTGGTGTCCTATTGTCGATTTATAGATGACATTTTTTTTATTTGGACAGATACCACAGAAGAACTCCAAATTTTTATCTCACATTTGAATACCAATAATTACGGGATCAACCTGACTAGCCAAAGTAGTACCCAGCAAATAGAGTTTTTAGATTTACAGATTAGTATTCACGAATCTACAATAATTACTAAAAATTATTTTAAACCTGTTGATGCAAACAGCTACATTGAAAAAACTAGTCACCACAATCCTTGGCTTAATAATGCCCTTAGAAGCCAATTTCTAAGAATCCGACGTAATTGCAAATTAGATTCCGATTATCTCCAACAGTCTGATTACATTAAAAAACTATTTATTGAAAAAGGATATAATAAAATAATCCTGGAAAAAGAAATAGAGGAGATAGGAAAATTACAAAGAAAAAGCCTTATAAAATATAAACAAAAAACAACAACAAACGGATGAAATTCCTTTTACAGGGAGTGCAGAATTATTAGGCAAATGAGTATTTTGACCACATCATCCTCTTTATGCATGTTGTCTTACTCCAAGCTGTATAGGCTCGAAAGCCTACTACCAATTAAGCATATTAGGTGATGTGCATCTCTGTAATGAGAAGGTGTGTGGTCTAATGACATCAACACCCTATATCAGGTGTGCATAATTATTAGGCAACTTCCTTTCCTTTGGCAAAATGGGTCAAAGAAGGACTTGACAGGCTCAGAAAAGTCAAAAATAGTGAGATATCTTGCAGAGGGATGCAGCACTCTTAAAATTGCAAAGCTTCTGAAGCGTGATCATCGAACAATCAAGCGTTTCATTCATAATAGCCAACAGGGTCGCAAGAAGCTTGTGGAAAAACCAAGGCGCAAAATAACTGCCCATGAACTGAGAAAAGTCAAGCGTGCAGCTGCCACGATGCCACTTGCCACCAGTTTGGCCATATTTCAGAGCTGCAACATCACTGGAGTGCCCAAAAGCACAAGGTGTGCAATACTCAGAGACATGGCCAAGGTAAGAAAGGCTGAAAGACGACCACCACTGAACAAGACACACAAGCTGAAACGTCAAGACTGGGCCAAGAAATATCTCAAGACTGATTTTTCTAAGGTTTTATGGACTGATGAAATGAGAGTGAGTCTTGATGGGCCAGATGGATGGGCCCGTGGCTGGATTGGTAAAGGGCAGAGAGCTCCAGTCCGACTCAGACGCCAGCAAGGTGGAGGTGGAGTACTGGTTTGGGCTGGTATCATCAAAGATGAGCTTGTGGGGCCTTTTCGGTTGAGGATGGAGTCAAGCTCAACTCCCAGTCCTACTGCCAGTTCCTGGAAGACACCTTCTTCAAGCAGTGGTACAGGAAGAAGTCTGCATCCTTCAAGAAAACATGATTTTCATGCAGGACAATGCTCCATCACACGCGTCCAAGTACTCCACAGCGTGGCTGGCAAGAAAGGGTATAAAAGAAGAAAATCTAATGACATGGCCTCCTTGTTCACCTGATCTGAACCCCATTGAGAACCTGTGGTCCATCATCAAATGTGAGATTTACAAGGAGGGAAAACAGTACACCTCTCTGAACAGTGTCTGGGAGGCTGTGGTTGCTGCTGCACGCAATGTTGATGGTGAACAGATCAAAACACTGACAGAATCCATGGATGGCAGGCTTTTGAGTGTCCTTGCAAAGAAAGGTGGCTATATTGGTCACTGATTTGTTTTTGTTTTGTTTTTGAATGTCAGAAATGTATATTTGTGAATGTTGAGATGTTATATTGGTTTCACTGGTAATAATAAATAATTGAAATGGGTATATATTTGTTTTTTGTTAAGTTGCCTAATAATTATGCACAGTAATAGTCACCTGCACACACAGATATCCCCCTAACATAGCTATAACTAAAAACAAACTAAAAACTACTTCCAAAAATATTCAGCTTTGATATTAATGAGTTTTTTGGGTTCATTGAGAACATGGTTGTTGTTCAATAATAAAATTAATCCTCAAAAATACAACTTGCCTAATAATTCTGCACTCCCTGTATTTGCAACTATAACGGGCTCAATAGACAGATACAAAAAACAATTAAAAAAATATTTGCATTTATTAAGGAATGACCCAATTTTAAATCAGATTTTACCTATACAACCTTAAATAATATATAGAGGAGCCAAAAATCTCAAAAATATTTTAGTAAAAAGCCACCTAACACCCAAAAAAAACAATTATTGTATTCAAGAATTAAAAGGATTTTATGGATGTGGAACCTGCCTTCCTTGCAAAATTACCAAAAGCAAAAAGAGACATTTAAAAGATATAGAAGATATTAAAATACAGTATATTATAAATGACCACCTTACTTGCCATTCAAAAGGAATTATATATATGTTAAAATGCCCATGCAACCTTCTGTATATAGGCAGAACCATTAGACCATTAAAAGTTAGGATTGCAGAACATATTAGGAATATAAAGAATGGTTTAGAAACTCAGTGTGTCATTTCATTACAAACAAGTCCACAACCAAAATCCTGAAAATCTATTTTTTTGCGCAATAAAAGAAGTTAAAAGAGATTGGAGAGGGGGCAATTACATTAAAATATTAGGGAAAGAAGAAATGGGTTTTATTTTTCATTTTAAGACCCTAATCCCTTATGGTCTTAATTCAGATTTTGAAGTGTGTCATTTTAAATATATTTTTAGGACTTATATACATAAATAATAAAAATTATTTTATATTATTTTATAAAAAATTTAATATTTTTACAGTACTATTTATTTATGAGTTATCATCTACTTTTCTGTTCTTCTATGTTTTATTATAATTTATATTGATGATCCCTGCTTTCTATTTTCAATATTACATAAATCAATATAAAATCACTTATTACAATATGTGAGAGGAATAACTATACATATTTTGAATGATGGATGCTGAATATATGCATTATGTTTTGTTTTTTATTTTTATTTTGAACAAAGACTGTGGCATGAACTCATCCCTTATAAAAAGATCTCACTATGTCAAACCGGGGATTTGGAACGCATGTATGCCTTCCAGGGAACACCACGTGACGATTGCGTTCCACGGATGGAACGCAAAAAAAGGAACCGGAAGCGGAACGGAAAACTTAAATGAATGCCGATCAAGGACGGCAAAAAAGACAGCCAAAGGGGTGTTATTTAAAACGGACCTTCAAGCAACACAAACTAGTAACTGAGTAAGCCTCTAAACGGGGCGAAACGCGTCTTGCACCTTACATAAGGACTAACCTTCGAGATTGTAAGTTTTTTTTTTATTTATTTCATTATATTTTATGTATATTTTGTGCACTTTACAATAAATCACTTTATCCCTGCTACCTACTGAGAGGACATCCTATCATTTGGAAACTCCTGCCAGTAACAAGAAGGAAGTGGGTCCCTTTAGTACCCACAAGGCTGAATTTTTGAGCCTTTGTATTGGCTCTCTGTTTGTGAGTCTTTTACCTATTATATATTGCACTGAAATATTGAGATTTGGCTATATTGCACTATTTCTCCTTATTTATGTCCTAACTCTAGGAAGAACAACTTAAGGAAAACTTCATTCATGTAAAGATATTTCATCTCTCATTGGAAGAATTAATTTTTCATGTTAAGGTACTCCACCTTATATTGTATGTATAAAATCTTTTTAAGGTTATGTGCTCCTCTATATACTATTTGGCGTTTCTCTGGTAAAATTGTATTTAAAAGGTTATCACTTCTTAGGATTGGCCAAAATTGGTTAAAATCTTTATCTTGCGACTACTTTTATATAAAAGGAATTGTTTCTAATCTTTCTTCTGAAGTTTTCTGTTTATACTCCAGTAGCGACTTTCTGTTTAATTCCTTTACTTCCTTTATTCTGGCCTCCAAAATTTTTTGGTTGTATCCTTCTTCTATGAAACTTTTTTTTTATCGTGTTTGCTTGAGTTTTGTATACTTCGCTATCTGTGCAATTCCCCCTCATTCTGAGAAACTCGGATCTAGGTACATTCTTCAACCATGGATCGTGATGGCAACTATTTAATTGTATAAAGTTATTGATATCCACAATTTTAAAGTGGATTTTAGTTCTAACCTGGTCATTCTCTATAAATATACATAAATCCAATAATTGAACCGAAGACTCATTGAAATGTAAGGTCAATTTAATGCCCCAATTATTGGAATTGAGATGATGTAGAAACAATTGTAAATCCTTTCCAAATGAAAAACAAATCAATATATCTGCGATAGGTCACCATGTTTGCAACCCAGCCATGTCCTCCATATACAAACTGGGATTCCCTGTATGACATGAAGAGGTTGGCATAGCTGGGTGCAAAGCTGGTCCCCATCGCATTCCCACAAACTTGAAGAAAGAACACATCCTGAAATCAAAAATAATTATTCGTGAGTATAAGCTAAAATTAACTTGATATGTTTAGGAAAAAACTTATTTGTTTTTTCCAGAAAAAATTCCATAGCCTCACACCCTTTTCCATGCTCTATTATGGTGTACAGCGAACTGACGTCCGCTGTCACCATAATGTAGTCCTTTTCCCATACTATTTCCTCCAGTGCTTGGGGGGAGGGGGGGTTCTTAAGGTCTTTATGTATTTTAGGCAGATGGTAAAAATACTGGATTTTAGATGTCTGTATATTGAGATATTTAAACTCGTTCATGTTTAAAATGTCATCCTCTTTTCCTTGTTCAAAAAAGATTGAATTTTTTTCACAATATCACTGATGTGATTATGTTGTAACATTTTGTAGGTGTTAGTGTCTCCTAACAGTCTTAAACCTTCTCCTAAATATTTCTCGGTATCCATGATGACAATGCCACCCCCCTTATCCGCTGGTTTAATAGTAATCTTTAATAGTAATGTTGCATGTTAGTTGGGTATAGATTAGGAGCAGTGCCCCAATAGTTTTCTTGGTTTGTCAGTTTTATTTTGCTAGAAAAGAGCGATAAGTGACTGTCCTCAATAGTAGTCCACTCGAATGTCGGTGGTGTTAAAGAGGCTTTTCTTCTGTCAGTCTGGAAAGTAGTCCAGGGGGTACAGGTTTGTATAAATTTTGTAGTGTGGCCAGTAAGGGAGGACTTAACTTCCTCCATGGATTGGATTAATTCTATCCTGGCAATCCACTTCTAGAAATGACTAAAACGTTTTTTAAATTAGGAGTGATTGTTACACCCAAGTATTTAATATGTGAGTTGGTGAACTTGAAAGGGGAAGAGGAATATAAAGTGCGCAATAGTGTGTCTGCACAGATAGTGGCAGTATTTCACTCTTATTGTAATTTACGCTAAAGTTGGATAAAGAAGAGTAAGTGGACATTTTTCGCATAAGGCAAGAGAAAGATTTATCTGGTTTAGTAACTAAAAAAAGCAGATCATCTGCGTATGCTGAAACAGACTGTCCTTGGACAATCATCAGATTTTATTATATCTATATTAAAAGGATACATTAAACTTATTACATCTATTTATTCATAGATTTAGAGTGCTCTTTTCAACATTTAGATTATTGGGCTCCCATGTAGCAATATTGTAAATAATTTAAACTCACCTTCAATCCAGAGCAGTGGTTCTCAACCTTTCTAATGCCGCGACCCTTTAATACAGTTCCTCATGTTGTGGTGACCCCCAACCATTATTTTCGTTGCTACTTCATAACTGTAATTTTGCTACTGTTATGAATTGTAATGTAAATATCTGATATGCAGGATGTATTTTCATTGTTACAAATTGAACATAATTAAAGCATAGTGATTAATCACAAAAACAATATGTAATTATATATTGTGAAATATTTTTTTCTAATTACAAATAAATGAAATTTTGTCTTGATGCATGGTGTAGCATGGGTCTTGATGGCATGGTCTTAATATAACAACAGTAAAGTACATTGCTACATTTTACATTTTAGACAACTTGGGCGCTCAGATCCAGGCTATCCGGGGATATAATAGTTGTGGGGGTTCCTATATGTTTATTGTGTATTTTTATGTGTTCTAAAATTTTATGTAATTCATGCCTAGTTATGCTGGAATTTGTGTACATTTTGTGGGAGTTTTCTGGGCGTGGTTTACTGCATTCTTGTTTTGTATATAAGTGGGCCATATGGCCATGATTAGACACATTTGTTTCTACCCTTCATCAAGTCTAGGCTGATGTTTGGGGAATTGGGAGCTATAATCACTATTGCGCTTGGGACTCGGGAGATTTATAACAAATATACTCATCCGTATAGTATAGGGGATCCATCTCGCTGGCAAGGTTTCAACAGAGGAAATATCACGCAAAAACAATGTAATAAAGAAGGAGATTCCATTGGTTTATATGGTAATGGCATGGAAAATGTTAAAATTCCTTTGTGTACTAACTCGATTCCAGCCTGATCTCCCTTGGCGCTAGGTCAGAGCTCCAACTAGTGTCAGCAAGGCGACCAAAAGTCAGTAAGCGCCCAGGAAGTGCTTCTAATGGCTGTCTGGTTGGCATCCACTAGAGTTGCGCCTTTCAAAACAAGATCATGAAGTTCCTTGGCGTGCCGGTTGCTGTATTGTGCTTGTCTTATTTATGTGAATGTTGCATTTGCTTTGTAGTATTGTATTTGTGCGTATATAGGATGTTGTATTGTTTATGTTCAGGACTACTTTGTGGTATTGTGTATGATACCTATGAATATCACATTATTTGTTTGGTGGTGTGTGGGGCTGCTTATAGTATCGCATGTGAGAGACTGCTTGTGGTGTTGAATGCATGTACACGGATTGTCAGTTGTGTTTGTGGGGGCTGTTTGTATTATTTGTATGAAGGAGGGACTTCTTCTGCAGTATGTATATATCTAGAAATGTGGGTATCTTACCTGGGGTTCAGTTGAGACTGGTCTAGCCAGGTACAGGTCAAGGGCAGGAGCTGCTATGGGCTGCTCTACTCCAGTGTGGATTCCCGTTCACAACTTCGGTATGGAAATGATGTAAGATCACTTCCTCTAAATGCTGCAATGCATAAATTGAGGAATGCCCTTAAAGATCTGCAACCACCGCTCGGGTTGCACTAGTAGATATCTGAAGTCCCATAGGGACTCCTGATCCTGTTTGGCTCTGGCAGCATTGAGTGCCGTGCAAAAGGGGCCTCAAGTGCCATGCAGGTTGCTGACCCCTGCACTAGAGGCTGTATTAGTGCTGCAATGTAAACATTGTAGTTTCTCTAAAACTGCAATGATTTACATTGCGGGACTAAGGGGAACAGGGACATTGCATCCAGACCACTTCAATTAGCTTAAGTGGCCTGGGTGCCTATAGTGTCCCTTTAACTTTCCTACTTACCAAAATTGATAAGTATAATGCCAGGAAAAGATGCAAAAGTTGTACAGGAGGACATGCCAATGATGTAATGGTCTCAACTGTAAAAGGGGAGTGTTGTTGTATTTTGTAGGGGTGCCAGTGCAGTCCATATGCAGAGCACTATTGAAGCACACTGGAAAAGATCACATTGCTATGCCAGAAGAGGAATACCAGAGAATAAAAAATACACATGACAGAAACCCAAAATCGACACTGTCCTGCTGAAAATGTGACAACTGGCGAGGAATTAACATTTCTCACAATTTACTACTAGTGACACAATGCCCTCTGTTTGCATCAGCTGTGTAAATAAACCTATGCATGCATTGGGTCAAATAAATAAAAGCAAGGGTCAAAATGCCAAACACTGTGTAATAAGCTGGTACATCTAATTTGTTTATTTAGTGAATCATCACAGCATTTTGCATAATTGTTCTTTATAAATAGGGTCCAATATGTCTATAATATCCAAATCAATTATTAAATATTACAATGGATGCTCAAATACCTGATGCATGCCCAGCTATATATATGCAGAGAGAGACTGTGTGTGTGTCTATATATATATATATATATATATATATATATATATATATATATATATATATATATATATATATATAGACACACACACACACACACACACATACATATATTACACACACACAGTGTTTATATGTATACACATGGATTGTTTTCATAAACACACACACACACAAACACACACACACAGTACATTACTGATATCCATACCGTCCTCAAATGTAACCCAAGATGTAAACAGTGGCAGTGTTATGGACATTACCCTGTATATAAACAAGCACATGTTGACATACAGTATTTGAGGCCCTGTTGTCAGGCTGCACTCACCTCAAATGATGTCATATGTCCCCAGCACTGCGTTTGGGTGACATCACTGTGCTGCTGCAGCACCCGCCGTTTCCCAGGCAGGCCCGGGCGGAGGAGCAGGGTGAGCCGGGGCTGTCATGCCGCCTCCCCACATCCACAGTTCACACCTCGGTCCCAACCGACACGGAACACCCCTGTGAAGGGAAGAGGTATTGCCCGCACTTAACTGCTGTCAACCAAAGACTGGCTGCGCCTACTGCAGAGGAGGGGGAGAGGAGGAGCAGGAGCCGAGTTCCCCTATAGTATAGAGTAGCGGTGTCTCGGATCCTAAGACCATCAGAAATATGTGTTTTCCGATGGTCTTAGGCGACCCCTGTGAAAGGGTCGTTCGACCACCAAAGGGGTCGCGACTAGGGGTGCACCGAAATTTCGGCTGCCTATCCTGTTTCTGCCGAAAATGGGTCAAATTTGCTGAAATTAAAAAAAAAAAAATTGTGACGGGGTCTGGGGAGAACACTATGGGACAGTTTAGGGGGGAAAAGAACACTGTATGACAGGGGAGGGGGCGAGAACAAAATGGGAAAGGGGAGGGGGGAGAACAATATGGGACAGCTGGAGGGGGGGGAAGAACAATATGGGATAGGAGGCGAAGAACAATATGGGACAGGGAGGGGGGGAAGAACAATATGAACAGGAGGGGGGAAGAATAATATGGAACAGGGAGGGGGGGGAAGAATAATATGGGAACAGGGGAGGGGGAGAATAATATGGAACAGGGGGGAAGAATAATATGGAACAGGGAGGGGGGAAGAACAACATGGGACAGGAGTGGGGGTAATATGGACAGGAGGCGGAAGAATCAATATGGGACAGGGAGGCGGGGAAGAACAATATGGGAACAGGAGTAAAGAACACATGGAACAGGGGAGTGGGGGAAGAACAATATGGGGGCAGGGGAGGGGGGGGAAGAACACATGGGGGGCAGGGAGAGGGGGGGAGAACAATATGGGACAGGAGGGGGGAAGAAAAACTATGGGACAGGAGGGGAAAACTATAGGACAGGGGAGGGGAAAAGAAACTATAGGACAGGGGAGGGGAGCACACTAAGGACAGGCAGGAAGGAGAACACCCCTGGGACAGGCTTAGGGGAGAACACCATGGGACAGTGAGGGGAGAACACCATGGGACAGGAGAGGGTGGGAAGAACACTATGGGACGGGGGAGAAAAGAACACTATGGAACTGGAGAGGGGGGGGAAAGAACACTAAAAAAGAGGGACGGGAGAGGAACATTAAGCGGGGGGACCACTAAAAGAGAAGGGAAGTGTTTTCATATTAGATTAATTAAATTCATTAAAAAGTCTAATATTAAAAAAAAAAAATATATAGGAAAAAAAACTTTAAAAAAATCATTTGGGGGAAAAAAGTCATTTTCAGTTTTCAGCCAAGGGCATCCTGAATTTTCGGTTTCGGCCCAGAATTTTCATTTCGGTGCACCCCTAGTCGCGACCCACAGGTTGAGAACCGCTGATCTAGAGGCATCCTTGTATCACCACGACAACCTCTCCACCTGCTTTTAAATTAGCAGTGATAAACAAATAGTTACTTCTTTTGCTCTCTATGAGAAAGAATGGATAAAAAAAAAAAAAAAAATGATGTTAAATAAGAAAACAGTAGAGTATACAAACCTGAACGTTTTGGAGTCGAGGTAATATAACGAAAGAGGATATAGTAAAAAGTATCAATTGACTTGCTTGTTAATTATATTTATTTTCTCGTTAGGTTTGTGGATAGCTAAGATATGGATTGAGAGGCACAGGAAACATGCCAAGCATATGCTATTGTGTGATTCTAAACAGTCATGAAGTTTGGCGGCCATGTCTTCCATTTCGCGGACAATGCATATTTTTTATTCAATAACTTTGCAAATGGGACAGTGTCTAATTTCCAATGTTTTGCAATAGATATTCTTACAAAGGTGCACAATAATTATTTCACTTAAATGTTTAAAACCTGCAACCAAAATGTTGCTATTTCTGGGCACCACAGGGAGAAGAAGCTTCTTCTTTCTCCATAGTTCTTGAAACATAGTGGTAAGCAATTTGGATAAGTGTGTTGTAATTTACAGCATCAAAGTGCCATCTCATTAACCATTTCAAGCTGTTTTCTATCATAGACTAATTGATACTCTATCTCAAAAATGTAAAAATTATGTCCATTTTCTTTCTGTAATGGATATGACTAGATCACATTCCCAGATAGGTTGTCTTTTTCTCATATTTAATGTTATGTAACATTATATATTGTTTTGATATTGAATCTCTATCTGTTGAATTATATTTAAACAAATATTCAAAAGGTTGCATTGATATGATGTGATTTTGATAAATAATTACAAAAAAATTGCCCAATTTTGTCTGACACTAAAAATAGAAAGGGAACCGCACTCAGTTTTTTTAAATGTAGTAGAGTACATTAGTGACTGTTTAGAGTTATATGAACAAATCAGGACCATAATTAATATTGATAGGAACTGTCATTAGGCATCATCACCTCCCTCTCCCACTGCATCTTTTTCACCCACCACCATGAGGCATCTCACTCCCACCTCCATGAGGTATCTCCTTCTCCCACCACATTTAGACATTAGTCCCCAATTACAATTAGTTATTATTATACAGCCATAGAAATTTCCCTTTCCCACCACTATAAGGCATCCCCCATCTCTTCTAAATCAGGTGGGGTGTTGTACCAAGAGCCCCTGTACACAAGCCTCCAATGATTGATTTCAGGTAGTATACAATTTTTTCTAGTTTAATTTTAAAATGATATCTCTAGAGAAGCACTTAGGAGAGTTATACATAAGTGGATCAATGAGGTTGTGAATAATGCTTTAGGGAGTTGAAATATAGGAGGCTTAAGCTGTAATCTCAGCACGGATAAAAGTCATCCCTACGAAAAGCAGAGAAAAAGGGAAAAAATAGCCAACAACATTCATGACCTTGATTCTGTCTGGGAATATGTAGAGCTAATTTAAATGCAGTAGCTGTTGATAGTTGATCGTGATTGGCAGCTAATGACAGAGAATTTGCAGTATCCATTGATACTTGTCACATATTCATTGCCTTTCCATCTCACCGGAGATTAGGCTATTGGTAAATTCCTCAAACATAGTATGCAATTTAGAGATGTACTATTTCAACATAAACCACCATAATGCTGAATTTATTTTTTATGCACAGATATTACATAGCTTATATCCATGTTCACTACTTAACCCAGATAATGCCGCAAGTACCAATAACTGGGATATGGTAGTGGACATAGATTTAGTCACACATTAATTAACTAATTAACTAAATTCTTTAACTAATGGCTCAAGCACGATCAAGGGGTTGCAGCCCATATGTGTCTTGGGTTCTCATTCAAGTGTTCTTTGCATTTCTACTTGTAATTGTTTTAATGTTGGTCAAGACACTGTTCCTGTGCATTAAAATACATTTCCCAGTGCTGTTTGGGATTAGTAGGAATTAAAGGCCCTGCATTGCATAGCGTCACATTATGACTCTTACCATGCAGCACACAATTTGAAAATAAGATCTGGTTATTGATTTCTTTAAAATTCCATCACAATCAAAAGATATACAGGGAATAACATTAGTAATATTATGTCTTATTGACAATCTTTGGCAAAAGACAAATTTCTACTGCTGTTTCCTATCAGCTGTAATTTGCAATGGGTAATGGGAACGGGAATAATTCTGCTTGATGCGCAAGAGAGGTCCTATGGCACCTTATTGTACATGCGTGTTAATGTCTCCATGATCTCATTGTGTCAGTAGACACAATCTCCTGCCAATTAAGGCTTAATAAATATGACAGCTAAAGTTAAACACAAACTCTAGCAACAAACTATCTTCAGCTTTATAAAGCACTTTTGTTGTATAGATTATGTCACTGCAGTCTCTTGCTCAGTTAACGCAGCCATAGTCAAACCTCCCAGGGCATACATCTTGTTCTGTTAATTGAACTTTAATCACACATTAGGCTGTGGCAGGCAATTCACAGAGAAGGAGATAAGAAATTCCAAATTAAACATACTGCACATAAGGAAATTAAAAAGTTAGATCTCTGTTTACATGAAGTTTGTAGGGTGTGTAGCAGTATGAGTCACAGTCAGGGTAGTTGTGACTAGGGCTGCATAAACAAAGTAATTGGACTCCTAAATGTCCAATAACTCAGCCGTGTGACTGCAGGGTCATAATCTATACATCAAAACCATTTTATTAATCTAATGTTGTTTGGAGTGTCTCTTTAACCCCTTAAGGACACATGACATGTGTGACATGTCATGATTCCCTTTTATTCCAGAAGTTTGGTCCTTAAGGGGTTAGATAAATCTTCCACTCTCTTCCGACAGACACCAATGGAATACATCATCTTGTAGAATCTTTGAAAAAATGCAAAGGCTCTACAATATATAGTACAACTTTAATCTTAGGGCAGCAGTGGGAGAGTGTGAGGGAGATTAGGAGTACAGCACAGTGTTAGTTAAAAGATGCATTATGAGGAATAATGCACAGATAACATCAACTACTGTTGAGTAAGATAAAAAAATAATTGAAATTATGCAATACGTTTCTAGTTTGGCTTTGTATCCACGCAGACTAAGCCTAGTGATTCACAACGGTATGGGTACAGAATTCCAGTAAGTATTTGTGCTATATGTGATACTCTAACACCTAGGTGGGGTCCCCTTAACCGTTACCAATAATTGAAATCACAAATATATACAAGGTGGAGTATCTTACATGTACATTTGGGAATAGGTCTTTTTGGGTATTCTCATGTACATTAGGGAATAGGTCTTTTTGGGTATTCTCCTAGAAGAAAACATAAAAAGAGACAAAAAAATTGTGCAATAATGCCAAAGTGAAATTAGGTGCACTCACAAGTGTGGAGCCAATATGTGTTAGGCTCAGATTATCAGCAATGTGGGGTGTAAAGGGTCCCACTTCTCCACTCTTTTGATTGCAGCCAGGTTCAAAAAGTGCTTTATTCATATAAAGTGCACTATGGTAAGTCCTTAGTGGTGTAGTCTTTTGGTAGCAAAGCATGTTTCGCCTTTCCAGGAGGCTTCCTCAGTTGCTGTCCATCTGTGTTGTGAGTTGTGCTTCTTATAATCCGTTTTTGATTGCAGTTTCCAGGTGCCGTCTGTGTCCGGTTTACTTCCGGTTTCGGTTTGGTGTGTTTAATCGTTGGAACGCATAGTATAATCTTTGACCCATTTCCTGTTTCGTTCTGTTTTGGAACGCATCTCTGTTTTCCACTGGTCTTTCTTATGTCTATTTTCCAGTGTCCTCCTTCATTTGGAACGCATGAATGCGTTTCACTGCTTGAAGTATTTTTATTTGTCCATAATATCTCTCAGCCACATGAAAACAAAGAAATGGGGACAATATGAGCTTGGGGACTCGTTTTTTGGTGATATGAATGGCATAACATGACACATACACAAATTCGAGTAGTATTGTGAATCCTCCATCATAGTAGAAAATCCTAAGTTTTACAGGGGTTGTAGGGTTCTCATAAGTGTTACTCAGAATACATTGTAGTAATGCCCTATATAGGTATTTAATATTAACACCTTGCTAATTTAAAATTAAATGAAAGGTTTTTAAAAAAAAATCTTTATAAAGTCTTATTAAAAAGTGGTGTATTTTGTTTATATAAATGATTTAAAGTTACTTTCAAATACTTTTAAAGTGTTCTTACAATACTGTTGAACATCCATAAGAGATGGATATATGGGGAAACTACAAGATCAATGTAAAAAAGGGATATTAAGTGGCAGACCTCGAAATCAGAGTTTAAGCCAAATGGGGATAGTGTTTTAAAATTGAATATGAATTTCATTTCTTCTTTTCCTAATTTCTTGATATAATTTCCTCCCCTCCAGTCTCTTTTGACTTCTTTAATTGCACAAAAAACAGACCTTCTGGGTTTTGGTTGTGTGCCAATTTAAAGTGCAAAGGGACACACTGTTTCCATTCCATTTTTTATGTTTCTGATGTGTTCCGCAATTCTAACTTTAAGTGGCCTGATGGTCCTACCTACATATAGCAGATTGCACGGGGATTTTAGGATATATATATATATATATATATATATAATACCTTTAGAATGGCAGGTTAGGTGGTCTCTTATAATATGAGGTTTATTAATGACACTTCCTATGTCTGTTAGATGTCTTTTATGGCTTCTGGTTGTTTTGCATGGAAGGCACATGCCACATCCATAGAATCTTTTCAGGTCTTGTATGAAGTAGTGTGATTTTTTTTTTTTTTTTAGATTTCTTTGGGCTCAAGCAGCTTTTAACTAAAATATCCTTAAAATTCTTTGCACCTCTGTAAGTGATTTTTGGTATAGGTGGCAGGATTTTGTTTAAAATAGGATTATCTTTTAGTAAGTGTCAGTGTTTCTTAATAGCCTTTTGTATTTGTTTGTTTTGTCCATTATAATTACAGACAAATGGTATTTCATTTTTATTTTTATTTAATGGCTCTTTTTTCGCCTTATATTTAATGAAGTTTTCTCTTGGTTGTTCCTTTATTTATTCTAGATCTCTTTCTAACGCTTCCTGATCATACCCTTTTTCCAAAAATTGTTGTTTTATATAGTGGGCTTGTTTTATGTAGTCGGAATCATTCTTGCAATTGCGCCAAATTTTCAGAAATTGGCCCTCAGGGGCATTATTGAGCCATGGTTTGTGGTGACAGCTATTTATGTCTATATAGCCATTAGCGTCTACAGGTTTGAAATAATTTTTGGTCGTTATGGTGGATTCTTGGATACTATAAAATTAGATCCAATGAATTAATGTCTACTTCACTACTGGAACTAGTAAATGTATCCCCCGATCATTGAGGTTGAGGTAATTTATAAAATCATTAAGTTCTTCCATGGTACCTGTCCATATAAAAAGATGTCATCAATGAACCGGCAATAGAACACCAAGTTTGCCAACCATCCATGACCTTGCAATACATATGTCTCTTCCCAAAAAGCCATAAATAGGTTAGCATAACTTGGGGCAAACTTGGTGCCCATTGCCGTGCCACAGATCTGCAACTAAAAGTTGTCCTCAAACCAGAAGAAATTGTTGGTTAAAATTAGGGATATGTCTTCTAGTATAACATTTATTTGTTCTATTTTAAAACTTGATTTAAAAAAAAAAAATGTTGCTCTGCTGCCATTCCTTTGTGTGGGATTATGCTATACAGAGAGGTAACATCGCATGTGACCAATATATATCCTTCTTGCCATTCCGTTTTCTCTAAGATTTGTAGGACATGCATAGTATCTTTGAGGTTTGTTATTACTATCGGTTGGAGTAGAGTATCTATATAATCTATAATTGTGACTTTTCTTTTAGTGATGTATGATGAAATTCATCATTTCCTCCTTTTGGTTGATGTTCTTCTTTGTTGTAAAAAAAATAAAAAAATTAGGCATAATTTTCTTATAAAATGGTTCATATCTATAAAAAATCAAATGGATTAAAATTGGCGGTTGGGGCAAACTTAAGACCTTTTAAAAAAATATTAATCTGTTCTTTAGTGAGGGACTGGTCCGTTTAATAAAAAAAAATCCTTCTATATTTCTAAGTTCCCTCTCTTCTCTCTGTGTTTTCTTCCAATTTCTTCTCTGTCTTCTTCTTCCATGGATATTTGTCTTTTCCCTGGTGTCTCCCAGAAGTGTGTATCCATTTACGCCTGTTTTGGATCAGGTCTCTCTGAAAAAAAGGAGATGGAGGAGTGTCTGGGGGTAGGGATCTATCTCCACTATGGTTGCTTGTTGTGATTTGTACTGACTCTGATTGTTTGTTAGGGGTTTTGTTAATAATTGTCCCCTTCTCTGTTTCTTTCCTCGGGACACCTTCTCTCACCACATCACTATACCTCTTAGGTTTGTATGTGTGATATTACCTCACCTCATCATTGTGTTTCTTGGGTTTAGGTGTGTGGTGTTCTCTAAGTGGTGATCGTATGGGTTTATTTTGGTACGGTTTCCTATTTGTTTCCCATTTATTTCTTACTCCAACTCTCTCTGGGTAAGATCTGTTTAATGGTTTTCTTTCTCTTTCCTGTTTTGTTTCTTCCTCAGATCTATCGGTATTAAACCTATTTAATGGGGGGTTGTGGTGATTTATTCTCCATTTGTGTTTATTATTGAAAGGAGCATGACGACGATGTCTGTCTTCTTTTTTTAATGTTCCTAACATTTCCTATTTGGTAATCTATAATATCTCTTTGGTATTTTTAATTTTTTATCTCTATCGTATCGGATTCAATATGTGTGATTGCATTAACTAGGTAGAAAATATATAATAATATAGGACATGATGTTGATAATTGTTTTTGAAGGATATAATCTAAATTGTATACAGTTGCACTGCCTGTAACTGTATGCAAAGTAAGTTTACAGTGGAGCTCGATAGTAGATATCTTGTAACCTCTCCTGTGTTTTAGTAGCTCTGTAGAGCACTGGATAGTATACATTTTTCCTTTTTAGGATCTCAGGGTGGCTTTAGAATTTTAGATCTCCCTCAACTGCACTAGAGTGAGTATGGACTTCTTTACCAACAGTCAGTTAATCCATTTATATTGCATTAATTAACAGTTTGAATAGAGTTTTGTTGGACAACTGCCCATAATGATTTCATTAACTTTCTATGTCAGGTGCCTGATGAGCTTACATTTCTTATGATCAGAGATGAATCTAACCTGCCTTTGTTGAATCAAAGTGAATCTGTCTTTGTCTCTCCTTTAAATTACCCTTTAGTACCTCTTTCTCCATTTTCAAATATCACTGGTCATTATATCTACTGTAATCTCCATTTTGACATTTTAAGGTCATGTGTCAATGTTTCATGTGTACAAACACATGAAACAGTATTCCCTCTAGTTCTGCAGCTCTGGATACTTTCATAAATAATTATCATGCTTTAAGTACATTTTACTAGACAATTTAATTATATAAAATAACAAGACACCCTTGGTAACCCATTTACTTATGGCTCAGGGTGATTCCTGTTGCTCTCTTTTTTTTTTTTTTTTATCTTGACAATTAAAATCTGTATATAGGTGTATGATAGTATGCAGAGTGTGTAAATAACAGTGTTCTTTATAGCTATTATATTATTTATATCTATCTATGTATACAAATTTGCTGAAACATTTTGGTAAGGCTGGAGTAGGGAAGCAGGTGTTGACTACGTACAAGAAAGAGACAGCAATCACTCTGGAAGAAGAAAACTGATCTATTAACCTCGTGTCGTCCTCCAGCAGGTGATGAATATTTCAAGATACCTATTACAGATAAGTGCTTAACATACAATATCGGAGCATAGTAATAACCATCTAAATAAACAACACAATATTTTCTAATTGTAATACCACTAAGCATCCTGGATATGAACATAACATTAGTTATACTAATTAAGCATTCAATTAAGTAAATGTTACAAAGACTGCACACAATCAGGATATCAACTTGATAAATATAAGAGAAAAATCCAGCATAATTTCTAATTGAAAATAATGGCGATTTGCTCTTACTCCCCTAATTAGATTAAAAGCATGGTCATGGGTATATGATCTACAGCTCCCAAGATTCTTTACCAGTGTTTCTGCTATATTGATTGGTGAAATTGGTACTTCATCAAGAGATGAGTATGTGTATATATATATATATATATATATATATATATATATATATATAATATATGTCCCCACATTTTTCCAGTGTAGGATATGCATGTGCCAGGATGACCTCTGGCTAGAGGGGCAAAAAAAAAATGTAACGTCTGATGTAGTTCAGGATAGCTATCTTTAAGGAATAGTGGACAGTGGGCTCTGGTATTTGCCTGGATTGCTAAAATTCTACGCAATTGACAAATAATCCCTTTACTACTGAGCTCTTTGCAGGGGCCCGTCACTCCGGATCAGTTTTGCACCGGGACTCAATGGATTGTGTGTACGCCATTGGGGGCATGCATCATTTTTAGACAGCTGCCTCATTCAAAATCTTTAGCTTTGAATTAGACAGTTTTTTCACTCTGCAGGCTGACAAAAAAAAAAACAGGTAAATATGTTTTTTGTATCATATGTACCTTCTTTTTTCTTATACTTTTCACACCCACTCCAGAAGAACACTGATTTAGCCCAGGAGTATTCAACCGTTTAATAACTACCGCCCACTTATGTATCTCTTTTGATGGTGAAGTTTCCTTACCGCCCACCAGTGCCGCATTAACTCTATTTTTGTAAAGGAGGGTTTTTAAAAAAGTATGTACTTAAATTAATTATTTATTTCTACTTCATGCAAGTTTATACATGAATAATTAAAATTTCATGAATTTCCGCATCTTCATCAATGAAACGCTTACTAGCGCGGGAGCTGCTTAAATTAAAGAAAAAATTTCCTTTTGCTTTTTTCTACTTTTCCTTTCTTCTTTTCTTTTCTCCTTCCTTATTGCAATCACCAGTTGGAAGGCTGAACAAGGTAGTCCACTTAATTATTAGCCAACAACAAAAAAATTAAACAGAAAAAAGGAATATATATATATATATCAGGGATATCTTTTTTTTTCTCTTTATTCTCTCCTTCTCCTTCTTTTATTTATTTTTATTTTTCTTCTTTCTTTTATATTATGCCAAGTAAACAGAAAATGACAGAATGTAGTTTGCCAATATTAAAGGGACACTCCAGGCACCCAGACCACTTCTGCCCATTGGAGTGGCCTGGGTGCCAACTCCCACCACTCTTAACCCTGCAACTGTAATGATTGCAGTTTTTTATAGTAGACAGCCACTAGAGGGCACTTCCTTGTCCACAGCACAGAAAACCTGTGCTAGAGCGTCGCTGGACGTCCTCACGCTGTGTGAGGACCTCCAGCATCGTTCATTTTCCCACAGGAAAGCATTTTCAATGCATTTTCAATGCTTTCCTATGGGGAGCGCTAATGCGCATGCACTGCATTGCCGCGCATGCGCATTAGGTCTCCCTGGTCGGTGGGCGGGATCAGTCTCGCCCACCGGCCAACCCAATCAGAAGGAGGAGTGGAAGGAGCAGCGACGTGGGACATCGTTGCTGCCTCTGGTAAGTTACTGAAGGGGTTTTCACCCCTTCAGCAACCGGGGATTGGGGGGTGGGAGGGAGAGGGGACCTGCAGTGCCAGGAAAATGGATTGTTTTTCTGGCACTGGAGTTTCCCTTTAATATCAGCCACTGTAAATGCCACTCTTACTGTCCCTGCCTTCACATTGAGTGCCTCAGCTCCCCTCCTCTTCAGGTGTGTTACATCATCACGCCCCTGTCCGCCCTGATTAGGAGTGCAGCCTGAGCGAGAGAAAATAAAGGCGTTCACACAACACTTTTAGCGTTTTTGTCTCTAACTATGGCTGGAGGGAGGTGCGTGCTTGCGCGGATCATTTTGTTGTGCCGGAGAACCCACCACCGCCCTGCGCCTTGAATAGCCCAGGGACTAGGTAGGGACCAGGTTGACTACTACTGATCTAACCAATCAATGCTATATCCAGTGCTTATCCCTGCAACATCTTGACGGGGGGAGGCAGAGGATGTATTTATGCAGAGCAGGCTCTGGTGTCAGGTTTCTCTCGCCTGCTGCTGCTGTTAGTGTACTGGTCTGGACTAGATTAGTGGGCGGGTAATATGTCAGGGCAGGGGGGCTGAAGAAACTCCCTGAACTGAGAGGTGTGCAACAATGCTAGTTCACCAAGTTTTTAAATGCCTATTACATACTTCTCAAAAAATGTTCTGGTTTTATTGTGGGTTGTAGATTTCTTTAAAAGTGTTTGCTTGCTGGTTGAAAAAATAATTGTCAAGTGATGCATGCCTCTTTAATGAAATAGTGTAACATTTATTTGAAACCTTGGATGAATACCTAGCTTAGCGAAGTTATCTTCAATTCACACTTGATAATGTAAAAGTGCAATTTTTCCATTATCGGTGTGATTGCAGAAGGAGAGAGTTGTGAATGCCATAGAGAGCCCTGGATGTTGTCAAACTGCTGCAAAATAGTTTAACAAACCGGAAGATGGCACCCATAGGCTCTACCCTGTTTAGAGTGTTACACTATTCACTGGAAGTTAATGTTGGATGCCAGATTGGGGCACCCCTCTACAGCCCTTGTTTTCTGAATGAGTATTTGTGTGATGACTGTTCAACGGAGTGTAATTGATCAGCTTTTGTCTGTGCGAAAGTGGGTAACGGCTAATTGTTGTGTGTGTGTGTGTGTGTGTGTGTTAAGGAGACTAAATGTTTGTGGGGGGGACTAAGTGTGACTGTGTGTTTTTCCTGTTTGAGAGTTGTGTGTGTCATGGCTAGATTTAGTGTGTGGTGGAGGCTCAATGTCTATTGTGTGAAGAGAAGTCTTAGTGTGAGTGAGGGGTAGGCTGTGCTATATGGTAATAGTGTAGTGTGAGTTAGCGGAGGATGTTAGGTGTGTAAGGCAGACTCCCCACACATCTTTCCATTATTCACTTTTGCCTCTATCTGGGGGAGCATCGTGTAATTTACCTCTACTGATTGAGTTGGAGACCACAGCAGTCCCCCTGGTATGGAGGAGGCACAGTACCACGCAGGAAGACATTTTGATCTCCCTACCCTCTCAAGAAGGGTCTCCTTACAAACAGACCTAGATAGGGTACTATCTATGGGCTCTGCCTTCAATGCCGGCACGCTAAGCACTAGGTGGATGCTTAATTATGCCTTGTATGAATGCTCTCATGAGCAAATGAAACTCCTTGTTGGAATCCTCCATTGCATATGAGTGCATATTTTGATAATGCAGACAGAATGTTAGAATTTTTTTGTTCTCTTAATTTTTCTCCTTTGCAGTTAGATTGTTTTGTGTTATATGGTAGCCTGCGTGACTTCTCATATAATTAGGTATTGTACTGAGTGTTCATTTGGATACCCGTTGGATCACTCCACACCACCTCATCATTCATCACCCTCCTTCATATACCAGGAAGGAACAAAACTACAGAGACGAACATAATACCAAGTTTTTTATTACATTTGGACTTTATTTCCATATTTTAATAAGGACTTTTCATTTCTGTCTATTGGCGCAGTCCCATCCTTCTATTTGATTGTTTATTGTACTGAGTGTGTCACCATTAGTTTATTGTAATGTTGTAATGTTGACAAGTGCTGGTCCTGGGTGGAATTAAAAAAAAATATATATTGTAGTACTTTCTTTAAGAACTGTGGTCCTTTGAGGCATCCTATTTGCAGATATTTAGGACTTGCTTTCTGGGTGCACTGTTTTGTGGCCCCTAAGCAAAGAGCTAGGCCTTTAAGCTGCAGGTGCCTTTGAAATGCAATATTGGGAGGCAGCACAGGCAGAAGGGTTCATACTTGCCTGGAAGGAGGAGGACAGACAGACATAAGGAAGGAAGGCATGGTGGTTCCTGGAGCCCCTGGAGAGAGCACAGACTGCATAGCAGGACAGGTCTGGATCCCAAGCTGGTGACCAATCCACCTTGTTCCTGTTATACAGTGGTCCAATCTTTGGGTAATAACATTTAATTTATGCATTTGCTTGCCGTTCTAGTTGCTCAATTAGATTAATAATGTACCGAAATGCACACTGCCATCACATATTTGACAGGTCCACTTTAAATCATATGAATCGACTTTATCTGAATGCCATTAATAATCACATATCTTACCCAATGTCATTAGGATAAGCCATATTTACTGTAAAGTAATTGGACTTTTGGAAATGAGGGAAGAATTAGATTTTTTGCCAGATAGTTTGTAAATCATTTGGGAAAAAAATAGACTTTTAATCTTAGATAGTGATGATTCCCCATTGCTTCATCTCTAATGAGAACCAGAACAACCAAAATGCTCCGTTTAAAGGGACAATCCAGACACCCAGACCACTTCTGCCCATTGGATGCCAACTCCCACTGCAATAATTACCTTGCAGGGTTAAATCCTCCTCTAGTTGCTATCAGACAGCCACTAGAGGGGCCTCTGTGTTCTTAGAACACGAAAAGTGTTTTAAACGGCGGTGTACGTCCTCACGCAATGCATGATAACCTCCAGCGTCGCCGGAATCCTCATAGGAAAGCATTGAATAATGCTTTCCTATCGGGAGGTCTAATGCACGTGCAGCATCGGCGCTGACATTCAGGTGAGTCACTTAAGGGGTTTTAACCCCTTCAGCAACATGGGATAGGGGGCGGGAGGGAGATGGGCACTGCAAGATCCTGCAGTGCCAGGAAAACGGATATATTTTCCTGGCGCTGGAGAGTGCCTTTAACTAACAGCATAATATCAGTGACTATATTAATTGAGGAATAATGCCTCAATTTAATATTTTAAGTTTAACTTAATATTTTTGGATAAACTTTTTAAATGGTTTAATATTTCTATATTTTGTTAATTTATGCTATATTAATATATTTTTATAGTACATTCTTTAGTATTCACAATGTTTTTTTGAAATTAGATTGGTTTGAAAACTGCTCTCTATTTTTAGAAAGAATAGAAAATGTCACTCATGAAACTACCTAAAATTTTAGTTAGTTTTCCTCTTTGGCATTTGTGTAGTGTGACAAATTCTCCTTTTTACATGAGTTTGCCATGAGCTCCTGGAGGAGCCTTCTTGCCAGCCTCCTGCCTACAGACTATTGACCCTGTGAAATATAATGTTAAAGGACCACTATAGTGACAGTAAAACAAACTCGTTTTCCTGGCACTATAGGGTCTTTAGGTCCCTCCCACCCTCAGGGTCCCATTCCGCTGGGCTGAAGGGGTTAAACACTTACCTTTCTCCAGCGCGTAGCTCCCTCTGCGCTGGGAACTCTCCTCCCTCTTCCGACGTCATCCGCCGAATGCGCATGCACTGCAAGAGCCGCACGCACATTCAATCAGTCTATATGAAAGCATTTCTCAATGCTTTACTATGGACAGCAGCGTCTTCTCACTGTGAAAATCACAGTGAGAAGCCGGAAGCGCCTCTAACTGCTGTCAATGAGACAGCTACTAGAGGCTGGATTAACCCTAATGTAAACATAGCAGTTCCTCTGAAACTGCTATGTTTACAGCTGCAGGGTTAACCCTAGATGGACCTGGCACCCAGACCACTTCATTGAGCTGAAGTGGTCTGGGTGCCTATAGTGGTCCTTTAAAGTCTTCGTTCGTGCAACTGGGATTACATGGATTATATGACCACCCTGGAGCTTGTTAACACCTATTAACAACTTGGAACGTTTCTCATCGCAGTGTTCTAATTGTTCATCTGGGTGGCCGCAATTCCTATGGACAACCACGAGGTAACATAGAAACATAGAATGTGGTGGCCATCTTGTTTACATGAACGCATGCAGCAGTGTTTGGACATGAATCTCATGGAACTAAAATCAGACACAGAAACTCCCGAACATCATGGACTTCCATCATTGCCTGCATTCGGTTTTATACAACTCAGAAGGGCACTGTTCGGTGAAATCATTCGTCGGGATGAAGGGAACAAGCTCCACAGTGAAACTATGGACTCTGTTCGGTAGTTTGTACTTTTTCAAACTTACGAACTAGACCAGCCGCAAGCCCTGATTCTCTGAAACTGTTTGGGGCATGCCTGCGGTCGGTCAAAATGTGACCTCCAGGAAATTCCTGAACTGATCGGAGTGATTTTTGGATATGTTGGTCACCCAGATCAGGGCTATCAGGGGATGTAACATTTGTGGGGATACTATGTGTTTTTGGCGTACTTTTGGGGTTTTATAAAAATGTGTTTTTCTGCCTGGAGATAATTAAGTCAATACAGTATCTGACTCAATTATCTCTCAGGCAGAGGTGGGGGGGGGGGGAGTTGTATGCCTGTATATGGGAGTGTCATATGTTTAAACACCGTTATCATTGGTCTGTAATTTTATATTGTAGTTCCCCCACAAGGTCCATGTGGAAGTACCCCTTGCATGGGGAATTGCATAAAAGGCAAGTGTAACTACCAATAAATGAGTTCCTGCCTACCCTCAACATAGAGTCTCATCTCATGTGTGGGGGAGCAACTGTATCTGCTCGGTGGATTGCTATATCACAATACTAAGCACTAAAATCACCAAATTTTAATATAGGGGTTTTGGTGTATAGGTGCTGGCAATTTTTTGGCAATGTAAAATAGTGTAATCTCAGATAAAATACATCTTTAATGGGCAAGCAGACAGCAATTTTAGGCTACTGCTCCTTAAGATCTTTGCATTTGGTGCAATTACACTAACTATTATTATGATTGGTATTTATATAGTGCTAGCTTATTCCGCAGCGCTTTACAAAAAAAAAAAATATATATGAATTTACCAAATGAGACAATAACAAAATGTAACAGTAGTATAGGTAGTTGAGGACCCTGCTCAAACAAGCTTACGGTCTTGAGGATGTGGGATATAAAAACACAGTAGGAAAAAGTATGGAGAGCAAATAGACATGGTGGGAAAGTAGCAGAACTGGAGGTGAGAGTATAATGTAGCCCTATAGGAGGGCAGTACAGGGAGACCAATTAGGAGAGAATTACAGTAATCAATGCAAGAGATTACTAGAGCGTGAACAAGCTCCTTGGAAGCATCTTGTGTAAGAAAGGGGTGTATTCGGGCAATGTTTTTAAGTTGGAATTGGCAGGTTTTAGCAACAGACTGGACATGAGGCGCAAAGATGATGCCAGGATCAAAAGTGACACCAAGACAGCGAGCTTGAAAGATGAGGTGAGGCAGTTACTGTCAACCTGCAGGGAGAGTGAAGGAGGGGGATCAGTGTTATAAGGAGGAAAAATAAGATCTAATCATGGCTACACTCAAAGACCTCTATGCCATACTAATTATTCTAGACCTTTTTGCTGCCTTTGAAGAAGATCAAACAGTGTCAATGTCTTCCATCCCTCAGCCTCTGTGACACTGTATTCTCATGGTTCTCGTCTTATTTCTCCCAACATTAATTCATGGTCTTTTTTTAATGACACGTCCTCCCCTTGTTCTGTCTCGGTTACAGCAACCCCGGGACTCTGTTTTGGTCCCCTTTTATTTTCTATTTATGCTACCTATCTTGACAAACTTATTAATTCCTATGTGTTCCACTACCACCTGTATGTCAATGACACCCAGATATATCTGTCCTCACCTGATCTCTCTCTTAGAATGCATTGCCGGTTGCCTTTATTCAATCTCTGATTGGATGTCCTCTCTCTTTGTGAACTCCAATCTCTCTAAAACGTAGCTTCTTATTTTTCACTCTACATGCAAATTGATAGAACTTGCATCAGCCCGTCCTTGCAAGCATGCTGTCTCTGTGTTATTTTTCATTCTGGCCTCATCTTTGCACCTCACATCCAGTCTGTTTGCCAAATTTGATCAATTCCACCTTAAAAACACTGTCCCTTTCTGAAACAAGATGCTTCTAATGAGCTTATTCATGCTTTAGTAATATCTTGCATTGATTGGTCTCATTCTCTCCAAATTGAGCTCCCAAGAAACTGTACTACCTCGCTGCAGTCTGCAATAAATGCTGCCGCCAGGTTGATTTGTCTGTCCCGTTGCTTCTCTCTCACCTCGCTCCTCTATAAATTCTTGCGTTGGCTTCCTGTACTCTATAGGAGTCAATTAAAAATACTAACCCTTACCTAAAAAACTCTAAATAACTCTAACCTCAGCCAAACTTCTTTACTAATTCGTAAGTATGATCCTTCTCCGTTCTGACGGTGACCTTCTCCTGTCCGTTGCTAACTCATGCTTGCAGGACTTCCTAAGTGTTTGTGTCAGTGTGTGTTTGTCAATGAACGTGTGCTAGTTAAACAGTGTGTGAGACAATAACTGCCTGTCAATGAGTGTACGTTTATCAGTGAGGGCATGTTGTCTGTCAGTGAAGGTGTGTGTTGGTTAAACAGTGTGTGTGCCAATAAGTGCTTGTATGGGTCAGTGAGAGTGTGTGTGATTGGGTACGAAGAGGTGGGTTTTAAGAGGAAAAGATGGTGCTTTAAGAGGAAAAGGTGGAACATAAAGAGGAAGTAGTGGGTCTTAAAGGACCACTATAGTGCCAGGAAAACATACCCGCCGGGCTCTGGAGAGAGGAAGGGGTTAAACACTTACCTTTCTCCAGTGCCGGGCGGGGAGCTGTACTCCTCCTCTCCTCCTTGCTCGCGACGTCATCGGCTGAATGCGCATGCGCGGCAGGAGCCGCGCGCGCATTCAGCCGGTCGCAAAGGAAAGCATTTATAATGCTTTCCTATGGACGCTGGCGTCTTCTCACTGTGATTTTCACAGTTTCTCTGAAACTGCTATGTTTATAAAAAAAAAGGGTTAATCCTATCTGGACCTGGCACCCAGACCACTTCATTAAGCTGAAGTGGTCTGGGTGCCTAGAGTGGTCCTTTAAGCAGGACAAGGAGCAGCCTTGAGAGGAAGGGGTGGGGTAAATTTAGATGAGGGGGTGCCCAGGTTTACTCATGCCTAAGGCAACACAAAACCAAAATACACATAGAAATAGAATGTGACGGCAGATAAGAACCTACCTGCTTACTTTCATTACTCCCTGGCCTTATCTTCAGTCTAGGATAGCCTTATGCCTATCCCACGCATGCTTAAACTCCCTCACTGTGTTAACCTCTATCATTTCAACTGGAAGTGCATCCACTATCCATGCATCCACTATCCTCACTGTAAAGTAATGTTTCCTGATATTATTTTTAAACCTTTTCCCCCTCTAATTTTTCTTCTTTAAAATACGGTCTCCTCCTTTACTGTGTTGATTCCCTTTATATATTTAAATGTTTCTATCATATCCCCTGTCTCGTCTTTCCTCCAAGCTATACATGTTAAGATCCTTTAACCTTTCCTGGTAAGTTTTATCCCGCAATCCATGAACCAGTTTAGTAGCCCTTCTCTGAACCCTCTCTAAGGTATCAATATCCTTCTGAAGATCTGGTCTCCAGTACTGCGTACAATACTCCAAGTGAGATCTCACCAGTGTTCTGTACAATGCATGAGGACTTCCCTCTTTCTACTGCTAATACCTCTCCCTATACAACCAAGCATTCTGCTAGCATTTCCTGCTGCTCTATTACACCACTGCATCGTTTGAGCAGAGTCCTCATCAATCTATTTTTCCTGTAACATTTTGTAATTGTTTCATTTATTGTTAAATTTCCCCCTTTATTACAATAAGTGCTGCAGAATAAGTTGGCGCTATATAAATGCCAAAAATAATAATTACTCACAGCTTGATGATGCCAAGTGTGGCTAATGTTAGAGAAAAAAGTATCCCCAGTACTTCTTCATGAGAAACATCTGACTGAACATGATGGAAGATCTCACAGAACTGGATCGGGCTGCGGTATGGAGAATAGAGAACCAATATTGGAACATATCAAACAGTTGCCCTAGGCAACAATTCATTGTGTCACCACCTCATGCATGCAACTACTTTCTCTCACAGGTTTATTCATTTAACTCTGAAGCCGTGAAGAGACATTTAGGGAAAGGAAACTCCCCGGGGAGGCATTTAGTGAAAACAGTGTCACTCAAACACAAACTCACACCAGTTTACATATAGTCACACTTTGTTTACACACAAATACACAGCAGTTTAACCCCTTCAGGACGGAATCAATAGTACACGTTCTGATCAAAACAAAACGTAAACAAAAACTGGAATTTGCGCTATATGTCTGTTCACCCGTAATTCACCGCTGTCACATTAAGTGCACCCACACTTATTATATGTCATTTTGTTCAGGAGAAACAGGGCTTTAATTTATCATTAATTATTCATATATGGAACATCATTTATTATGAATAAAATGTAAAAAAAAAATTAGAAAATAAGATTTTTTTTTAAATTTGTATTTCTGTCTGACATTTTATCTGGTAATGTCATAATACAGTTAGGTATTACTGCAAAAAAATGCACATATTTGTAATCAGCAATGTCTCACGAGTACAACAGTACCCCCCATTAACAGGTTTTATGCTGTTTTGGAAAGTTACAGGGTCAAATATAGAACATTCAATTTTCAAATTGAAATTTGCCACATTAGTAATGTTACCTTTGAGACGGTGTGGTAGCCCAGGAATGAGAATTATCCCCATAATGGCATACCATTTGAAAAAGTAGACAACCCAAGGTATTGAACGTGGGGTATTTTAGTCTTTTTTATTAGCCACTTAGTCACAAACACTGGCCAAAGTTAGCGTTCATATTTGTTTTTGTGTGAAAAAAGCAAAAAACTTATATTTGGCCAGTGTTTGTGACTAAGTGGCTACTAAAAATGACTGGACATACCGCAGCTTCTATGGGTTATCTACAAATATTGTATACCATCATGAAACAATACCATACGCTCTCAAAGGCAACATAACCAATCTGGCAAATTTCAATGTCAAAAAAATGAAATGCAAGCCTTATATGTGACTCTCTATCTTTCCAAAACACAATAAAACCTGTACATGGGGGTATTGTTATTCTCGGGAGACTTCACTAAACACAAATATTAGTGTTTTAAAACAGTAAAACATATTACAACACTAATATAGTCCATAAAAGTGCCGTTTGTTTGTAAAAAATGCAAAAAAATGTAACTTTTACTTAAAATATCATCATTGTAATACAATTTACCAGTTTGAAACACTAATATTTGAGTTCAGCGAAGTCTCCCGAGTAAAACAGTACCCCCTATATACAGGTTTTATGGTGTCTTGGAGAGTCACAGGGTCAAATATAGTGCTTGCGAATTAAATTCTCTGCACTTTCTCCCTGAGTTGTCAGGCATGTCAATCAAATTTTAATTAATCAAATCACATAATTATGTTAAAAGATTACTTAAATATACACGTAGAATTTGAATATATATGCATTTATAGGTATTTAAATTCTACTCGTATACTAATATAATCTTTTATGTAATTATATGTATTTATCTATATATATATATTTGCGGTTATTTGTATTTTATATATATATATATATATATATATATATATATATATAATAACAAAATACAGTTAGAATGAAATTACATATGAATATATAATTTTAATAAAATTTTTTCAATATTTTTTATTTTTTATTTTATTATTTTATTTATTTATTAATGAAATTATACATATATATATATATATATAATATATGTGTATATATCTATTATATATAATATATACATATTATATATAAATAACGTCATTCTAAGTGTATTTTTATATTAATATATGTATATATTAATAAAAAACCACTTAGTATGACGTTATATATATATATATATATATATATATATATATATATATATATGTATGTATTTATTTTATTTTTACACATGTTTATTATTATTTTTTTTTCATTTCCCACGAGCAGGTGGACTGTCTGATATTTCATACAGCCCACCTGCTGGCAGATCCATAGCCAGCTATAGGGGGCCATGTGATCGCTCTTTGAGAGCGATCACATGGCCCCCGGGGGCCTTATTCGCCGGAGGAGGGCTGCCTGGGCGGTCAGGCAGCCCTCCAGAAGAGGATCGCAGCGGAGGTAAGTACCTCCGATCCCCTGGGGGCTTAAGCCATTACGGCGTTCTATGCCGCCGCAACGGCTTTAAAGCCCTTTAAAGCCGTGACGGCATAGAACGCCGTTACGGCGTTAAGGGGTTAACACATCCACAGAATGTGCAATAAAGGAAATTTAAATATTAGATCTGTCTTTACAGGAAGTGTCTCCTGCAGGGGTAGATCTGTCGTAATTTAACTCCTAAATGACAGATAATTGAGCAGTGAGACTGCAGGCTATGATCTCTAAACCAAAACTGCTTCATTAAGCTAAAGTTATTTTAATGCTTCTTTAAAAAGAATTCATCTTGTCTGAGGATTCCATGGTTTTACTTTTAGAGATAAATGCCATTTATTACTGAGCTCGTCATCATGTTTCAGTGTGACGCTCACTGTTCCCTTAAGGAACTTATGTCCACTGTACTGATTTTGTATAACAACAATGCTCTTTCAATACAATAGCAGAAGCTTCACTACTCACTTCACTGACCGCTACTGCAGATTGGAAAGGGGGATCTCATGATTCTAGATCAGCTGTCAGGCAGCCCTGTCTGCAATGGTGATTGTGAAGCAGAATGTATCTGCAAAAAGGCCTGCTTGCATTAGGCAGCAAAATGGTTTTGACTTTTGTTTCTGTCAAAGAATCAGAAGATAAAATTAAAGTTTAATGTAACTTTAAAGTGCATCTGTCAGGAACAAATTACATGGCTGCACTTTAAACCAGCTAAAAGGTCATTGATAATGATGCAGTCCTATTTTGCAAGTAATTAGGTAAAATTGAAAATGGACTAGTTTCTATCTTAAATTATAAATATGACGCTTAACAAGCGGCACATTCTCCCATGAAGTGAAAGTTGTTAGCTACAAAATGTAACCTGCTTTTCGATTTTGCGGTATGAGGTTTTTTTTAATTATTATTATTATGTGAGAGAAATATTTTTCTTTTTGTAGTTTTCACGTGTAATTGTGTAAATGTACTTCTATTTGTCTCTGTTGGACTTGGACTTTTTTCGATTGCATACATGTAATCAATAAATAAATCAGCAGGTCAGTAAATCAACAACATTTTCAGAGTTGTTGCAATATCCCCCTTGTGAAACAGTCCAGATTATCTTGTGACTATCAACACATTTGCATTTTGCAAGCGTACAATCTGGTAGAGAATAGGGCAGAAAACGTGACACACAGTAGAAAGGAAGGAGGGCTAGTAGGTGAGGGCTTGACTAATTTGCTTGGAAGTTGGGAGACAGTATTTTTTAATGAACTGCTTTATTTTCAGTGACAAAAATACAATTCTTAAAGGGATACTATATTTACCAGAACCACTTCAGCTTACTTGAGTGGTTCTGGTGTCCATAGCCTTTTCCTACAGGCTTTTCAATGTTTCAATGCTTTTCAGAAAAAAATGCAGTGTTTATATTGCTGCCTAGTAACACCTCTAGTAGCCATCACTCAAAAGGACACTAGAGATGCTTCCAAGTCCAGTGCTACACAGTGTGCAGCACCTATGTTCAGTATCTCCACGCTCAGCATAGAGGTGCTGAATGTTCCTAATAGAGATGCATTAATTCAATGCATCCCTATGAGGAGATGCAAATTAGTGCATGTTTCTATGGGAAATCATTGGCTTGACTGAGATCATCAAGATTAATTATCTCAGCCATGGAGGCAGGTACAGCCACAGCGAAACCGTCACAGTGTGGGGAAAAAAATGAGTAAAATCACCTTTCCCTTGCAATCAGAGGGAGATCGGTCCCCTAAACAGACACCCTCACATACAGACAGACACACACATTCTCACTGACAGACACTCTCAGACACACACACTCACTCCCAGACACACTCACTAACTCACTTACAGACACACATGCATACACACACACACACAATCAGAAGTTGTAAGTTTTTATTTTAATTTAAACCCACTTTACCAAAATACCTTTGGAGAGCTAGAGTGGATAGGCTTTCGCCTGAGTTCAATGGGGCTTCTGTCATCTCCCTGCTCTGCTCCCTGTCGTGCACTGTTTAGTATGCTGGAGCCGGATATGTTATATTCCGGCTCCCGACATCACTGCAGGGGCATGCGATGGAGCAGAGCAGGGAGATGACAGCTCCTTTCCTCGCCGTCTGGCTCCATTCCACACAGCGCCCGACGACTGCCTCTTCTCTTCCACAACACAGGCCGCCGGCCTGACTCTACTCTCCCACGATAGAGGCTGGCTGCCTCTGTTCTACCACAGCCGGCCGATCTGGAGCCTGGGATTTGTCGAGCCATTTAGTAGGAGAAGACAGGAGAATGGTGCCAATTAGAAAAGTAATGTCTATGAAATTTGAAGGTTGGAATTGGCTGAATAGTTTTGAAAAAGTATGTAAACGTGGTGACGGAGGAATGTGCAGTTTGTAAAATATATCATCCAGAGAAGAATCCATCTTGGGCACAATATAGAAATATAATGAAGTATTTTTTTGTGCATGGAAGCTATCCCTTTTCTCAGAGAAACAACAAGGTTAAAATTTGTATGAGAACATGTCTTTTTTGCATTTCATGCTTCAGATCTTTGGCAGGGTCACACACAGCATGATGACACCAAACATGTCCAGTGCTTTTCACAGAGAAAGCTTTTCATGAGGAATGGAAGAAGTACAGTTTCAGTGAAAACCATTTGTTATATTTTTTTATTTTATTAACATAATTGTGACACATGTATACTGTTGAAGTTTAATATCCCTAAACAGTGCGCTGTTTGTTTGTGTGCATTTTTATTTATTTAATTTCTTTTTAAAAATGTGATTTTATTTTTCCTGTTACAATTGACATGCTGAGCCATGAACAGCAATTGGGGACATATTGATGTGCTACAATCTGCATTAAAATATCCCAAAGATAAGGTTGAATTCTTAGAATCTGTAATACAAACTGCTGTGAGATTATACTTAAATCAATGCCAAAGGTTTTAGAATATACAGAAATCCAATAATTATGTTAATTAATATTGTTGGCTAAATATAGCAAATGAGTTGTTCTCAATGTATGGAATTTGAGGAAAGGAAAAAAAGTGATACCCTTAATTTGTAACTGAATTTTGTCCTGACAATGTGCCTGTAACATATTGTGTGAGATTATGCTGGAATTCACAGGATAGTGTTTCTTAAAATTGATGTACTATTAAAAACTGTTTTAAGCTGTTAAGCATTGTGATAGCGTGATGTAAACAGACTTGCCTGCCCATGAAAGGGACACTATAGGCACCCAGACTCTTAATCTCATTGAAGTGGTCTGAGTGCCATGTTCCCCGCCCTTTTAACCCTGCAAGTGAATACATTGCCGTTTTGTAAGAACAGCAATGTTTTCTTTGCAAGATTTAAATTTCTTGTGTGGCTGTCTGAGGTGCTTCCTCTGAAATGATCCCACCTGCCACTACAACATTTTTAAAATTAGCGCCTGTGCAGTCATGGTCCTCCCCCCACCCGTTAATAACATATGTGGGTGCCAATTATTATGATAAATGGGGGAAGACTGAGTGTAAGCCCTGACCCAAACAAACAGGTGGTTACACTAATATTAATAATCGGGATATCCAAGCTTGGTACCAAATAGAGGCAGCACTGATGGAGGTAGATCGTCTTTTTGAGTTATTTTGGGTAGCAAAAAATGAGAAAATTAAGAGTAAACCAGTTTTCCCAGGAAATTCGATTCATTGATAGTATTCTGAGATGCTGGAATAAAATTAAAAAGGACCTTAAAATAGAATATAGACTGTTTCCCGTTTTACCCATGGAGGTGATCCTGGGGAATATTGAGGATATTAATATCAGTAAATGGTTGCAGAAGGGAATTCAGAATATTCAAGATTGTATAGATCGAAAGAAAATCAAACCTTTTAATCAGTTACAGAGTTCGGTATTGACAGGAAATTTTTACATATTTAAGAATAAAATTCTATTTGGGGAAATTTCTGGATTTTCAGATGGCTATAAACATGAACAATCTTAAAAATATTCTGGAAAGCCATAGAATAAAAGGTCATATAACTAGATGTCACAAATTTCTAAAAGACTCCCAGAAGCCCTAAGTGTGGAAATCCAAAATTCAGTGGGAAAAGGACCTACATATTTATATTACAGAGCAATATATGATAAGGGCGATAGTTAAGGTGAATAAATCGGTACACTACCTGAATATAGTAGAGAATTTTTAAAAGTTTGAAAAACTGGCTAAAATATATAAAGATCAGCATAATAAATGCTGGAGATGTGCTGATGGGAAAGGAGACTTCATATATGGTGACAATGTAAATATTTAAGTATGCTATGGTTAGATTTATGTTACCTGTCAGATATATATATATATATATATATATATATATATATATATATATATATATACACACCTTTTACACCACAGAGCTTCCTGTTACACCAGGGATGGCCCCCTATGCCCACTGAAAAAAATATGTTGATAATTCACATTTTGATGGCAGCTAAGATAGTGCTGACAAGGCACTGGAAAAGCAATAAGGTTTTAGAGTGTGAGGAAATTAAAAAACAATCGATATACCAATGCAAAATGGGAATAGGAATAATTCAAGGGAATTTAGTTGGACTGACGAAAATCAGTAGATGGACAAAAATTGTGGAAAAGCTCCTGGTCAGTAATTAATGTTTACACTAAAGATGGATGGTGATGCCCCCGTGGTGTGTTTGTGCTCCGAGAGAATCTAGCTGCAGGGTTGCACCCAAATGGGAAGTACTTAATATTCGGTTAAGTATAAAGACTTTTATATAAAAAAAAAAAATTAAAAAAAATGCTAGTCCCTGGGGACAGTGAATGTGTCAGAGAGTGTTTTTTTTTTTTTTTCCTTCTTTTTGTATGTAGGCACTCAACTTTGCAACACGAATTATACTTGAATATATGCAATGCAATTTGAGATACTTTACGTATTGATGCAATTTGAGATACTGTACGTATTGATGCAATTTGTAGATATTCTGTTTTTTTCTGTTTATTATCTAATGTTGAGGCAAAGTTTCATCATTGGATATTTGTTGTACAACTTGAGGTACTGTATGTATTGATGTTTTTTGTAAAATTTTGAAAAATTAAATAAATAATAGTCGGGATACTGTAGTCACCAGAACCACTTTGTGGGCCGCAGGTGGGGGCCCTATTTAATCATAATGTAGGTGGGGTGCACGTGCCATTATCCACACCCCCAAATAATGGCATGAACTTCACCTTTCCTCACTAGTAGCTATGAGTCCCCAATCCCCTAGCCACCCCAATAAATAAATTCCCCCCATCATAATATCAGTTTAACCCTCACTTTGCAGAGTTTAATTTGTAACTATTTTCTTGTTGGCTGCTAGTACTGTCAGTGGGCAAATAGTTCTTCAAATGATTAATTCACTTGCAAAAATAAATTGAATGACAATCCTGTTAGATGCATTAGCTTTATATTCGGTAGCCATACAGTCATTAATGAATGTACGATTCTTGTGCTTTTTACTGGTTCACATAATACAGAATCATTCAGACCGACTTTTGTCTTTATTAAATCTGCGAATTGCCAATGAGGACAAAATCCGATGTTTAGTGAATAAGGGTCATGCATGTCATCTGCTCTAATACATCAGCTCTCAGTTCTCATGGAAGTTCAGTTGGTATATTAGATGGTACTGTATGGGTTAGCTGGTACTGTATTCACACTGGCTGGTAAGCTTGTGTATACATTTTGAGATGAGTGGTGTATTTATAGATCCTTGTTGGAACACTGCATAGAGAAATGTAGAGACTATGGTGGAGACTAACCAAGGCAAAACTGGTGCTATTTTGGATACAAAGTGCTTAGTGTTGAGACATTCCTTTTCAGCAAGTTTCGAAAATAAATAGATTTGTTTAAAAATTAAGTATATGTAAAAAGAAAGAAAGAAGAATGAAAAAACAAACAAAAAACTGAGCCCTGCTTTTAGCATATAACAGGATTTACATCCATTAGAATTTGATTAATTTATGTATGTAATGCGTTAAGAAAAGCATAGTCAACATCTGTCTGGAGTGTTCCTTTAAGGCTATGGCATATTGGTGCATTTCGGCTTATAACAAAGTGCCAGATTTATTTATTTTTTCTTCAGTTAGTCTGTTGACTTCACATACTTTATACTACATTAACATTGGGAATATAAAAAAAAAAAAACTTAAATTACACCAGCATTAAAACCGAATATGTACACCAGACAAAAACACAATACACTGCCTTGCTGAAATATAAACCATACACAAGCATTATACAACCTTGACTGTTTAAATGTAAACATGGTTTATAAATACATATCTGAACCATTTCTACATAATTCAAGGGCATTTATTCTTCATGGTAGGCCAATGAATCTCCTCATTTAGCGATGAACATCCAGCATTATTTTTTATTTTTTTTTCTAAACCTCGAATGTTACATTGCCACTTGAGATCTCTGCATGACTCTTTGATTGCTTAATGCAGCTGACTGCTTAATGTTTTAACGCCGCCTTTAATTTGTCCTGCTGTAAATCATTCCCAGTAGGTTTGAAATAATATTGGCAGGAAATGTACTTTTGAAATTGACAATAAATGTTAATGGTTTACCTTAAGAAGAAGAAAAAAAAAAAAAAGCAGATCTGGTTCAAATTTTTTATGTTCCCTCTATGACTTAGATACTCAAGTAGCTTTCTCATTTTCCAATATGGATTATGCGGTCTCATTCTCATTGATTTTCCTTATGGACATTTACTCTAGGTCTCCTATTTAAAAGCTAGCATATTTTTTTCTGAACTGTAAGTACATTTTTATATTTTGTAGTTAATTAGGGGAATCCATTCATTCCCACAGATTTCAGTGTACTACTTCTATTGAATTTAAGGATTACCGAATAATTCTTGTTGTCACAAAATGTACATTGATTTTGCCACGCTACATTAAGGTAGGATACCTTTAATCTGATGATAGAGAAACTAGAATCAATAGCATGTTATCAAGTAATGATTCAGGAAAGTAATTCAGGAAATGACGGACCAGTTAATCTTGTAATTAGTACAAATATTTGAAAAGTGTTTGTTTACTGTACTTATGATCTTAAGTTGTACTTGTAAGAAACATTGTGAGAATATTGTATTTGGTGCACCTACCAATCATATTTCTTTACTTATCTGTTTGTGCGTCAGAGATTTTGTTTTATTTGGCTTTGATGTTTATACTGGGCTGACATAGGTATAACTGTTCCGGTGTCATTTGATTACATGAATGCTACTTTTTAATTAACATGGTGAAATATTACTGTGTTTATTACAGATATGATTACATATTTTATTGATACAGGTCACATTGATGGAATGTGCTACTTGCATAACAGCTGTTCGTCTGATTTTATTCACCACTGATTTACTTTCTTTAGCAGTCTATGGAGATTGCTATAAAGCAAATAAGAGAATGCAGAATATATTGTTTTGCTGCATTTGTTTCTTTCAGTAAATACACAGTATATGATTCAGAATTATGTACAAAATTGTCCAAATAGATATGCTTACATTTCAGCACTTTTAGCTAATGTGTTGTATACATTGTTGCATGTTTTATAGAAGAACGTTATTTTCTGGCCATTTTCAAAACTCGACTCTGTGCTGTACCTTCGTTCCAATCCTGATCCCTAACATGTTAAATTAATCACATTGTGTCATCAAGTATCAATAAATTCAGAGCGTTATATAAACCTAGTTTTAGATTCCACACCATACTGTATTAACTCAGAACATGCATCAGTAAAACCGCGTCAGCTTCATTAAAACTTGGCCCTAAAAGCAATATCTGCACAATTTGCTGCATAAATAACTCCATTAATGTAATTTGGTGCATTAAAGTGCCACTGTAACAAATTATGTAATTGGAAATATTTCCCCTCAATATTACAGCGGCTAATAATGAAAGGATACCAAATTAGACATTTTTTTTTGGTAGAACCCCACTCTTAACTCCAGCTCAGGTCAGTCCCCTTAAGCAATGCCCTTGGAATGACTCCGAACTGATTGTAGCAACCTTTAATTGCTAGCCCCAAATTCTCTGACAGGGAGGAGGCAGTCACTGTTGACTGGCTGTTTAACTTTTGAATTAAATGTTCGGCTCTTGCCATAAACGGAATTGGCATGGAGACTAATTTAATCATTAAAGATGGACATTGGGAAATCTGCAATTGGCAGTTCTATATATCTCTCTAAATATTATTCTAATAGAACAGTGATTTGGTAGGGGCGTCAGTCACTTGATGTGAGGAGGGGCTTACAATTTTCCCTTAGGTGTTGATTATGTACATTTCCTTGGGATAAATAGATTTTATTAAAAAAAAAAAAATCTACACCCATGGGAACCTAAAACTGGGACTATCTGCCAGATCTATGAATATCAAGGGGCATACCATTGACCTCCTTTTTAGGCAGACTAGGCATTCCCTCCCCTAGTCAAACAGAGAAATAGCATAGATGTATTGGTTTTTTAGTCTTTTGTGCCATGGGATTATTTTCAAGAAGAACTTAATATGCATATTACACTTTGTCTGAGGTGTGAATATTTGCATTTAATTTATTTATTTGCTAATGAACCAGCAACTTGAGTGGGTTTGTTTCCTAAAACCATCACTTCTAACCAATGTTCTCACTGTTCACAGAATAATGTTTTTTTCAGCATGTATTATAGACAAGTGATTTGTATTACAGCAGAGAGCTGCATTTTCCGTGAAAGATCTACCAGAGCTTTGAAGCTAGAAGCTGAAGGCAATGAAATGAATCTCTATGCTGCCAGCAAGGCCAAAACTCACTGCAGTGTGACAGGGTTAAACAATCACTAGCATGTTAATGAGACTCCTTGCACAGTTTAATATTGATGGCCTTCCTGCAGCTACCAGTTATAAAAAGACACCTGTGAAACTGGGGCATAGCCTTGCCTGTGTTACTTATAAGTAAAAAAATAAAAATAAATATAAATATATATATATATGTATTTATTTTTATTTTTTTACTTATAAGTAACAGGCAAGGCTATTTATTTTTATTTTTTTATATACATGTATCCATTCCACTGTCCTTTCTCGCCTTAACTACTGTAATCCGCTTCTCAGTGGTCTTACGTGCTCCCAACTTCCGTGCTCCCAACTTGCGCCATTACAGTCCATAATGAATGCGGCAGCGAGGCTCATCTTCCTGTCTGTCCGCACCTCCCATGCCTCACCCTAAAAACGTATCAATTAAACTGTTAATATCTCCTGACTGATTCCTCTTCTGCAACTGTCACTAGTCTAATACTATCCTTACCTTTTTGTGTCATTTTACCCCACTCCCTCTAGCATGTAAGCTCATTGAGCAGGGCCCTTAACCCCTCTGTTCCTGTGTGTCCAACTTGTCTGGTTACAACTACATGTCTGTTCGTCCACCCATTGTAGAGCGCTGCGGAATTTGATGGTGCTATATAAATATCATAATAATAATGTATACATAATGCATCTTTCTCCTTTGTTCTTATTGTTTCCACTGTGGCGCTATATAAATGTTAAAGTGATCCAGTCGCCTAACACATTAATCACTAGAACATGTTGCTATGTTTTTGCTGTGTGCATATATTTTTTTAAAGATCTACCAGATCTAAACACTATAAAGACAGGTGAAAGCCAAACAGCAGAAAACACATGCGCATGTGGCTCTGCGACCACAGTTCTGCTAAGACTTTAACATGTTGGCTTTCAGTGAACTAGGCTATGTATAAAACAATAGGAGCCATGGTATGTAGGTGCAAGTAGAATTTTAGAAGAAATTAGTAGAAAGAAATTTGCAGAGAAATAGAGGGAAAAAGACCTAGCGTGCAAAGCTCTTAAACTGGATAAAAATAGGGATCCACCAAAAACCTATTAAGACAATGTATAAAAATATTCCACTAAAAAAGCAGCAATAGGAACCCAGGAGCTAATAAATAAGCATCAAATGAACATATAATACGAAAGTACTAAAATGTATAAATATTAAAAATGTAGAAATATGTGTGGCAAGGTTACCAACCCAGGAAGCAAGAATCTCTGGGTAAAGATAATTATTGCCTAATAATATACTTCCATATACTGTGTGGGCTTGAAAAATAAAATGGCATAAACCCCTCAGGATATATAAACTGCCATCATGCACAATATAGTATAAGATATGTAATAATAAGCAGACACCAGTATATAGAACTGGCTGCTAAAAAGCAATGCAAAGAGAGAACTATATCGCCAAAGAGTAGCTAAAAATAACAAAGTCAATTTTATTGAAAATATAAAAATATAATAAAAAATATGTTCACATTCGAGGCAATAGATGATAGAAGGTAAATTTTACACAAAAATCTTAGATGCCGGCACGGATGGATATGGATGATAATCCTGATACAGTATCTGAATGCTGGTAGCCGGTGAGGCCGATTTGCGTGTCACAGTGTGTTCCACCTCGAGCTTCACTTCAGGGGGGAATTACACTGCTCGTCAGATCGTGCTGTTGAGATGGCTGCACTTCAAGCTGATCGCCGGACTGTTGTGCTAATACCTCTTCCCTCTATCGCTGTGTGAATGTTCTTGAACTTGTCAAGAACGTTCACACAGCGATAGACTGTGTTACACTGCTCGTCAGCGATACACTGACGAGCAGTGTAATTCCCCCCGAAGTGAGGCTCGAGGTGGAACGCACTGTGACACGCAAACCGGCCTCTCCGTCTACCAGCATTCAGATACTGTATATGTTCATTTGATGCTTATTTATTAGCTCCTGTGTTCCTATTGCTGCTTTTTTAGTGGAATACATTTTTATACATGGTATCTAGGTGCACTGATTATGTTTGCTTAGCAGTGCCACTCATCTAAAGAGAACTCCTGGTTAAAAAATAAATAAAAAAATAAAAAATAAAAATTACAAAATAAAAATGCAATAAACCACAGTTTTGAAGGGGTTTATGGCATACATAGTTCTTATCTTCTTCCCAACTGCAGACAGACCAGCAACGTAGTGCACCGAGCGATACTTTTCAAAGTATGTAACTTTTTTGTTATTTTTTCTAATTTCTCTTTTGCTTGCCATCGTTTTAATGCATTCCCATTACAATTTATTAAACATGTATTTTTACCCTATAGCTCCCCTATAACAGACTTTTTCAATCCCTCCGCTATTATCTTGCTCCTGGAGCCATTACACTCAAAATCAAATACTTGTCAGTATGCGGTTCTCATTTACTTCTGAAATGACTACTTATTAGTATATCAGTGTGCTTTCTATATCAGCAGTTGCAAGGACTACGATTATAGAAAGCAACACTGGCCAGTAAATAGATAATGGACTTGCTTCCCCCTAATTTGAAAATGTAGAAAACTAAAATACAAAATGACTTGGAATACTCCTCCTAATATATTGTGTATGCTAGTAAAGTACAGTTACTTTACTCGCTTAGCTCCTCCTTGGTCTGTCCAGGCTCTGTAGTGAGCATATGGCTGTACGTACAAATTACTGCAGAGCATGTACTGAACTTTCCTATTAAATGGATACTATAGTCACCAAAACAACTTTAGCTTAATGAAGCAGTTTTGGTAGATAGATCATGTCCCTGCAGTCACACTGCTCAGCTCTGACATTTAGGAGTTAAATCACTTTGTTTATAAAGCTGTAGCCAAACCTCCCTGCATGTGACTTACACCACCTTTCTAAACATTTCCTGTAAAGTCATCTACTCTTTACACTTTACCTTTATTGCAAATTATGTTTAATTTAGATTTTCTTATCTCCTGCTCTATTAATAGTGTGCTAGACCCTGCAGGGGCCTGTGAGTGTAATTAAAGTTCAATCTACAGAGCAGGAGATAGTTTTACAGTAGTCTACATCTGATTGAAAATGAAACCATTTTGTTTTTATGCAGGCTGTGTCAGTCACAGCCGGGGAGGTGTGGCTAGAGTTGCATAAACAGAAACAAAACAAACATGATAGTGCATGAGTACTGTGCTGATACTCAAAAATTCCTTGTGATGACTTTCACAAGTAAATATAATTCTTTAAAAAAACAAAGGTAGAAATCACCTAATGAATACATCTTACTGCAGCACAATAATAACAACAATATTGAATTAACTGCTCCCAGTACATGCGACTTGATTACTTTTACCCTTGAGGAAGTTTGGACAGATAACAAACAAAACTCGAAGGGTTGGACATCTGAAGTGAGTTTTTCTTCTTTTTCTTGTTTATTATTATTTGTTAAGTATTTGTTTGTTTTTTAATTTTGTTTAATAAATGTTAATTTAACTATTGAATGGAGTAAGAAATGCTTATCTGTACAACCACATGGGAGATGTAGTCCACCTGGGACTACATCTATTTAATTTGATGTGCCTACTACTTTTATTGATCTTCTAAGTGCTACTTGTATTTAAGCGCAATAATTTAATATTGCAATTTTGTGCTATTATTGTTTTATTCTTTCTCACACATGCCCTTCCATTGTACTAAAGACATCTAGCTTTTATGATGTGCCTACAATCAAATAAATGTTTGTGAATGCATAAATTGCAATTTTTGGTTTTAATGATGTTTGAACAATACTATTATATGAAATAAATTTTTATTCCACTGTAGATATTTTGGCTGTTTTGTATATTCTTTGAGGACTTGGTGGAGGTAGGGTAATAATGTGTACATACCCTCATGCATGACATTGGTATGTAAAGTGAGTAAAGCATTACTTACAGGATGGTACGCAAGTAAATGCTGCTGTTTCTTGCTAATTGTCTGATCTGTTTCTAAGTGAGCCTGTACACAATGTCCTAAAACTCAATGTTTAACACAGTGAGTTAAATTATTTAAATTATGTTGATTAGGGACATGAAATGCCAATCATGAAACACACAACCAAAAATGAGAGCAGCAGATCACAAGCAGATTATCTGCCAAGAGGAAAGGAGAAGCTTGTGATCGGCTTATAAATCACACTGTACAGGCTGCAACCTAACGCTGCACTCATCCATGTTTGCAGTTGAGAGAAATGAAAAATTATTTCGTTTAGAAAATGCCCCACTGGAATCTTATATTAAAAGCTGTTCAGGTGTGTCTGCAATTGATTATAAAAGACAGACAAGCCCTGCAGTTAATTAAGAAAAGTAGCAGATTCCCCAGACAATATTTCACATCTACAATCCTTGTAGGATTTAAAGTTTGAATTTGATCCAAGATTTCTGTCCCAGTGAGTTTAGGTTATGGTTTACGAATGGATTGCCATGATAAAAGAAGTCAGTTTCTGAGATATGTAAAGCATTTGGAGGACGACCTGGAGGAGGTGCTGGAGAGTTGGGAGTTGCAGAGCATATGGGAGACATGTGCAAAGTCCTTAATGTGTACACCTTCAGGAGCAGACATTTAAGACATTGTTCAAATGGTACTTTACACCAGTTAAAGTTATCGTATGGGCAGGACTGCCACAGATGAATACTGGCGTGGGTGTGGAGAGGAAGGGACATATATACATATGTGGTGGACATGCATCGCGGGTGGAGCTATTGTGGGGAGAAGATTCTGATATTGGATATATTACTTAGGCAATTTGACTTGGCATCCATGGTACTTCCTATTTGCCAGAGCAATAGAAGGTATTCCTTTCAAGGAGCAAAATCTATTTTACATGATCAATGTGGCAGCATACAGAGCCATTGCTCAATCATGGCTAAAAATGGCTAAGGTCCCAACTCTGGCACAGGTCATTTCAAAATTTAAAGAAATGTCCCTCGTGGACATACTAAAAGCGCAGGTCAGAAACACGCTTCCCAAAGTCCCAAAGTCTGGGAACCATGGGAGAAATACTGCTTATTGCGGTAGTAGAGAAAACGTAGGATGCTGCAAGTCTTTGGTCTAACTCCCATTTGGCACCTTTCCATTTTTCTTGCTTTTGTGTTCTTATTTTTTGGGGCTTGAGTTAATACGAGCTAGATACAACCACAAAGTTAACCTCATGAAGACTCCTAGAACAGCAAAGGGTCAGAAAACACCATACTCCTGAACATAGACATATAACATAGAACACTCCAGACTGCCTTCAACTAACTTCTACATGAAGGACTATGCAGGGAGTTCCACAGAAACTGTTTCTGGTTGGTCCTTGTGCTCGTTGGTCCTTGTGCTCTAATAATATGTTTATTCTGTGGTGCATGAGGACAGTTACCTGTTTTTGCATCTGGGATACTAGGGAACTTAATTGGGACAGCAGAACAGGATCCTGTAATCGGGACTGTCCTGCCAAATGTGGGATTGGTGGTATCCCTGATGCATGCAAGAAATGTTCTGTATTTATACTTTAGCAGATATTTTTGTTCCAAGAACCAATAATTTCTATTTAACATAATTACTACTACAATTTTTGCATCTTTATTAAGAGTACCTGCTATAGTTACCATCACAGCCTTCCTTGCATTTAATGCTACATACTGGCTCCACTTGCTACAAGAAGTGTTTCCTTTCCTTAAGGTGAAACTTTCTCTCTATTATACTACTGAGAATTCTTTGTACTGACCTTGAATATATTTGTAAATAGTAATCATATCCCTTCACGGGTGTCTTTTTCTTCTGTTGCCAAATACTAATCTGTTTTTGTGCAAGAACATGTCGATAATGGATTGCCAGAAAAATAAGATACTTGTCTACTGGAGCTTTGTCAGTTCTTTGACCTTATGGCTAAAAACAAGTCTAAATAAGGGTCCTACTGCCTAGCATTTTATGTTATGCATCTGATATAATTACAGAGTATAAATTTATAAATATGCTCTTCAGGCAGGTTAAACTCAACTGGAAAGCTAATGTATTGTATGCCTTCAAATTGAAACAAAACAATTTGTACGCTGAAAAATGCATATACTAATTGGTGGATTATTTAGGCAATAGTTTATTAAAATACATTTAGGGACATCATGTAGCTAGCATTTGAATTTGATTATCTATGGAGGAAGCATTAAAGTGTTACTCCAGGTATCATAACCACTACAGTACTATTCGTGGTTATGATTTGAGGAGTAACGTAGCCTCATTTTACAGTACTTTGGCTTCGATGAAGCTGCAAAAGCTAGATGCTAGATGTCGGCCAATGAATGAGACTCTGTGCATACAAATCTACACAGAATTGATATTAGCCAGCTTAGAACGCTTTGTTGCCTATTGAAGGGTGATGTTGCCATTTAAGACAGTACAGCAATGGGATGTTGGCCTCAGGTCACATTGGATTTAGAATGGTGCCTGATTTCCTCTTTAGGAAATGTTTGCTTTTTTTTTGTTTCATGTTTTTGCCATCCAGTACAGAATTCATTACATGAGTAAGTGGAAGATCATCCTACAGTACACGTCACCACTTATTATCTTATCTCAGTGCCCAATTATCAAGTTACTCTGTGTATGCTATTTATGCAACTTAAGACTACTAGTTATCTAGCTAGTGTGCTGAATAATGTTCAATTTATCAGATCTTCTGAAATCCTCTCAAATGTTAATGAACCTTCATCAGCTACAACCCTAAGGCCCAGAACTGGCGTTATCCCTATCAACTACTGCTGAGATGAGATAAACAGATCTGCAGACAATACTAAACCTATTGATACTATGGCCCTGTGGTCACATGGACACTGCTGAAATGATGACTGTAAAATGGGAAAAAGAAAACCAAATGTTCTTAATACCATAACAATGTCTAGAAATTATTAGTGGTGTAAATGTTAGCCACACGCATTGTTGTCAACTGTCCCAAATTTACCAGAACAGTCCAATATTTTGGTCTTCTTTCCCAGCACAAATTAGTCCAGGAACCTGTCACACATTCCAGGGGAAAAACCTATCTTGGTGCAACCAGTGTATCCAGCCCAGGTCACACAGGAAGGTTACTAGAATATCTGATTTATTTCTTTATTTCTCTGTGTGGCAGTTTGTCAATGTATGCATCTGTGTGTATGACAGATACATACAGTGACAAACTGACAGTGTGTTAATCTGTATTTATGTGGTTGTCATTATGCATGTCTGCATATGTGTTTTATTGTGCATATATTCATTTTAGTGTGTTTGTTTGTATACATATGTGTGCATACTTGCTACAAAATGTCCCTGGAATGTTTATTAAAATGTTGTCAATTATGCTGGTAGCCTCATCTAGACAACGTTAAACTTAAAGACATTTTGCAAATATAAATATCCATTGTAGAAAAGAAGAAAGAAACTTATAGTAGATTAATTCATAAAATACTAGAAAGCATATGCCTAATTTGTAGTGGATCAACAGGCCAATGTATGAAGTATTTGTTTAACATTTGTCCCCACACTACAGAGTTTTGGTGTAGAGATGCTTGAAGTCCAGAATATGCCCAATATACAATGACTCTTAGAAACAACAATTTAAGTAAATATATCGCCAGTTCAAGCTATTTCTTTATGTTACAGAAAGGAAACTGGCTGAATGACTGCGTAAATGCTGTAATTTCAGATCTGCCTTGTAAAAAAAATAAAAAAAAATAATGTCCTGTAATCATTAAGAAATGGTTGCTATGATACCAACTGAAAAAACTTAAGGCATCCCAGTATGCACAGGGAACCAGAGCTAGCAAACTTCTAGTCCAGAGACTCAAAGCACAACAGGCCAAACCTACATACCTTACATACATACAAAAGACGGGGCCAAACTCATGATTCCGCCAGACATTAGTAATGAGTTTGCAAGGTACTACGCTGAACTGTATAACTCGAAATCTGATGCGAATACACACCAACCTATGACGGAAAATATTGATGCATACATACAGTGCCTAGCTTCCCTCACTCACCACAGAGCAGAAACAGGCCCTTGCCACCCAGATTACCAAGCATGAGGTCCTCAAAGCAAAAGACGTGTTACCAATAGGCAAATCCCCAGGTCCAGATGGCTTTGACAGCTCATACTACAAGACCTTTAGACAAACACTGGAACCTCAATTAGTAAACCTGTTTACAGAGGCCATATCCACCCAACAACTGCATAAAGACATACTCCTGGCCCATGTTGTGACCTTACCCAAACCTTGTAAATCACCAACTCTCCCCCAAAACTTCACACCAATCTCATCCTAAACTCTGATGCAAAAATATTTGCTAAAGTCCTCGCCACTAGGTTGGGAGCGACTTTGCCCCACATCATACATAATGACCAAGTGGGCTTCGTGGCGGGACGCCAAGGTTCTGAGAACACACGCAAAGTCCTTGATATACTCTACAGCCAGAAAAAGGGGGGCAAGCGAGGTGGAGGACTGGTCATTTCACTCTATGCACAGAAGGCCTTTGACCGTCTCCACTGGAAATTTTCGGAGGCGGTCGTGGTCAGATTTGGAGTACCAGCTGGATTCCTCTCTGAGGTTTGTGCCCTATACCACTCTCCAGCGGTGCAGTTGTTCAATGCGTGTTTTCTCTCAAAAGCTTTCCCAATATCGAATGGGACGAGACAGGGATTCCCGCTGTCACCTCTACTGTATGTGATGGCCCTAGAGCTTCTGACGGCAGCTATACCGACCAATTCCTCTATCCATGGAGTTCAAATTGGAGGATGGGAATATAAATCGAACCTGTTTGTAGACGATGTCCTGCTGACACTGACCCAACCAGACATATTTATTCCCAACCTCCTCAAGAGCTTGACATATATGGCCAGAACTCTTACTATAAACTAAATGTATCCAATACACAGGCCAATGGGGATTCCTATCCCATTAGAGACCATGCAATCCCGCCACACAACTTTCAAACCTAGATTGGAGGAATGATTACGTCTCCTTTCTGGGACTAACGATCCCAAAAAACTTGAGCGACCTATTTAGACATAATTACGAAGGCCTGCAAAAAGACATCACAAACACACTCCAGTCGTGGGAAGGCAAATATTTATCCTGGGTGGACAGGCTAGCAGCAGTAAAAATTTCACTGCTACCCAAACTACAATACGTGTTTCACACCTACAGGTTCACATACCTACAAAGTACCTAGAATCCATCCAAAAACCGATAGTGAGATTTAATTGGTAGAATCGCAGGATAAGGATGGCTACCGCACTGTTTATTAAACCGGTGGAAAGGGGAAGGTTGGGATTACCCAATCTAAAGCTTTACTACAAAGCGGCATTGCTATCTTCAGTGATAACATCACACGCGGACATCAGTCCTTCATAATGAATTGACCTAGAATCCCACTGAACTCACAGGGAAGGGATTCCACTAGTGCCTACCTATGCTCAGCTGAGCCTTGGTCACTAGCCACCCCGATATACAGCATCCACATAATCAACACCTCCTTTGACCACAGGGCAAGGGATGCACCAATCTTCACCAACTCCACTCTAACGGCAAACGGTTGCAGTTCCCAGACCTCCAGGCCCAATTTGACCTACCTCATAGAGCTCTATTCTCATAGCTGCAACTAAAGACCACCATGGGTAGCCAGGCCACCTCTACATACATGAACCTACCCATGACACAGATGGAGAAGGCCTGCATATCCACTACAACCCCCCCAAAAAAATCTTCCTTAGTTACAACATACTCAACACAGACCGATAAACCACCAGACAGACACGTCATAGCATGGCACGGAGACCTAAACTCCACTTACACCACTAAGCAATGGTAGAAGGTGTAAATAGCACACAAGGGTAAAACGGCCTGTCTCTCCCATTTGGAACAAATTAGAAAATTACAATATATATGGTGCCCGATAGACTAGCAAATGCATATCCACACACCTCGGCTACTTGCTGGAGGTACCACACTGAAAGAGGAACTATGAGCAATGAGTGGTCGATGTGCACACGCATCAGACCATACTGGAACGCAGTGGAGACCATGATCTCTGAAACACTGAAAACTCCATTCACACTTAAACCAGACTTAGGGCTATTGTTTTTAACGTTAGACCAATTTAACAGAGTAGATTCTATCCTGACTTTCCACATCTTTATTTAAGCCCTCACGTTGATAGCTAGAGAGTGGAAATCGACAGAGGCCCCCTCGACAACTGCCCTGACACAGCAGATTACGACTAAATTTGACTACGAAGCCATGACCCACAAACAACTAACACCCAGGAAACATATCCTTGTGGCGCAGAGGCAATGGGAAGACTACCTCCATATGGGGGTGGGGGGAGCTTATTCCACAGCACTTTTCAATAAAAGGGGAATTTAACTAATGAGTCAATAATGAAATGTAACAGGAACAATAGGTAGATGAGGACCTTGCTCAAATAATTTTACAGTCTAGAGCAGGCATATGCAACCGTTGGCACTCCTGATGTTTTGGATTACACCTCCCATGATGCTTTGCCAGCATTATGGGTGTAAGAGCATTATGGGGCATGCAGTCCAAAACATTTGGAGTGCCGAAGGATTCCTATCCCTGGTCTAGAATATACTGCCATGTTTCTTTGCATGGCTAAACACATCTGTCTTACCGACTGCCACTAGGTGGTGCTTATTCTGCGACTACAGAGTCAGACTGTTTAGTGACGTTCATCGTTCTCACACAATGCATGAAGATGTCGATCATGCTCAAAGGCTTATCATAGGAAAGCATTGGATTCACTGCTTCCTTTTGAGAAGCATTTGATTGGTCGAGTACTGCACTCACTGGATTAAAGAATGCTTGTTGCTAACAAATTAAGTTCCTGCAGGAGCGGTTTCTCTGTGCTGGAAACCAGGCGATTACAATGTATGTAAATGGAATTTTACGAACTTCAAGGGGGTAGACCGAGATCAAGGTAATGGCAGGTAATTTATACTCCCGAAAAAACTTATTATTTTCAGGACTGTAAATTTCCTTTAAAACATCTCAGCCTAGATATTTGTACAACTTCGGTACCAAGCCAGGGAAACCTGCTACACGACACTGTATCCTCTTGTAGTGAGAATGTGCCGGAAGCAAATTACATGCATGAAACATGACTGTCAAAGAAAATTGTAATTAGGTGAATTAGCAAACCCACTGTTAAACAAGAAGCAAAGGCTATTGTTCTGCTTCTTGAAACTACTTTGACACCTTCTATCTTAAAGGACCAGTCCACACCCCCAAATAACTATAAGTTGCTAAAGTGCTTTATGAGTGAGGAGTATCCTAGTTTAACCCCAGTTTATATTTCTATGAGAAATCAGCACTTTTATAAATTAACTAGGGAACTCCCCCCATAACTGTCAATCACACAGCCAGGAAGGGTTCCTTCCTACTTCTGAAAGTGGCAGGCAAGCTCTACTTTAGTGTGCCTGCCTTCCTCACAGACCTCAGATCAGCTCTTCAGCTTCAGAAGTGCACACATGACAGGGTGTGAATATGCCCAAGCTCGCACACGTGAGCGCAACAGTGTACATACACGTGCACGTGGGGATTAATTCAGAGGCTTCTCAATGAGAAGAACTGCAGCTTTTGTAAGAACTGCAGCTTTTGTAAGCTCCTCTAGACTATACTCCCAATAAATACATACATACATACATACATAAAACCATGCATGTATGTATTCATTGGGGTTATATCTACTAAATTGTGAGGGTTTTGTTGTTTTGGGGGATAAGGGGGTTAAAAGTGTGGAGAGGTCTTTTAAAAGATATTTAGGATGCTAAATATGTACCCACTAAGATATGTTTCATATAGAAGAACGTAATCATAGATTTTTACATACACAACAGTGTTTGTAGAGTGGCCACATTGGATAGCTGCCTCATCATTACCTTAAAGGGACACTTGAGTCTATAGAAGACCTCCTCTTTTTAAATACACTACAGAGATGCTCTAAACCAAGCATGTCAACATCGCGGGCCGCATGCGGCCCACAAGGACCATCTTTGCGGCGCGGCAAGCCACGAGTACATGCTGGTGTAATAGCAGAGGAGGCACCTTCTTTCCCCATATTGCAGGTGCCTACTCTGCTAACATTTACCCAGCCGAGTAGGAGAGATGCCTGGCGGCCAACGAGGGAGCTCAGTGTGCCTGCTCTTCACTTCTCCCTCGCCCAGTCTGAAGTGAAAGTGGGCGCCGGAATATAACGTCATATTCCGGCACCTGGCATCACTAAACCGCGCGAGGGAGCAGTGAGGAGCAGGAAGGACCCCAGGGAGATGCCCCACATCGGCTCCTAAAGGTAAGAAGCAATAAATAAAAGTGTGTGTGTGTGTCTGTCATTGTGTGTGTGTGTGTGTCTGTCAGTGTGTGTGTCTGTGTGTGTGTGTCTGTCAGTGAGTATGAGTGTGTGTCTGTGAGTATGTCAGTGAGTGTCAGAGTGTCTGTATGTGTGTCTGTCAGAGTGTCTGTATGTGTGTGTGTCTCAGTGTGTGTCTGTCTGTGAGTATGTGTGTGTGTCTGTCTCTGTCACTGAGTGTGTGTCTGTCTGTCAGCAAGTGTGTGTGTGTGTCTGTCTGTGAGTATATGTGTGTCAGCGGGAGGATCAGATTTGGCACAGGGTCTTAGAGGGGGGTGCTGGGGTTAAGTGGGGGGCTGTGGTTTAGTAGAGGGGGTGGGGGTTATACCGAATTTTTTAAAATAAACCTACATTGCTATTGAAATATGTTTTTTTAACCCTTTATGTGGCCCGATCTAGACTTTGAGCTTGACATGCTTGCTCTAAAGTATGTGGTGAAACAAAAAAAAAAAATAAAAAATAAAAAAAAAAAACTTCCCTTGGAGATATCTTGGATATCTGTTAAGTACTGCATAAAGAGCTCATTGCAAAGTTATATTGTAGCTCATTGCAGGAGCTGCAGTACATTCAGCAAACATGTATCTGTTTATTGTTTTTTTTTTCGTTTTTGTATTGTCTTTGCCTGGAGTGTCCTTTTATTTTATTTATCTGTACTATATATTTAGTGATGGGTAAAACTAGGAATACCTATACCAGCAATCACAGAGTTAATTTCTATATGAACGGGATAATGAGTCCTCACACCTGCTTATTATCCTGCTGAAAGTCTCCGTGTTTAGTCAGTGTCTGCCTGTTAACCTAAGAATACCACATGCGTTATTTATCACTTGGGTGATGCTTCTGCTCTGCTGCTAAAAAAAGCACAAACAAAAAACTTTCCTTATGCGTTCTATTTATCCTTGGAGAGCTGATGTTATGGAAAGATTGACCATCCACGTTATGTTGCACAGTTACACTATGCCTAATGTATACATTACTTACAGAAAAAGGATGCACATTACAGAAGAATGAATCATGTGTATTTATCCCATTCACAAAACACAGGAGTACACATATTAATTATGAGTTGAGTAATTACACCAGGGCTGTTAGTCATGTGATTTGGAGGTCTGCATTGTGTGGGAAAATATGGATAAAGGTCAAACACTGACCTCAAAAATGTTAGTTCTACATACTTCTCCTCCCACTAATTTGGATCCCTTCTTCATTCCTATTTTATTTTACCAAGTCCCAATTTCATAGTCTTCCATGCAAAAATGTTGCTATTTTATGCCCGGTCATGATTTTCTGAAACACAGAAACAAGTATTGTGCATTTCTCGTTATTTACTTAAACACAGCAGAAAACAAAAAGAAAAATGGATGCTTAACATACCTCCCAAACTCCACCCACTTAATGAAAAGCCATTCCGATATCAATTTGGAGCATACCTCCAACTTCTCTTTCTTTGATGAACCAACAGTCCAAGAACAACAGATTAGAACTGACGAGGAACTAAGAACCGGAACCACGTCAAACTGACATCTCCAACAGAGAGACGGACGGCATTACGTGCCGTAACCAATAATGAAACAAGAAAATCTGATTCCAACCATAGTTTACTCCAGGGGACGTTACATTGAAAAACACAATAGAGAAGATATGACCCCAGTTAGACATTGAGTGGCAATCGATGGCACCAAAACAGGCCATACAGTGAATACAAACCACAAGACCACCAGTGAAACATGACAATACAGAGACATGACTACCTAGCAAGAGGCCACACAAAAAGAAAAAGATATGAGGATCTGGACAGGGGTTCCAGAAAAAATACAAAAAACCACCATGGGACATTGAGAAAGGGAATACCTGAAACGTTTGTGGTATTCTGTCCTTCAAATAAATAGCAGTAGCACCTTGGTGTGCACACAGCAACTTTTTGCGCAGCCTCTTGTTTGTTCTATCTACTTAGCAAGAGGATGGCAGTCAAACAACATAAGGTGAGTCTTTGGATTTTGGACATCCCATGGTCCCCTGAAATTAGTCATGCCAACAGGGGGAGTCACCCCTCAATCACCAGAGGGTGAAGATGACTGTCGGGATCTGGAAAGAGAAGAGGCTATATTAGTGAAAATCTCTGTATGGAAAGGGAGGTTTTTTTGTTTTTTAAAGGGTATATTGAAAAAAAATAACTCTTTAATGAAGTGCCTATATGACTATTTTTTTTAATGGGATTTTGATAATAGATTTTGATTCTGCTGTTATCTGATATAACTAAATGGACGTCATAAAGCCCAGGTTCTTTAGAAAACTGAATAGCTACTTATTTTTAAAACTACTTTATCCATGTTTTGAAAAATAAGGAACAGGTTTTTTAATGCAGTTTGAGAGTATTACCAGCACCTAAATTAAAGGCTTTACATTCTTCCCCTGCATTCTACAGTAGCATACAAAAAAAAATTAAAAATGCTAATTACAGAAAATGCTGGGAAAAAAGAGATGGTTTTGATTTGTAAATGGGAATATGATTAAAATAAAGACAATTACATTCTGTGATTTTGGTGAAATGCGTCATAACATCAAATTTAAGAAATGCCTTTAGGAGATTCTCTATTCATCTGCAGAGAGGAGCTAAAGAAACTGGGACATCAAGCTCCATTTTAATCTGAACATATCAGCCACTGGATATATAACATAATAGAGTGTATTCAGCAGCTATTGCTTGCTGGCAGAAGGAAAGGGCTAAATTTAGTATAGTGCCAAATCCTAATGCACTGCCTTATTATACGTTAAAGGCAGACTGTTTATTAGGTATGTAATGCATTTACATCTATCTATCTATCTATCTATCTAAGCAAAATACATTGATATATAAGATTTCATCTATGATGGCATTGGAATAGATACTTTAGCAAAAAAAAACTAGATGTATATAATTTCACATTTGATGGCAAACAGCAGTGCATAATATCAAGACCAAGGCTTTTAATCCCCTGTTATTTAATAGGTTGTGTTAAAAATACATGCTCTGTTTTCTGTTGTCTGTTAAAATCTTATATTAGTGATGATGTTGTCTAATCCATTGTATTTTATAATAAAACATGAGATGCAATCCACTGATAAGGTTATCATAAACCCCAAGGCACTTTGTGCCCTCTGTTTTATAAACCATGAAAATAAATCTAGTGACAGTGTGATAAATAAATTAATGTTATATCTCATTTTATGAAGATAAGATATAGAGGTGACAAGTCGTAGCTGGTCACAAAATGGGTTCTCATGTCTCTCTGTGATTCCTAAGAATAACATGTTTATCTGTATTCCTCGTGTAGTTCTAGGAAATGGGCATCCGTAAAAAAAAAAAAAAAAAACATACAACATAAAAAATTGCAGCACAAGAAAACAATATAATATTCCAGCCCATCAGATTTCAACACATCACTATTAGCAAGCCCCGTAAAAGGAAGGGAAATTGGACTGTATTGAGTAATCCTGTAGAAAGTGTTTAAAATCTATACTGCCTGAGGACTGTATCATATTCCTCTTAAGATTGTATCCAAATATTGATGGGACATCACATGACTCCTAAAAGTTGCACCCTGAGTGTTGTGGAATGTTGTCCACTCCTTCCATACTTGTAGCCTATGCAGACTGAAATTGACCCCATAAATATGTACATATTTATTTAACACCCCAAAACTGATGCTCCTGTGTTTGAAGCAAATAGCCAAGTGTTTGCATTTTTTGCATTGAGCATGCACAACAGGGTGTTACGAGACATGTAGCTCAACACTTGGTAACAGGCCAGAGCTGGCCATCAGGTAAACCGTGCAAATGCCCAGTGGGCCATAATGGCAATGGCCTGAGGTTGGCAAGGACGATCTGAGGATCTTCCCTGCCAGCCAATGCAGTGCAGCACTGGCCCTGTATGGGCCGGAGTGAAGGTAAGGTTACCAGGGAGGGGGAAGAGGAATGCACCATGAAGTATCCCAGCAACATGCAGGGAGCCTCCTTCTCTCCCTCTTGCGAGATGCAATATTATCAGAGCCATGCGATGGTAACCCCTCAGGGTTTTGCTTTGAAACACCGGCGCTCGCGAGAGGAAGAGGCAGAGGTATAGACCACATAACCAGTCCACTGGACAACCAGGAATCATTTTCAGCTTGCTCCCTCTCTCACTGCAAGGTAATAAAGAATGGGGAACAAATGTCTGTGTTTTAAAATAATTAAATTAGTAAAAACTTTTAAAAACACCACATCCCCTTTGCACTTTCACATACTATATCCTCTATAAAAAAATAACTTTACCACTGTAGACATACACTCTGCCACAGTATAGAGGCAGAGAGGAAGCATTAGCTTTCTTCTGTGATGTCCCACAGTGATGGAATGTACCTGCATATATCTACAGCACTTTTGAAAAAATTGCTGCAATTACTAGAAAGTAAGGATAGGAAAAAAAGGGGAGTTCCTTACACACACGCTATACTCCCTTATGTATACACACTACACCCCGTATACTTATAAACACACTACACAGATTTGATACCTGTATATACACACTAATCCTCTGCACATACTTAGACACACTACGCCCTCTTTATACACACTACACCCCCTGCACTTACACAAACACACTACTCACACTCTATGCCACTATATACAAACTTCAACAACACACTACATAAACCCTACACTTACACAACACACTACATAAACTATATACCCCTATATACACAGTACACCTCCTATACTTACAAACACACTACACAAACTCTATACTGTCTATAAACACACACTACACCCCCTGCACTCACACACCCTCTATACTGTCTATAAACACACACACATTACACCCCCTGAACACACAAACACACTACACACTTTATACCCCCTATAATCACTATACACTCACACACTATATATATATATATATATATATATATATATATATATATATATATATATTCTATAAATACACACTATGCCCCTATAGACATACACTATACCACTATACACACTCTACACCCCCTGTGCACACAATACACACTGCATCCTCTATACTCACATGCACACTAACCCCTGCATGCATACACACCATGCAATCATCTGCAGCCTCTAGACACACATACATACACACACACACACACACACACAGAGAGTATAGTCCTTACATGTACACACAACATCCCCTAGGCCCACATATTCTACAGACCCTGTAAGCACAAGCATTTTGACACAATGTAAATCACAAACAGACTCATTTACACACTACAGAATAAACAGTTTCCTCTATTCACATGTAATCCCACAAACCACATCTAAACACATACAACACTACATGAAGCATCACCACACATGCACAACACACTTTAACAGCCCTGTTCCACTTTTTTCTCTGACATTCCACTAAAGATAAGGCCATAGCAAATGCACATGCTTGCTGTAGCAGAAACCCCCCCCCCCAAAAAAACAGGACATGTTTCTCCATCTGAGAGCACTGGATGCTCTGGAGGGGCATCCCACTAACATAGTCATTGGGGGAGTGGGGACTTTCTGAATTTTTGTCCCAGTCAGGCCCTGCTTGATATCAAATCAGCTCACCAAATAAGATGTATAAATGACTGCCTGAGTTAATAACAGTTGAAGCAGAGTTGCTGCCTGCTTACTGACAGATCCATTCACAGATATGAGTGGAACTGTAAGATTAAATGGTTCATTTATGCTGCTGTGGCTCAGGCTCCATGATAGTACTAACCTGTAAAATAGCTGGATAGTGTAGGTGGGGACATGTATAATGTAGATGCTCCTTGCAACCCCCTCCTTCTCAAGTAATTGGAGAGGAAGCATTAGCTTTCTTTTGTGATGTCCCACAGTAAGGGGATGAGCATATAACTGCAGTACTTTTTGAAAATCACTGCAATTACTAGACAATAAGGGTAGGAAGATAGGTTGTGGTGTAAGAAATTCCCCTAAGCAAAACACATTGTTTTATATGCTGATTGCAGTGTTCCTTTGGATGTATAGTGAAATGATTTGTATAGAAATACTTTTTATTATGCATAGAAAAAATTGTGTCTCCTTTAAAGTGACGACATGACTAGTGCACTTTGAAATGCTCAGTTACCATTTTCTTTTAAACATATACAAACTCTGTGCATCAGTGACTTGAAGGATCGGAATGTTAATGTAAAGAGCAGTGCATCACTGCTATTCTCTTTATCTATAAACCAAAAACACAGATTGGTGTTACTACCTGGATGATTGTCAAGTTTTACAAACCTTGAGTATGACCCAGATAAGATCCTGCCATGTGTCTATCTGAATACCATGTTTGGTACCCATTCTCAGTCTCTATTTACAACATATTAGAAGACACCATAAGTCAATGCTGAAAGCTGCCTTGTAGCTTTATTGGCTTTATCAAGATGCTACGTAAATGAAGAGAATTGGAGCTGAGAAATGCCTGTGTTTTTTTCGCATACTGCACAGTCTGCATTTTAATAGTGCTGAAGCTGGAAAGGCAGAGCCATGGGGACTTGTTCAGCTGTATTGTAGAACAGCCATTATAGTTCCTTTTTCTAGTAGAATTATAAAGTAAAGCAAGCTAGTTCTACTTTATTTCATTTTTACAGAACATTGTCATTATTAAATTAACAGAGCTCTGAATCTTGAGTTAGGCATTGTTCAAAAGAAGACATTGGAAGCTCCATTCTAAATTTAGAATTTGGCTTAGTACTGCTGTCTTAAATGTTAAATGTGTTAAATATAGAGAGCGAGAGAGTACCAGCACAAAAGACAATGTGAACATTGAGTAAAAACATTGTTTAAAGTGGAATCCAAAGGGAGAAAATTAGATGGGGCAGGAAAACCACATTTATATTGCTTCCTCTACAGCAACGATGATCAGAGGTAACTTTAGATTGAGGAGAACATTACCCTTTAAGAATCAATGTCCTTGAGTGTTCAATACTACAGTATATTTTAATATGGAATACCATCCATATAGGAAAAACTGTAGATGTTAAATATGTGTGTGTGTGTATGTATGTATGTATATATATATATATATATATATATATATATATATATATATATATGTTTATATGCAATGAGTAAAATGAGTGCTACATTTTAACTATACTATATACATATTTAAAGGTGTACTTTCAACAAATACACTATTTTGAGTTCTGCAGCTTATATGTGAATAAGTATTGGTACAATCTATGATATGTATGTAGAAAGAGAGAAAATCAATTTAGCTTAACCAAAACATTGTCCAGCTATGTATATTGTATTAATTAGTTGTGTACCTTCAAAGCTTCAAAGTAGTAGACCAGGGGTGCCCAGAAGGTAGATCCCCAGATGTTGTATAACTACAACTTCCATGAAGATTTGCATGCCTTTAGAATAAGAAAGCATTATGGAAGGTGCAGTTTTGAAACCTCTGGGGACACCTTTTGGACACCCATGTAGTAGACATTTAGAACATAAGTAATGGTTCTTTTTACAGATTAGATCTGAGTTTTGCAATAAACATATGTGTTACAGTCCATCAGTGACTAATACAGGTATGTTCCAGAATGTATTTGTTTCTACTTTTTCTCTCAGACTATGCTATTGAATGACCAAGACAAATCTATAGGCAGGGGTTGTACTGCTGCACATCTGATTCTGTGAGCTGTTGCTCCTTCCTTGCTAAGTGTGTTCCCTATTCCTACTTGCATACCCATATTTACAATATTGCACTATAAGAGTTTCTCCTTTTGTCATTGCATATTTTTCTTCGGAACTTCTGAGACTGTCATAGCAGATGTATCCATTAGCAGGGATTATACTGATGTGTGCTGGTACCACTGGAGCTTTAATAAAGTTCTCTGACTTGTGAGTGGACATTTTTGCATCTGGTTGTATATCAACTATGCTTTTGCAAAAATTACAACACAGTTTTTTTTTTAATTTTTTTTTTTATTGCAATTGTTCTATTGCAGGTACCGAGTGAGACAAGCAATAAAAGGATCGAGATTATTTGATAAAAATATGGACTTTCTCTTCCCGATTGCTCTGTAGATACATCTGTAGAAAAATGCAGAGTTATGCACTTTGGGATAAAGATGAGAAATGGGGGATATGATAGAAACATTTAAATACATAAAGGGAATCAACACCATAAAGGAAGATACTATATTTAAAAGAAGAAAAACTACCACAACAAGCGGACATAGTCTTAAATAAGAGGGGCAAAAGTTTAAAAATAATATAAGTAAGTATTTCTTTACTGAGAGGATAGTGGATGCATGGAATAGCCTTCCAGCTGATGTGGTAGAGGTTAACACAGTGAAGGAGTTTAAGCATGTGTGAGATAGGCATAGGGCTATCCTACCTATACGGTAACGTCAGGGACTAATGATAGTATTTACAAAAATTGGGCAGACTAGATGGGCTGAATGGTTCTTATCTACCGACACATTCTATGTTTTTATGAAGAAAGATGGCAAGAGGAGCGGAAGGTCACAAGATAATTCCAACAGAACTAGAAACCATGTTCAGCCTTGCCAGAGGGGAACAATGAGCAGGAGAGACTCTCTGTAGAGACGAGAGTAATGGAGTACTCTCGCCAGATTGTAGAATGGTGGAACGGCATCGACTCCATGGACACTGTCCATGCTAAATAGAATTCAGCAGTTGGATAGGCCTTTCCTGTAAACTGTGAATGGCAGAAGATCCGGCGATCATTTCAGTAGACTCCCATGGAAGAATCTGTGTAATCAGTTCCCCAGACACAAAGGCCGGCAGCTGATTCCACAATGAGTTACAGTGAAGGGCTGAATATATGCGTGCCATTCCATGCTTGCATGTGAAGTAGCCACCAGCAGAGTTCTGCCCATACCTCTGCTGAGAGGGCACACCGTGGTCAAATGTTGATTTCTGGCTGTTCACCATGAAACCCACAGAAAGTGAATGACAAATCTCGTCTGAGAGCGTAGCTTGGGTACTGTGTCATAGAAAATCAGTAAATCACCCAGGTTGGGAAGGCACAGGATGTCTTTGGACTGAAGATGCACCATAACCGGTGTCAGCAGCTTCCATAAACACCCTGGTACCAAGCTGAGACCAAAGGGTAAGTGACATGGCACGCCTGATCTCAATAAATTAGCAGAGGGAAACAAAAACTCACCGACGTGGTGGGAACCGACAGATACGTATCATTTAGGTCTGACCAGGTGAACTAGTCATTAGCGTGAGAAGGTCCAGTAGATGGTGGATTCTGTTTATCCTGAAATGCCGGTATGTGAAGTATTGTTGATGACCAGTCAGTTATCCCATCTTATTCTCGACTGAAAGATGTAAAATTGTGCCTTTGCGAACAGAGGTCGTGTCTCTTTGTTCATGAGGAGTCTGCGTTCACATTCTTTGGAGGTTTGGTGTCTATCCCCCGTAGCACTGCCTTTGGTCGTTCAGCACATAGTGCAGCATTAGTATTGCCCAACACCCAGCTCAGCATCGAGTCCATTCACAACTGGTCAGATCTAGGTGCAAGCCTCGGGAGATGTCCAGTGTAGCGAAGTATCGTATTTAAACTAAAAAGAAAGGATGAGAACTCTGAGAACAGACAAAAGCTTAGAGATACTCGATAGCTTGCCCTTCGGTTGATCCCCGCTCAGGTCTCAAAATAGTTTTTGCTCACTTGTGCCATTACAGAGAGAACATATATGAAGCATTTCAGACTGGTACTACCCATATGGGCAGTCCAGAACTGAAATGCCAGCAAGTTCCTTCTGCACGAGAGAGAGAGAGCAACCCCAGACCATCTTTTCGGTCTTAGTTTGGGCCTCGTCAGGGAGGTGTGCCTAGAGGGATATCAGCTACACCTCACTGATGAGGCCCAAACTAAGACCGAAACGATCATCTAGGGTTGCTGTATCTAGATAGATTCCACTCCAACTATCCTGGGTGTCGGATGGTCCAGGGTTCAAATAAGGGGACTCCAGCATTCTAAAATACCTTGTCCCCTGTCACCAAGGTCAGTGGGATATTGGCATCGAGGTCGATTGGGGGTAAGACCTACCATTCATCCTCTATGTAGGTAGAGCCCACCACCTGCCACTAATCGACAACGGTTAAGGAATGAGAAGGGGAAGAGTCATCCTCATTCAAGGAAAGAGGTAGTGGAGGATAGATCCAGTAATTTGCATTTGTTTGGATTTCTTCACTGAGGCTTTGTCTGTCTCCAGTGCTGTTGTGGTACAGCTTATATCTTAGAGACCACTGATCTTGAGGTTTCATCCAAACCTAGTGTCCTAGTTTGTACATGCAGTAGAGGTAGCACACATAATAGAGCTTTCCCACCGAGGCCGCAATGGAAATCCTGAGTCGCCCATGATAAGTCTTGTCCTGCGGGAGATTATCCGTTGAAGTAGGACAGTTGGCAAAGTACACAGGGTGCTGGACTCCCAATACAACTGAGGCACTTTCAGAACAACGGCAATATTATGTGGTACAAAAAAATGGGTTTCCCTTCAGTGAACGGTGAAACGTAAACAGTTTTGTAATCATGGGGTTTTCCACCCAATAACTCCCCTTCGTGTGGTATGGTACCTGAGAGAGGCTCACACTCCGGGTGGTGTGGAAGGATAGTGTGGGTGGTCCACAGTTGTACTCCAGATCGGTACCTCTGTGGTCAGTAAGAAGTATTTTTGCCATTTAGTTCACATTAATGGGAATTGAAAATAAGGTACCATATAAGGGAAATATCCCTCTAAAGTCTGTATCAGCAGAGCCCACATGTGGGTAACTGGGGGCTCATTCCATGTAGTGTGTCTTCAAAACCCAGAGGACACCTACAACAGTATAATATCATATTGTTAGATGGGGGCTCACTTAGCTCCACCAGGGTTAATGGTGCATAGCTTGTTAACCATATAAATGTGACAGGCAGAATATCAATCCAGTGAATAGTAATCAAAAGTACCTTGAAATTGAGAACACAGTTGAGGATGAAACAGGCAGTGAGTCCAATCCTGTGGTAACCCAAGTCCAGATTAAATCATTCTCAATTTTGAAAGATAAACAAAATGTCCACCGTAAATCTCCTGATACTCGCGAGATCCAAGATGACCACCACTCATGCACAATGGTCAGCAGGCCCAGCAGCCACAGGCCTGACAAAATCACAATTAGAACACCAGGGCCCGCCCCCAACTCACCCAACCCCTTGTAGTCCCTAAAATTAGTAACCCCTGATGGGAAAACACAGTGCGAACGCAGGACTGTCGGCCGCGACACATGCAAAAATACTAGGCAAAGGGAAAGGCAGTGCAGGAGTTACAGATCTGAGGGTCATACAGTGGGCAGTGAAAAAAGCATGAATAAACACTGGAAATAGCATGGGAGAGACAGGATACATTCACAAAATAGTAAATAGCCGGTATATAGATAGAAAAAAACTGTTTAAATCCAAAGTAATACGACTAACAAGAAATAAATCACAAAGTAGAAAAAAATACTCTGCACAGCAGGAACAGCAAAGAAAGAGGAGGGGCTTAAGCTGACAGGGCCTTTTATGTAGCAGCGATCCTTTTTTTGATTGTTCTGTTTATGATCGGTGCTGCTTGAGTTTTCAGTACAGAGAGTTATGCAAAATATGAAGCATCCTGTCATGTGGTAAAATGTAATGTTGTAATATGGCCTTTCACAAAATAAAAGACTGAACATAAATTATTGGATATATATATATATATATTTGAATTAAGCTCAGTTAGTGAATCAAACTGACCAAATGCCTCTATAAATTGCATGTGTAGGTTAATTAACTAATTTCTTTGGGATTTTCTTTTTTTAAGTTGTTAATAAACTCCCCCTCTGAATCTCTAATTAACAACTGCAGTACATGCTTTATTATGATGAGAAGAAAATGTGTATGTTTGAGGAAGAAACTTTGTATCTTTTTGCTGTAATTGGTTATCGATCTGAGCTGTGACAGTAGAGACTTTACGTATAAGCCCTTGGAGACAGCTCAGTAAATTAAAATTTGTTCAGCTGACAAAATGTGAAGTAGTCAACTGGAATTAAGCAGAATAGATTGAAAAACAAGATACCAGTCAAAGAGCCAGTCCAGATTTATGTGGAACTGCTGGAGAGCTCCAGGAGAGGGATAACTAGAGAGCTGGTGCAGTTTGTGACATAAAACAACGCTAGAGACAATGCACACATATCTGTGGGAAACCATAATAGTTTCCCTTTAATTTTCTTAGTAGGCCGGTATGTCTGAGGTCCCTGATGATATTACCATGTGGGAACATGGTAAATTAACTCCATGTGGCAATGTACTAATTTGTACTTCAGTGGGTAGGGACTGTGTGTGATGTCATACATTGATTACTGCACTTATTAAACGCTGACTCAAGATTGATTTTTATCAATAGAAAACTTACTATCTCCAATAAAATATTTAACTCAGACTGCTTCCTGCCCTACTATAAACCCCTTACCATCTACACATGCATAATTGGAAATTAAAGACTGTTAGGCATTACAAAATGTTACAGGAACTTTAGGTTGATGAGAACACTGCTCAATCTAGAGGTGGTGGGGTATACACAGAGCCGGCCTTAGGCCATTAGGCGCCCTGTGTGAAAAGTCTTCATGGCGCCCCCCCCCACCAAGTTGCCTGTATGCAGTTACACACACAGGCACAGGCAGACAGTCACACAGACTGTTCCAAGCAGACAGTCAGATATGCTCAGTTACAGGGAGGCAGTCAGACACACTCAGTTACAGGCAGACACACACACACACACTTACAGGCACACAGTCACAGAGCCAAACACACAGTTAAAGGCACACAGTCACACACAAACAGTTACAGGCAGACAGTCACACCTACTCCATTAGAAGCAGACAGGCATACACACTCGGTTACAGGCATGCAGACACTCACGCACGCTGATAGGCACACACACACTCAGTTAAAGGCAGATAGTCACACATACAGGCACAGGCACACACAATGGCACAGCTACAGCGACACGCAATTTTGGAGTCACACACAGGCAGACTGTAACACAGGCAGAAAGACACACACAGGGAGGCAGACAGTCACACACATACAAGTAGGCAAACACACGCAGGGAGGCAGTCACACACACACACAGACAGGCAGTTACAAACACTCAGGGAGCAAGTCACACACACACACAGGCAAACAGTAACACACAGGCAGTCAGACAGACAGTCACACACACAGGCAGGCAGTCAGACAAACAGTCACACACACACATACACACAGGCATGCAAACAGGCAAACAATCACACACAGGCAGACACACACACAAACACACACAAACTTACCTCTTTCCATTGAGGCTGGAAGGGGGAGTGAATGCAGTTGGTTGTTGGGGAAGCAGGGACTCCTTCCTTCCCTCTTCCTGTGCAGCAGTTACCAGGGGCTTTGGGTAGGCATTAGCCCCGCCTCTGCCTCCCGATAAACCCCGCCCATGCTGCTCGGTAAGCCATGCCCCCACTGCCTTGATATTTTAAATTTATTTTTACTTTTTTTTTTTATAGACACAGGTGGAGAATAATGAAATCCTCCACCCAGGTACCTGTTTTACCTCCCCTGGACTCCTGTCACCCGGCCATGTGCGAGCTGTGTCGGCCATATGGCGCCCTCTGGTTCATGGCGCCCACACACATCCCTAAGGCCGGCCCTGGGTATACATAAAGAATAGCATCAAAGGGGATAGCAATTAAGCAACAAGGTGGGGAAGTAGCAGAACCGGAAGGTGACAGTGGACACACTGATATATCTGTTTCTTGCTCTCTCTTAAAGGGCAGCACTTCACTCTCTCCTCCAGTTCTCTCTCCCAAATAATAATAATCAGAGTGATGTTTTACAGTATATTGTTTTATACAAATTGTGCAATGACATCATAGTTTGCCATTGATTATTTAAATAATACTTAGTAACATTCATTTTTGTCTATAATATGTTTTATTCTTTGTGCAGAAATCAAAAACTTTGCAATTTCCTAGACTCGCATACAGTCTGTTGAAAATAACATTTAGCCCTGCTATTACTTATTTTCCACGAAATGTTTCTGCATTATACCAACCGATGCTTTTCAGATAGTTACCATGGGCAACAAGTTTGAATTGGAATCTATCTTATATCGCCAGTAATATATGTGTGCTAAATTCAATTGAATATTAAAATTCCATCTGTCATCTCGATACGTTTTAAAAGCTGTAATTATCAGATTATGTAAAACCATTATTACTTATTTTAGCATTATATATTTTATTTATTTGTAGCTTTTTTTTACCCAAAGCATGATGTCATATTCATGCAGGTGATCTTATTTCTGCAACAAAGAACTTTATCGAAATATAAATATGGGATTTGTTGAAGAGATTCTTCTACACTTAAGACCAAGGCCTTGTCCGTGCCCTGGTCCTCTGCCGGGCCTGCCTGCTTGGGATAATTGTTATGCAGATGAGAAAGCATGAGTAGGTGTACAGTGGATGATGAGTATGAGCAGGTGTAGGGAGGAGTGTAGTTAGGGATATGGTTGTGTATCAGAGAAAATAACTTCCAGAGAGAGCACTGACTGATCAGAAGCTTAGGGATGTTTGCAGAAGAACAAGACACTGGCAGACCAAATCATCTTGTTATAGATTCAAACAGTCATGTTTTAAATTTAGTAAAGCAGGATAAAGGAGTGCTGGAGGTGGGCCAGAGAGGAGGTCGTTACAGGAATCAAACATAGTAAATTGATGCAGTTTTGCAGAAGATAAAGTAATGAGTAAGCATATCTTCTTATATTGAGGAGGTGACAGAGGCTTATCAAAGTAACGGAGGATGTATCTGTCAAAGAATAGGTAAGAGCCAAAGATGACACATGTGAACTTGCGAGAAGCAGAGAACCTGAGGAAATAGTGGGGGATTTGAAGAAGCGGTGGTGGGACTAGCACAAAGAAAAAATGTATTTAACCTTTGCTTTGATTTCAGAAAGCAGAGCAGGATGACGTGGCATGAATAGTCAGGTGTGAAGGATTGTAAAGTGAAAATCCACAATATCATCTGCAAAGTAATGTGTTTTTAAGTCATTACAGAATGTCAACCAAAAATATTAGTATAGAGATAGAAGATCAATGGACAACGTACTGAACCTTGTACATCACTTGTTGACTAATGGGTTTGGTAGTGAAATTCCTAAAATAACATGTGTAACGTCAAACTAAAAGATAGTACAAGAGATAAGTGATACCAAGATGTGGCAAAAGTGACCTTGGCACTGGTTTTTGGAGGGGCCTGTTTGCCAGCCTCCTGCCCTGCGACTATGGCCCTTGGATGTATTTCCCTTCTAGGAACTGGTTTGGGCATAATGGATTTTTAGAATGCTGTTTCTGGCCCTTTAATTCCCAGAGAAAGGATTTGTACTTTTAAACTGGCACTTCGGATGCAGTCAAAGTGCCGAAGTCGTCGAAGTGGACGCCATTCGAAAACCGAACACGTGGCGACGGCCATTTTACCTCATTCGAACGCGGTCAGCGGTGTGTGCAGCCAAATCTATGGAACTATTTTCAGCTACCCAATTGCACGAACACCGCTGACCCTTACCTTCTACTCTACTTCGACACTGCGGCTGGAGACTAAGTCCTGTTCGAAGATTTGAACGCTAGTTCGAATGGGACTTAGTCATTTTCTCAGTGTAAAATAGACTGACCGCACAGCCCAAATCAATGGAACTGTTTTGGGCATGAAAATGTGCTTGCGGTCAGTCATAAAGGGACCTCAACCTAACTTTTTAACCCCTGGACGGGGGGAGTTACAGGGAGTTATAAAAATGTATAAAAAGTATGATTTTTCATCTTAGAGAGAATTGAGTAGATACAGTAAGAAACTCAATTATCTCCCAAGCAGAGGGGAGGGAATCTGTGGGTTGTAACCATTGTTTGATTGGCTAATGTATAATTGTCTGTGGGTGTCTCCCTTGCATGGGAGCACTGCATAAAAGGAGAGTGTCTGATTAAAAGCTAGAGTTCTTCTTCACCCTCAATCTAGAGTCCTGTCTCTTATTGGGGGAATTGCTATATCACTACATGGGATTGCTATGCTCTGCATACTCCCTTAGCTAATCACTACTAAGTTCTTTTAAGAGCTTGTTCCTGCTTCCCTCTCTTGGAGGAGAGGTTCACCCACTGGAACCTGGAGCCTTGTCGTAGGTCCAGGGTGGGTAGGCGACGACGAGACCCCAACCAAGCTGCAGCGGTTCGTGGGATCTGCGGTGGTTGTGGTGTCTGGCGGAGCGCTTGGAGCCCTCTGTAAGCGCTAGGAGCATCCTTAACAGAGGTACCCAGTCGGGGTGTCAGGTGATCCGTTACACAAGGATAGAGCTAATGTTGAGGTTAGGTGGGTAAGGACAAGGAGAGTGTAGATGAAAGAGAGATTGCATTTTGCATTTACTTGAAGAAGTCAGATTGGTGATTGAGGTCTACTGCTCTCTGCGATGCAGCATATGTACTCCGTGCTTGCTGCCAATCTCTGCAGCTCAGTCGAGCAGAACACCAAACTGGAATATCCAAGAAGACGCCACACTTGGTTTGAGAAGGGTGATTTTGTGTATATGATGGAGAAAAGGGACATAGTTGATTAATTGTTGGTTGGCAGCATTGGATATTACATACATATCAAGGTTTATCATGTTTCAGCTGCTCAGCATAATATGCTGTAATTTAGCTTCATAGAAGCAGGAAAGGTCAAGGGCAATATGTTGTGGTTTAAAATAAGAAAGCAAAAGTGTGATCTTATGTCTGTACTTTGTGTCTAGAGGCCATTTATTGATTGTAGAACTCATTTAGAGTATGTTTGATGGGAATCATGTCAGATTGCAGACATAATACATAGAATATATACCCCCATTTTTTTTTATTGCTTTCTTCATCAGCATGCAATCTATTTCCATTGAAGTGCTTGTTCATTTTTATTCGATTTTGATTTACAATGTTCTACCTTTGTAGGGATTCAAACATTATTTAGTTGCAAAAAAAATTATTCCCAATTGCATAAAAAACACATTTTCAGGATTTTCAAAATTGACATGCATTCAATTTATTAAGGTTTGTCCCCCCTCCCCAAGAGTTTCTATCACTTTTTAGTTTTATGCAAACACTTCCTTCACTTAGTATTTTTTACTATATTTGCATTTAAATTAAAAGCAAGACTGAGCTGGTACAGCCTGGCAGCCACTATAAATTTCCAGTGTCTCATGATTGTCTTTATGTGGCCCATGACAAAAATGCTTACAGATGTAATGTGCATTGAGTGCACAGAAATTGTCACAGTTAGAGGACTGCTAAAGAGGTTTCGGAAATAAAGGTCTTTTTGCCACATCCTGCCGATTCTACCTTAAAAGCATTGCCCACATCTGCCCCTTTCTTATGCAAGATGCAGCTAAGGAGCTTGTTCATGTTCTAGTAATTTTTCTTGTTGATTACTATAATTCTCTCCTAAGACTCTACTGCCTTTCTGTAGTCTGTAATGAATGTTGTTACCAGGCTGATTTTTCTCTCCTGTTGCTCCACTCACATCTCACTCCTCTGTCAGTCCTTACATTGGCATTTTGTACACTATAGGAGTCATTTCAAAATACTAACTCAAACCTATAAAGCTCTAAACAACTCTAGCCCCTGTTACATATTTTCATTAATTCTAAGGCACGCCACTTCTTGGTCTCTCCACTCTGCTGGTGACCGTCACCTGTCTGCTGCTCACATCCTTACTTCTAACTTGTGCTTGTAAGACTTATCACAGGGTCCCTCCTTTCCTTTGAAACAGCCATCGGACACTCTCCTAGTCTTCAATCATTTAAGAAGTCCCTCAAATCCCACCTCTTCAGAAAAGCTTATGGCCTCCCAGAGTAACTTCTATTTCATAAACTCGTTGCTTGCTCTCTTTTGAAGAGCCACACTCCACTGTCACCTTCCAGTTCAGCTACTTTCCCACCTTTTTGTTGCTATCCCCTTTGACGCCCTTCTTGTTGTGTATGTATACCCCACTACCTCTAGATTGTAAGATCATTTGAGGTCCTTATCAACATTTTGTTCCTGTAACATTTTGTACTTGTCCATGTTATGGTTAAATTTCCCCCTTTATAATTGTCAGAACTTACCAAAACTCTGTTCCCTTGGGGTTACTTCCGCGTTTGGAAGTAAACTCCTCCCACTTGAATGATGCAACACTCACCTGCCTTATAGGAGAGCCGTGCCAAATTCAAACTGCTGAGTGATTTTGTCTCAACCTCGAACGCCACACTGAGCTGTCATATTACTTCATTGTGTACCGACCTGGACCTGTTTTAACGTTGTAGCTGCCTTCTCCACTCCTTGAATCTCTGCTCGGACCTAGACCACGCTGCCATCTCCTTTCCAAGACCAGGACTGACACCAGAATTCTGTTATCACTTTCAAATATTCTGAACAATCGTTCATATTACAGATGGACGTCTCCTAACACTCTAAGCCAGCCAAGAACATCATCCACAGAGGCTGTTTACCTGGAAAACCATAAGTACCAACTATTTCCTACCTACCAGCTACATGCTATTAACAAAAGATTCAACTACTTTATATTGTATATACTTGTTTTCTCTCTTGATATATTGTTGCGAATCTTCAAGCAATTCAATTCAATTTTTGTTTAATGCTGCATGCTAACTCATATTGCAAGTAAATGACTCTGTTACTTTTGTGCAACTATTCAATCAACAATTTTTCTTTTTATTTCATGCTACATGCAAAACTGCTATTAGAAGCAATTATAATTGTCTACAACTTATTTTCATTATAAGAAGAGAGAGAAGATTAATAAAACTTCTCAAGGAATCCAAAGTGATTTCTTAGATTTTTCTTAAAGGTACTTTACCACCAATTAATTCTGCAGTTGTGTTCCTCTATCTTGTCTAATCTCCCCCAAAGCATAACAATAATATTGTAAAGCGCTGCAGAATACGTTCGCACTATATAACTGCCAATAATAATAATGATAAGCATCTGTACCTGTTGCAGAATCTGTAATTAATATACCTCCCAAAACTGGGAAGTATGCAATCGGATGGGTGGGTGGGCCTCTAAGGGTCCTCGTCAGTGACACAACTTTGACAACACCCATAAACGGCAGGCCTGCTTGGGGAGTTGGTGTTCCAGATCACTTAAGTGGTGTGTCAGCCTGGTATTAAGCATGCCAGGCTAACAGCCTCTCTCTTTGACCCCTAATATAGAGTACCATCATGCTACTGAGAGGTGTTTTCTGCAGGGTCCTAGTATCCGGCTTACAACACAAGCATGTCTAATGATGTGCTCACGTTGTGCTGCCCAAGGATCGTTTCCTGTTGTCCACAGATGGCAGAAAAAATAGGCACAATTATACCAAAAGGTGGATCATTGGGAGCCATCAATTGGGTACAATTATTAAATGTTGAATGACCTTGAAAAGATCCTAGGAATCCCCTATCAATGTGTAGGAAAACAAATTTCATATGGCATTTGTTACATAGAAAACACTCTGTAATAACATCTCCTTTTCATTTGAATCATTTATTTTTCTATGTAAATAAAACAATGTGCAAAACCATATCCGACATATTTCTCTTTTATTTCAATAATCTTTAAAATCTTATTGAGACATTCATATGAAACAAATTATTATTAATTTGTAGTGCATCATGTCCTCATGCGTTAACTTACAACTAGTATTAAAACCGCTTAATAAATTCTAGTTGCTACAAACAAATAAATGGATGTATAGACAGACATAGGTTTGATAAATATATTAGATACATAGGTTATACATAGAAAGACACTTGCATAAGGTTTGATAGATAGACAGATAGATATATAGATAGATAGATCCCACAATGCCACAAATGTAAAAGCATTGCAAGTCCATTCGATTATCCTGTAATATACATCTACCACTGTTCAGAGACTCTGGAAATAGCGCAGATTCTTTTATGTATTCAAGTATCGGTCTGACATAGTAAGGATCAGAGTTTGCTGTAAGGCCATAAAATAAAAAGCATTCTGAAACCCTTCTCTTTGTTCAAGTCCCTGTCTTGCTAATCAAAGGAACATTTACAGGCAGAATTCTACCAGGAGGAAGAAATGCTTTGATAGTGAATTCGTTTAGCAATCCTTAAAAAAATTAAAATTAAAAAAAGCCTGCCAGCTGCCATGCAAGAATCAAAAAATCCTGTTTTTCTGCTACCCACCTCTTTTCCTTTCCAGTTCTTTTTCTTTTGCTATCATTAGACACACTACATTCAAACCCCTATTGCAGGGATGTGGCAATGTAATTGAAATTAAGTTGTTATATTGTCAGGAGGTCCCTGGCGTTTTCTTACCTGGAGGGGTTGAACCGATCACGAACAATAGAGCGCTCCTAGAAAAGAGGGAGATTAGGAAAGAAAAGAGGGACCAAGTAATTAAGGTTCAAAATAGGGACTGTCCCACATGGAGGGATTTGGGGGAAGGAATGAGACACATGGAGGGGCTTCGGGAGGACGATGACACATGGAATAGATAGGGCAAGAAAATGAGACACATGAGGGGCTTGGGGGGATGGGACACATGGAGGGATAGAGTGAGGGATTGGTACACATGGAGGGGATGGGGGAGGGAATGAGACACATGGAGGGGCTTTTGGAGAATAAGATACATGGAGGGTTGGGGAGAGGAAATGAGATACATGGAGGGGCAGGGTTGGAGAAAATGAGACACTTGGGGGGATAAGATAAATTGAGGGGCTGGTGGGTGAGATACTTGAGGGGAGATGAGATAAATGGAGGGGCTGGGGGTGAGACACTTGGGGGAGATGAGATACATTGAGGGGCTGTGGTGTAAGATGCATAGAGGGGCTGGAGGATAATGAGACACATGGAGGGGCGATATATATGAGACACATGGAGGGCTTGGGGGATGGGACACATGGAGGGGTTTGGGGGGAGGGAATGAGACACATGGAGAGGGTGTGTGAGATGTATGGATATGCTGGGGGGGGGGAGGGTTAGACACATTGGGAGACCTAAGGCAATTTTTACAACGACCCCTGTGGTTTTTAATTACGCCTCTGAAGTACGCCACTGGCAGCAATTATGTGTCTATTTGTTTACTTGCCAGCAGATGGGAGAGGTAGAAACATGCATGGTGTACACATACTGTACAACTATTTTACTGTCAGAAAAAAGAGGTAGATATTTCTCAGATGGCTGATTGAAACGGATCAGGCTTGCACTATATTCATGAAGTGACTGGAGGTTTTTATGGTGTTTTAGAGTATTTATTTCTATATATTGATCCATTCTGCTACTCTTGTTTAATTATGTTTAAATGATCTCTCAGTAGCTTTCTGTTTTTTTTAATAGAATCAATCCTTAAATGAGTTTTTCAGAACTAATAATAGTCGGGATTTACAATCATCCGTTTTCCTTAAATACAGTTGGGTAATCCTTAAATCCGTAACTTTTCATTGATTACTGGTTTCGAAAGGAACATTGTCCTACAAACTCTAATAGATCCAATTCTATATTAAAAAATATAAACCGATCAAACTTAGATACTTAACATCTGTCATGCTGGGAGAACTCTAGGACTGTTCTAACGGTACTTAGATAAGCATATGTTTAAAATCAGGATTACAGCCATCTCCCTGGTGCTTAAAACTATGAGTCAGAATGAATTGGATTTATGTACATAAAAATAGATAAGAACCAATCTACCCTTTTACTTTCCTATTTATATATCTAATTGAGCCACTCCTACTTTTTGTTTACCTGGAAGGGCTAAACAGAAATATAAATTATTTATCTCTCTCTCCCTCTCTCATACTATAAAAAAAAATAAAACCAAAGTCATGGAAGAATACGACTCATAGAGAGATTAACAAAGGAGTATTTTGTACTAAATTATTGTTATTTTATTTGTGTAATACAGGGCCCATTGTGAGTGATGTGCAGTACAACATAAATATATAACTTGTCAGCTGTTTTGGCATTCTATTTCCATATTGTGAAGTGGTCCCTCCATAGCAGGTGGTGTGTGGGTTAACAATAGGGTGCTCTCTCCCTTATCCTCTTGGCATTGGGATGAGACTTTAAATAATTTAATTCACTAATGGGTAGGTCCGCTCAATCCCCTCACTCATGTACTGTTTATGTAGTGTTAAGGTAGGCTGCCTACCTCCCCCATGCCCTGTTGGAGTAACCCTGTAACCCTTTAATCTTTTCCTATGGTGTTTACTCGAGCCATCCTGCAAACTCTTTTCCCAATATCATTTTCTTTCTCTCTCTCTCTCTCTCTCTCTACGAATTACAAATTTTATGAAGCACAAATTCCCCTATTCATCATATGTTACTAGTGCAGATAATGGTTACCCTATATTCCTGATCATCACACTGCACCATTTTCACTCACCATAGTATACTATGCCAATCGTATTTCTGCCAATGATGAAACACTTTACCTGCTCGTCATTTCTTTCCAAACTGCACATGCTCAAATTCCAATGCTCTCTGAACATTTAGTACCTACTCCTAGTTGACTGATTATAACACAGATCATCTAGTGTAAACAAATTTATGCCATATATCTATAACTAATTTAGATATTTCTGGATCTGATAGAATTTCAGGTATTTTCTTCAATGATTGCTTAAGAGGTACCAAAAAAGCCCTGTTAAAGAGCAGTGAAAGCTCTACAAAATTATTTCAAATAATTTCCATTTGGATGAGGACTGCCAGACAACCCTGTTTGAATGGTCATATTACTGGAATACCTCCTCTTTGGCCTAACACCTCTTTGTCCTTTTTTTCGTGATCATCTCTTTTACAAGTTAAAAATGATTAAGCCCAGAACTGTTGATTTATTCATCTCTGGAGATCATCTGAGTGTTTTGGACCGTATTTCACTATGCTTGGCTGAAAGTATATCTCCCAACATTGGGAGGTATGGAATCCCTATTGGTGACTGGGCCATGAGAGTGGTATCGCTAGTGAAACAACCTGCGGGAAAGGGCCCACAGCCTCCCTGGCTGATCTTCAACACATAAGACCACACATAGAGTGCTGTTGAAGCACTGTCTGCATGATCCCAATGTCCATAGCACAGCACAAGCTCATTATCCACTCATGATGGCCTCGGAAATAAGACACCAGGGAACAAAATTGTCTCAGCGAGATAGGAGCCTAAAATAGGGACTGTCCTTCCAAAAGCGGCTTGGTTGGGAGGCCTTAATAGGAGTAATTGATTATAATGTATATGCATATTTGCCTCTGCAGCATGTAAATCAGGCCTTTTGCAAGTGCTTCACTATACAAATTATGGCAGACCCTTGCTTGATAATGAGTTACAAATAGTTAAGATCCCTGATTCCTGTATGATTTCCCCATTGCAAAAACTTCATGTTCTAAAGGATGCAGCACTGAAGAAAATGACAGACGCAGAAAATTGAATTTGCCTAAACAAATTATTGCCGCAGGAAACATGATCATTAATATACTTGCTACAGTTGAACTGATAAATAGTGCTGCTGTTTCTCACTTGACAAACGCGAAAATGGCATTTTATTTATAACAATAAATTAGGTTCATGTACATCAGTTATGTTTTATTGGATTCAGTGCCAGCCCCACGCCTCGCTCCCATTTTAATTTGTTTATCTGTTTTACTATAAAACATCCTTGAGAATCATTGAAGATGAACATATGCATCACCCAAGGGCAATGTAAACATGTTTATGTGTGTGTATTTACAGGATTACACAGGATTCTTTTGGTGTACATTTAATGCATGTGGTCTTTGTTGGTATGTAACTACTAAGATACTGTAGTAAGAGTTTAGCAAGCACTAACATTATATAGTTATTGTTTACATGGTAAGATTAGATGTAATAATATGATGTTTAGTAGAATTTAGCCTTATATTATTTAGTGAGTTGTTTAATAAAAGCAAATATTGCAATGGTGTCAGTTCCCTTCCATGTGCACTTCAGAGAGACTCAGGAGGCTTCAATGCAGGCAGAGTGTAGGAGAGAGGATGTGTTAAAGCATAAGGAGGTAACGTAACAACATGAAAATCACAGAGTCTAATGAAAGTAAGGAAAATGATGGACCAGTGCAATCTTCATGATTGATTGCCTATGGAGCATAGTAGTGACAAGGTTGCGAAAATACAGATTTTTAACAGCAAGTAAACTTTGATTTTATTGATGGTTATACACTGTCCTTTTAGTAATGCAATCACAATGCACTTTATGAAACAATGTTCTAAATTGTCCCTGAAAGTGTGACACTGGTGACACTATAGAAAACAACCTCATATGGTACATCAGAGAGAGAAAAAAAGGACTGCCCTTCCAGGTTTGGAATAGTGGAAAATATAATCAAGGTACATGTTATATGTGAATTAATTAATTGAAGCAAATATGCCATTTCCTCGGTGTGCCCAGCCATACATACCCTTATGCTGCCAGGATTGGGCTGGCCATTTTTTAAAACTTTTTTTTTGTTTAATATACAGTCAGATTCTTTTTCTCCTGTCTCCCTCTGCATTGCTGATAAAGTCTATCAGAGGCAAACTGAGAGCAGTTAAAGTACCACCAAGGTTCTTGTTGCTTAGTGCCCACAGTGTTTGCCACTATTTTTTCATTAGATGGGAGCACAAAGGAGTGGTGTAATATCTGGTAAATGTTGATGCATATTGCTCCTATTCCTTTGGATGTTTTATTTATGTATGTCTATGTATACATATATGAACACACAACTGCTACACCTCATTAAAATGGCTATAGTGTCTGGAGTCCCATGGCACCATCCTTCAATTCCTGACTAAACCATTTTTGAATGTTTTAATTCTAAACTAGAGTCCCCGGTGCAGCCCTTCTGCTATCAGAAGCATTTGATTCCGTGACTTAACTCAATTCTGGATGAGGAAGTGCTTCTAGTGTCTATCAGGAGTTAGCATTAGTTAAAGGGACACTCTAGACTCCTAAATCACTTTAACTTGCTAAAAAGCTTTGTGTGTGAACGGTGTGTCCTCCTTTTAATTTTTCGTTTTAAAAACAGTGCAGATTTCTATATAAATTTCCACTTTTTTTTTTTTTTATAAGCAGACTTTCAAGTAGACATGTCCGGTTACTTCCGGGTTTGGTTAGCGCAGAGAAAATAAATTCAAGAGGCAGCAATTGCATGGAACACCTGCCTTGCAAAGACTTGGCATTGAGCTGCATTGAGTAGTCTGTGATTGGACAGGCACAGTAGTTCTGGGCAGGGTTAGAAGGGGAGGGCTTTCAAAGGCAGCGGACAAGAGAACTGCACCTTTTGCAAGTGGTTTTTAGCTATACCCATCATGAAAAAATGCATAATTAAATGCATGCATATTTTCATTGTGGAGATATATATATATATATATATATATTTATATTTATATTAAACAGTGATTTTGGCAGTGGAGTCTCTCTTGAACCCTGCAATGTAAACATGTTTTACATTGCAAGGTTAAAAGGACTGGACCACTGCACCAAGACCACTTCATCAAGTGGTCATTTAAGCTGTCACACATTCCATCAGATAACCCAGTCAGTGATATTCCAAACAAATAGACTAAAACACAAGCCTTTATTGTCTAGAGGTCCTTAGCAGTGCATGCTGAGTTCTGTTTAAATACATTTGTATTAAACAAATAAATTTTGAATCTGACTGGTATGAAAAATCTAGGTGGATATAAAATATCCTATTACGGATGCAGCATTTTGCTTTTACTGCTTTTTCTTCTCTTCAAATTATGCGGCAAGCAAAAGTCTCAATGACCCTGCATTTATTGATAAGAGTTTCAGAAACAGGCATTTGGCTAGTATGTATTTTAAAAACCATCAACTGTCAAAATCTCATGTGCTGAGTTGTTTGTCATGGTCAAGATTTGAAGATGAGAAACTTAATAAATGTGGTTGGATGCAAACAAGCAAAGGTGTCTTTATATATAAGAAGAATTACCAACATCATCGATGGGAGGCGAGTGGAATAGAATTCATAAAGAGGCTTGTCTTTTGGGCTAATGTTGTATTTCGTGTTTTCAAGTCTGATTTCTAGCATTTTGGCTTCTGAGCAAGCCTCACAGTTGTATTGCTCTTGCTTTGCCTATCGTGTGCAAAAATAAGGAATTTAAATAATGTAGCTATATAAAAAACACAAAATCCTCGATAGGGGGCAAGTTGTATGGAATTTATAAAGTGGCTTGTCATATGGGCCGATGTCAATTTTTATGTTTATAAGTATGCTCTTTTATATTTTGGCTTCTGCGCAAGCCTCCAAGTTGTATTATTCTTGCATTGCCTATCGTGTGCAAAAATAAAGAATTTAAAAAAAAAAAAAAAGAAGAAGAAGAATTACATTGTCATATCCAAACCGTAATGGAGCAGCTCATTTGCATAGTTTTTGTTTGTGAGAGGTAGGTAAACTTTCAAAACAGGTTTGTCACTTTTTTTTGTAACTTTTTTTTTTGGTAGCCACTATAAAAATTTAATTGTAGGACAGGCACTGATAGAGAATATTTACCACAAGGTTTACATATTCATCTTGTGGTTGAAAGACTTTCACTGTCAACCACAAGATGGACATGTAAATCCAAAGCAGCAGCTACTCTAAAACAAGACCATACACTCATTGTGCAAGCTTTAGGAAAGATGACTGTAACAATTAGCATCGATGATACAAAAACAAATGCTAAGGGACTTATCCACGAACCAAACTTATTCTTGTTGGCATACAGGCCTTCATTTACTTGCTGAAATGAAATTGGTAAAGTTTGCAAAAAGGGTTTAGCAGCAAAGCAATATGGCCCAAAATGTTTTTAGTCTTCTTGGTGGCATTGTTTAAAGTTTGTTAGAAGAATGGTATATTGATAGCCCAGTAAGAAGAGCACAACATTCCCTTGAACTGATAATGCACATGAGTCCCAACATTAGTTTTACACAATAGAGGACCAATAAAGAAGAAGTTCTTTTTACTCATTCATAGACTCAATGACTTTTCAACTTGTAACTGCAATTGGAAACCTGCTGGTCTCAGACATTGGAAAGGATAGAAATATAGAATGTCACGGCAGATAATAACTGTTTGGCTCATCTAGTCTGCCTAATTTTCTAAATATGTTCATTAGTCCCTGGCTGTATCGTAAGTCTAGGTAAGCCTTATGCCTATCCCACACATACTTTAAGGACCACTATAGGCACTCAGACCACTTCAGCTCAATGAAGTGGTCTGGGTGCCAGGTGCCCCTAGTTTAAACCCTGTAGCTGAAAACATACCAGTTTCAGAGAAACCGCTATGTTTACACTGCAGGGTTAATCCAGCCTCTAGTGGCTGTCTCCCTGACATCCTCTAGAGGCAGCTTCTGCAACTTACACAGGGTAAATTGCACGTATTTGATACTGGACGTACTCACTGAGTCCAGTGTCAAAAAAGATCCCCATAGGAAAGCATTGAGTAATTCTTTCCTATTGGTGGGTTTGAATGCGCGCACGCCTCTGGCCGCACATGCACATTCAGCTCCACTCGGAAGCTGACGTCGATGGAGGAGGAGAAGTCACCAGTGCCGAGGGAGCCTGGCGCTGGATTAAAGTAAGCAAATAAATGGCTATCCATTTATTTACAGCGGAACAGGGACCTAGTCACTTAAATGGTGACTAGGGCTCTATAGTGTTAATACATATTGGTATTCCTGACGCTACAGGGAGTGCAGAATTATTAGGCAAATGAGTATTTTGACCACATCATCCTCTTTATGCATGTTGTCTTACTCCAAGCTGTATAGGCTCGAAAGCCTACTACCAATTAAGCATATTAGGTGATGTGCATCTCTGTAATGAGAAGGGGTGTGGTCTAATGACATCAACACCCTATATCAGGTGTGCATAATTATTAGGCAACTTCCTTTCCTTTGGCAAAATGGGTCAAAAGAAGGACTTGACAGGCTCAGAAAAGTCAAAATAGTGAGATATCTTGCAGAGGGATGCAGCACTCTTAAAATTGCAAAGCTTCTGAAGCGTGATCATCGAACAATCAAGCGTTTCATTCAAAATAGTCAACAGGGTCGCAAGAAGCGTGTGGAAAAACCAAGGCGCAAAATAACTGCCCATGAACTGAGAAAAGTCAAGCGTGCAGCTGCCACAATGCCACCAGTTTGGCCATATTTCAGAGCTGCAACATCACTGGAGTGCCCAAAAGCACAAGGTGTGCAATACTCAGAGACATGGCTAAGGTAAGAAAGGCTGAAAGACGACCACCACTGAACAAGACACACAAGCTGAAACGTCAAGACTGGGCCAAGAAATATCTCAAGACTGATTTTTCTAAGGTTTTATGGACTGATGAAATGAGAGTGAGTCTTGATGGGCCAGATGGATGGGCCCGTGGCTGGATTGGTAAAGGGCAGAGAGCTCCAGTCCGACTCAGACGCCAGCAAGGTGGAGGTGGAGTACTGGTTTGGGCTGGTATCATCAAAGATGAGCTTGTGGGGCCTTTTCGGGTTGAGGATGGAGTCAAGCTCAACTCCCAGTCCTACTGCCAGTTCCTGGAAGACACCTTCTTCAAGCAGTGGTACAGGAAGAAGTCTGCATCCTTCAAGAAAAACATGATTTTCATGCAGGACAATGCTCCATCACACGCGTCCAAGTACTCCACAGCGTGGCTGGCAAGAAAGGGTATAAAAGAAGAAAATCTAATGACATGGCCTCCTTGTTCACCTGATCTGAACCCCATTGAGAACCTGTGGTCCATCATCAAATGTGAGATTTACAAGGAGGGAAAACAGTACACCTCTCTGAACAGTGTCTGGGAGGCTGTGGTTGCTGCTGCACGCAATGTTGATGGTGAACAGATCAAAACACTGACAGAATCCATGGATGGCAGGCTTTTGAGTGTCCTTGCAAAGAAAGGTGGCTATATTGGTCACTGATTTGTTTTTGTTTTGTTTTTGAATGTCAGAAATGTATATTTGTGAATGTTGAGATGTTATATTGGTTTCACTGGTAATAATAAATAATTGAAATGGGTATATATTTGTTTTTTGTTAAGTTGCCTAATAATTATGCACAGTAATAGTCACCTGCACACACAGATATCCCCCTAACATAGCTATAACTAAAAACAAACTAAAAACTACTTCCAAAAATATTCAGCTTTGATATTAATGAGTTTTTGGGTTCATTGAGAACATGGTTGTTGTTCAATAATAAAATTAATCCTCAAAAATACAACTTGCCTAATAATTCTGCACTCCCTGTATAGTGTTACTTTCAACTCCCTCACTGTGTTGTGATGATATGAAAATAGTTGCCAACAAATTTAAAGTGTCCCTGGATGACATGAAGTTGAAATCAGATTGCTTCAATTTTATGAGGGTTCTGTTCTGAAAGGTAGCACCACAAACACCACCAGAGAGTTGAATGATTGGCTTAAAAGAACTCTCCAAGCACACTGTGTACAATACATTTGACCTTATAAGGATACTGTATTTTTCTTCACATTGAAATCACTCTACCCCTCTTATCACAAAGAAACTTGTTTATTAGATCAACTGTGAAATTTCCAGTCAGGACATTTAAGGGGATAAAGGTAAGCTGCTATACATGTTTATTTTATATGAAGAGGTATAAAAGACAGCATGAATGTGATGCAAAAACTGTGTTAAGGAACTGAATCTGTCTTTAATATTCTCTAGGCATTTTACAAATCTGTTTAGTCCTTCACAGGTTTAGAGATTCATGCAAAAACTATTTTAAAACTATCAAATCTAAAAAACATGGTCATATCAGTGATCAAAACATCGATCAGTTGTTATATTCAGGGTAATCCAAATTGTATCAAGCGATTGGTTAAGCGATAAGACATACACTTGTGATAGTTGTGAATCAAAGAATGCGTCCGCCTTTAATTGGTGGAGCTTAGCTTTTATAACTTTTTGAAACATATTGAAACATATACTTTCTTGCAAGCAAAATAACACAGATGTCCTGTGTTTAAACAGTAACAGGAAAGGAATGTAAGAATAGATGCATTTCTCAAGGACACAAGATAAGAACTTGCACAAACAGGGGCCAATAAATGCTATGATGGGGGCCAGTTGTCACAAGAAACAAAACTTTAAAGAGATCAATGTTCATTTATTCATAAAGCATATCATGAGTCCAAGTTTAGCCAATTTTAATATAGGCTAGCCTTATTATGGTACCTACAAGCTTGAGCCTTGGAATCAATTTGCATTCCTTTACACTCATAAGGTCAGTGTCTCAACAGTTCCTTGGTTCAATCCTGATTTAGTGAATTGAACAAGAATTGGCTTTCTTGGTTACTTACACTGAGATAATGGAGGATTTTAAGTCAGTTACACCTGGTTATTGATTTTTCATTATTTCAAAAAGATTTAGTTATTTTAATAATTGATTTCTTTGTTTTGCGTTATCTGGTTAAAGACAATAAATATATACTAGTTTTGTGTAAGCCTTATCCTTAGCCTGAGAAACTGATATTTTGTGTAACGTTTGTATATGTTATGTAAAGTTACCCATTTAAAACTTTGATGTCGTTTGCATTTGAGCGTTTTTTTGTTTCAGAAATAAAACAAAATGTTTTGCATTCTTGTAACTTTGGTAAATCTAAGACATTAGAAAATCCCTGGGTGTTAAATTTACTCAGACCACTTTGAGATGAAGTGGTCTGGGTTCTGACAGTGTCCCCATAAGTGCATCTCCTTTTTCACTTATAAGAACTTCAGAGAAAAGTCACACTTGGGCTATACAAAAACAACTCACCGAACATTGTAATGTTGGGAAATTTGATGTTGCTGCAATCATCATCACATGCCTACCAACATTTCTAATGGGCAAAGGTGGACACTTTTATTTCAGGGGTTTGTGTGGTCAGGGGATGTCTGTTATATTATGTGACTAATAGCAAGTAATCGCAATTTGTACACAGACTTATTTCCAAACACATTTATCATAGGTTAATGACACCTTAATGTATTTTTCTGTGGAGCCCTCATCCATACTCATATGCCAAAAATACTGAGCTCCTGCAAAACAGGGACATTAGAATAGAAATGAGGTTGGAGGGAGATATGGGCTATATATATATATATATACACACACACAAAATGCAATGCACAATCCAGCACACTCGCTTATTCACTACACAATGATTTCAAATCTCACAGATTGTAATAGTTTTATTAAAAAGACCTCACCTAGGCAAAAAATAATGGGGGTTTAGTTACATAATATGATCATATATTGCATAAGCCTGCCACAACGTCAATGTACCCCATTCTTGGCAAGCCTAATGCCTGCCCTGGTTTTATATATAGATATAAAATTGCAGCTGTCTATAGAAATCGTACATATGTAGCAAAATACAAATGATGGATTTTTAGTTGTGCCAGCAAGGAAAACATAATTTACTGCATCTGCATACAAAACCTTGCCTGCAATTCTGAGCAGACATACTGTGCAGCAAGATTCATGGCATACTGCGCATTCAGTGTTAGTAGTTGAATTTAATTCTTGGCATCATCAAACATCATGTGACTCAAGGGATCACAGTGTGAAATTCCTGTCAATTGCCTAAAAAGTATGCCTTGCATTTACCTGTCTGAGTACAATCATTTTCCTTCTTCATTGCTACTGACCAGAGCAAAAGAAAATTATTGACTTAAACAAGAGCTGTCACTTTTCTGGAATTTATACCACTGTATAAAACATTGAAAATCACCTTTAACTTATTTTTACCCAACTTTCTTTTAAATTTACATTAATTTTCTATTAAACATTTTCAAATGGCATCGTTATCCAGTTCAGACAAGGCAAAGCCAGGACAAACATTGCAAATGAAGATGAAAACTAGAAACAATGTTACATTTTTCTTTTTCTCTATATATTATATGCATTCTCTATGGTGACTGCCAGGTGCAAAACACAGAACTTCTAACAATGATTGACAGGAGTTAAAATGGCAGATTCCATTTGCAGGATAACGAGGTGGATTTCTACATTTAATTTTATTTTTCATACTTCATAAATAAATATTTGCTAAGTAAAGGAATAAGTAAAACATAATAAAAAATTTAAAAAAAATCCAGGGAAATTACAGTTCCCCTTGAATAACTGTCGGTTCAGTGTAAATTATTTAGTATGGTAGATAACATGAATGTAATTATCAGTGAGAGGTTTGAAAGTAGAAAAAGATGTGCCTGTCACTCAGGGTGCATCACTGGTTTTACCTGGTTTAAGAATCAAGCATCGAAGCGCTATGCATATGTGTGGTTGACTGAAACACAAACACAGCCATCCAGCATACACATGATGCTACACATGTTGCTGGAATGCCATGCAAAGACAGCAATGCGCTTCTTTAAAGGTCCCCCCTTCCCCCTACCCCAATTAAATATAGTGAACGGCCCCGGTCTGCCTCCTTGACTGAAATCATCAGAATTGATCATCTCAGGTAAGGTGGGGGTGGAGCCTAACACCACCCTGGCCAATCAGAATCTACTCATAGAGATGCATTGAATCAGTGCATCTCTGTGGGGAAAGTTCAGCTGCATGGAGACGCTGAACATCAGTGATGCACACTGTGCAGCACTAACCCAGGAAGCACCTCTACTGGCCGTCTGAGGAGTGGTTATTAGAGGTGTTCCTAGGCTGTAATGTAATGTAAGCACTGACTTTTAAGCATGCAGAGACAGGATATAGACATCAGAACAACTGTAATAAGCAGTAGTTGTTCTGGTGACTATAGTGTCTCCTAAATGGCAGGCTTGATCAGGTGGCCTTAGAAGCAAAAAAAACAAAAACAAGTTGGGACTGGGACCTACATGGCAGTGTTTGATATTTAGCTATAGTAAGCACAGACACCCAAAGTCGATAGGGACAGTGAGGAACTTTGGACTGGAGGTTCCTTTTGGATTCGGCTCTCAGATCCTACTTCAATTGGACCCCAGGAAATGATATTCCCTCTCGACATGCAAATCACATAACTATAAACTGTAAGTTCAGAGGTTTTTTGTTTGTTTTTTAAAGTAAAAAAAAATTTTTTTGAAAAAAGACAGAAAAGGAAACAGTTCCCTCATAATAAAACAATAACATATTTTTAATAATGAAACAACAAAAACTAGAATTAACAATGAAAAAATGCTAAAAGATATAAATAGTACAATCATACTATTATTTAATATAAATAAAAAAATGTATGTTCAAAGTAAGTACAAAAAATTACAATATAAAAATAACATCCTATGTGCACTATGTATGTATGTATGTATGTGTATAATATGTGTATAAATAACATGATTAGTACCTGATATTTTCCATATTGTTCACATAATTAAGTTGTCAGGAATGCAAAGTAAATTCAAAGTGAATTTTTAGCAATTGCTAATTTAGTCTAAAATTTTAAAAATTTTATTCACAGTAAATAACTTTGTTAGTGAACTTTTAGAATGATATATTATTCTGATATTTAGTATGACCACCAGATAAACTTGCTTTGACTTAGTAAAAGGGATTTACTCACTAAACTGGGATAGTGTGAAGAATTGACAAGTGAATTGCAAATCATAGGCTAGGATAGCTGAATTGGAAACATTTCAGTGCTCAGCTATTTTTCCAGGTCAGCTATTTTGGTCTATAATTTTTCAATTCCCTTGTCAGTTCTACACAGTTGCTTGAAAACTATTATCCTTTTTTTGCAAGCCTCCGAGGATAAGATTTAAGATCCAACAACCAATGAGAATCCTAATTTGGGGCGAAAAATCTGTGTTAAAACTGGAGCATACGTTTTCCATTTTTAATATATCATGTATTTTATTAGTAGTTTAATTTATGTTATACAGAGTCTGCAGAACCGTGCATTCACCTTTCTGTGCTGCAGCTCTACCTTAGAAACTGAACAGTTTTTATTTTTATTTTTTTAACTGGTTCTCCTTCTCTGAAATATGATTCATCAAAAACATTATGCAACCATGGTGCCTTTGTCTGGGATCCCTGCTGTTTTGTATGTAACAGATATAAAAAGCCTGATTTACAGCTGACGGATCTGATATCGTTTTTGCTGTATAAATTTATCCTGTTTTTACATTACTTCCTAAGATGAAGTAGAGCCTCATTTTGTGCTGGATGTCTGCCTGGTGTGTAAGTATAAGCCGGTGTAATCACAAGATGGAGGGTTTATTGCAAATGGAGGTCTCTAATGTAGTGCAAGCTACACAATTATTTATTAGGAGGGAAGTAAGGCCTCGATTTAGTTATAGTCAATAATTATCACCTGATTTTGGTCAAATTTTTTTAAATTAAATTTTGGATGGATTTCATGCCACCCGAAATTCAACCAGCTGGACCCTATAAACAAGTTGTCATCTCAAAATAAAAGTGCCGATAACAGTGCATCAGAAGCACGCTTATTGGCCTTTTTTTAATAACTAACCCTGTTAGTCATTAGAAATATATAAGCATATAGGAGTCAATATGACCCCTGTTTAGTTGCACATCAGTAATCAGTAAATCAGTTGTAATTTAGTACACATGCCTCCATGCGCAGCATGACAGGTGTGGCATAAGGAAGGTTTAAAACCTAGCTGTAAGGCTAGATATTTCTCAGGTATCTCACACTGCCATGGATTTGACACCAAGTTTCTGCTTTTCTCTTATCTCTCTCAGATCTGGGAAAAGGCCCGTTAGAAATAACACACACAGGACAACGCAATGTACACTGCTCAAAAAAAATAAAGGGAACACAAAAATAACACATCCTAGATCTGAATGAATTAAATATTCTTCTTAAATACTTTGTTCTTTACATATTTGAATCAATTTTTTCAACCCATGGAGGTCTGGATTTGGAGTCACACTCAAAATTAAAGTGGAAAAATACACTACAGGCTGATCCAACTTTGATGTAATGTCCTTAAAACAGGTCAAAATGAGGCTCAGTAGTGTGTGTGGCCTCCACGTGCCTGTATGACCTCCCTACAACGCCTGTGCATGCTCCTGATGAGGTGGCGGATGGTCTCCTGAGGGATCTCCTCCCAGACCTGGACTAAAGCATCTGCCAACTCCTGGACAGTCTGTGGTGCAACGTGACGCTGATGTCCCAGCCTCAATTGGATTCAGGTCTGGGGATAGTCCATAGCATCAATGCCTTCGTCTTGCAGGAACTGCTGACACACTCCAGCCACATGAGGTCTAGCATTGTCTTGCATTAGGAAGAACCCAGGGCCAATCGCACCAGCATGTGGTCTCACAAGGGGTCTGAGGATCTCATCTCAGTACCTAATGGCAGTCAGGCTACCTCTGGCGAGCACATGGCGGCCCCCAAAGAAATGCCACCACACCATTACTGACCCACTGCCAAACTGGTCATGCTGGAGTATGTTGCAGGCAGCAGAACGTTCTCCACTGCGTCTCCAGACTCTGTCACGTCTGTCACATGTGCTCTGTGGGAACCTGCTTTCATCTGTGAAGCGCACAGGGCACCAGTGGCGAATTTGCCAATCTTGGTGTTCCCTGGCAAAAGCCAAACGTCCTGCACGGTGTTGGGCTTTAAGCACAACCCCCACCTGTGGACGTCGGGCCCTCATACCACCCTCATGGAGTCTGTTTGAGCAGACACATGCACATTTGTGGCCTGCTGGAGGTCATTTTGCAGCGCTCTGGCAGTGCTCCTCCTGTTCCTCCTTGCACAAAGGCGGAGGTAGAGGTCCTGCTGCTGGGTTGTTGCCCTCCTACGGCCTCCTTCACGTATCCTGATGCACTGGCCTGTCTCCTGGTAGCGCCTCAATGCTCTGGACACTACACTGACAGACACAGCTAACTTTCTTGCCATAGCTCGCATTGATGTGCCATCCTGGATGAGCTGCACTACCTGAGCCACTTGTGTGGGTTGTAGACTCTGTCTCATGCTACCACTAGAGTGAAAGCACCGCCAGCATTCAAAAGTGACCAAAACATCAGCCAGGAAGCATAAGAACTGAGAAGTGGTCTGTGGTCACCACCTGCAGAACCACTCCTTTATTGGGGGCATGGACGTATTAGCCGCGAGGCAAACAAGGCATTTGTCTTGGATGGCATTTTCCAGGGGGCAGCAAAAAACGCCACCCCCAAATTCCCAGTGCAAATGTGTTGTTAGCCTTGCGGCTAACTGACATGCTGGGCGGGCGGGTGGCTGGCGAGGGAGCACTTCCTCTGAGCGGTCTGCTCAGCTCCCTCTCGCACCACAGAGTGAGGCTGGGAGCTGGAATATAACGTCAAATTCCGGCTCCCAGCCTCACTCTGAGGTGCGCGAGGGAGCTGAGCAGAGCGCTCAGGGGAAGTGCTCCCTTGCCAGCCGCCCGCCCGCCCAGCAGCCACTGGACCCCCAGGGAGAGAGGGATCCCCCCCCATCATTCTCAAAGGTAAGGAGGCTGGGGGGGGGTTTAGAAAAATAAATGTGTTAATATGAGTGAGTGTGTGTGTATGTCTGTTAGTGTGCATGTCTGTTAGTGTGTGTGTGTGTGTGTGTCTGACTGTGTGTGTGTATCAGTGAGTGTCTGTGTGTCTGCTAGTGAGTGAGTGTGTGTCTGTTAGTGTGTGTCTGCTAGTGAGTGAGTGTGTGTCAGTGAGTGTGTGTTTCTGTTAGCTAGTGTATGCGTATCTGTCAGTGAATGCGTGTGTGTGTGTGTATTTAGAAGGCGGGGCAGGGGAAGGGATGGGTGTGAGGCGCGGGGGGGGAGGGGGATGGCTGGGAGGCGCCTGAGTTTTGTCCTGCCTAGGGCAGCACAAAACCAGGATACACCAGTGATTGGGGGTGTCTTTCTAATTGCCTATGATTTCCACCTGTTGTCTATCCCATTTGCACAACAGCATGTGAAATTGATTGTCACTCAGTGTTGCTTCCTAAGTGGACAGTTTGATTTCACAGAAGTGTGATTGACTTGGAGTTACATTGTGTTGTTAAAGTGTTCCCTTAATTTTTTTTGAGCAGTGTATTTCAATCAAGCCTTGGATATATAGGTTTTTCACTCTAGGGTGACACACATTATTCAGCCAATCGCAGTTGGCACAGTTTACTTTGCAAACCAAACAGTTCTAACATGACGCACAATTCTGTGTTAGGAGTAGATAAGCAAACCTGATGAGCACAACTCGGGCTGCGGTTTAATATGTGCTTTGCAAGCAAGGGAGAGGCTCCAGCTAAGCATTTTAAAACATTTCACTGAGATAGCTTAAAAGTCTGTATTCAATATATATATATATATATATATATATATATATAATTTGATATATCAAACCTAAGCAATAAAATTGACCCCAACATTACCTTATACTAATGTAGTGTCATTCAAAGCTAAAGCTGCCTTTGACTTTGAATTTCCTGCCAAAAGTTTAAAGATAAAAGTACTTTAAAGACTAGAGATGACACTAATACCCAGCCTTACTTTAAACTGATTGATAGCAAATAAATGGATGAGGCTTAAACACCTAGCAACTTTTTTGATTAAGAATCTATTGTTTAATTTAACTTTACTAAAATTAAAACATGCTATGACCACGGAATTCATAGTAAACCTGTTCAATGTCCCGTAATCCTTTCCTTCTCTTGAGAAAGGCCTGATGTGTGTGTGTGTGTATGTATGTATATATATATATATATATATATATATATATATATATATATATATATATATATATATACACACACAAATTGGTATTTGTGTGTTCCTCATTCTCTGGTCTTCTATCATTCTGAGGGTCCTATGCAGTATCCTAGCTGTACCCATAACCGACGTCTTCTGGATAGAGATTTCAGATGTCCCATCTAAAATCTGCTGATGCTACTCTTCCAACTTGGCGGTTACATCCCCAGATGTAACCTCTCCTACCACAATTGGGACCATGGCTACCTTCACTTTTCTAGCTCCTTTTAAAGTCCTTGGTATATGTCTATCGTCTCATGTTCCCTCACCACCACTTCAGTATTCTGTTCCTTTGCATACCACTAGGGTGTTTGATTGGTTGGCCAGTATCATGCATAGCCAGCTTAAAGTCCTGTAACTTGTAAAAGTTCAATCAGCAAATGCATTAAAAGAACAGAAAAAGATTCTCCACATAGATCTACTTATAGTTGATATCAAGGGTATCAGGAGGGGTGAAACACCACCACAGAAAAGCCTGTGTATATTTTGGATACACCGAATGGGTGTTTAAAAAGGTAGGATGAAAATTAGGAGAGCACAGTCACAGAGACCAAGGTTGTGTAAGATTTGCCTAGAGAACAAGTGGTCAACAGTGACAAAACGAGCAGAGAAGGCAAGAAGAATTAAAATATAGTAATTACTTCAAATTTAGTGGAAAGTAACATTTAGTAGCATTTAGTATTTATAGGATGAGCACAAAGTACAACATAATGGTGAATATGAACAAAATTATATTGCAAGAGAAAAAGGCACTAGACACCACATGGTCTCACAATTTTGCAGCACCATTAATTCAAAAGTGCTTGGCAACAGCAAGAAATAAGAACAGAGGGAGCAATATGTGAGATAGAACAAAGATTTAAAAAGCACAGTTGTGAAGCGTATATAGAAATAAAAAAAAAAAAACACAAAAGGTGGCAGTACAGTTAGGGCATATACAAAGAAATCTAACACAAGATCTGCAATTAATTGTCTGTCAGTTCACATAAAAATATATTTCAGAAGAAATATAACACAGGCAAAAGGGTGCCAGACCAGCAAAACTATGAAAAATTAAAGAAAAAGGTGTCAGAGATAAAAAAAAGAAAAACATTCCATCTGTGGGATTTTAAATATATAATATGTATAATAAATCTATGTACAAACTCAAATAGTCTATGAATATGGAGTGGTGAAATTATTTAAAAAAATAACACAAATTATGATTCATGTCAATTCATGTCCTACAGACAATTCTCAACTGGCAAGCACACTCCTTCTTATATCTTCCCATACCTGCAGGTTTTACATAGAACTGTGCAAAAGGCAGGACCACCCTTGGAAAGGCCGGTTCTGCCACCCTTCAAATGGGCTGGCTTACTAACGGCTAACATACTTAAAGGACCACTCTAGGCACCCAGACCACTTCAGCTTAATGAAGTGGTCTGGGTGCCAGGTCCAGCTATGTTTATAAATGGGTTAATCCAGCCTCTAGTGGCTGTCTCATTGACAGCCGCTAGAGGCGCTTCCGCACTTCTCACTGTGAAAATCACAGTGAGAAGACGCAAGCGTCCATAGGAAAGCATTATTGTGAATGCTTTCCTATGAGACTGGCTCCTGCCACACATGCGCATTCAGCTGAAGAGGAGGATCGGAGGCGGAGAGGAGGAGAGGAGGAGGAGAGCTTCCCGCCCGGCGCTGGAAAAAAGGTAAGTTTAACCCCTTTCCTTGCCATCCAGCCCGGCGGGAGTGGGACCCTAAACGAGTATGTTTTCCTGGCACTATAGTGGTCCTTTAAGTATATTTGTCATATACATATGAAGGCACCTTTTGATATGACCTTATGATAGTCAGTCCTGCTGTTGTGTTGTGTTGCTGCAGGTCTCTCTGCTACTTATCTTCCAGCAGTTCGAATGTTAAGTTAAAGAGGCACGCTTTTATGTTTGGGTTGCAGCTTAGCTATTACTAGTATTACTAGCTATACCTTAGTTTTACTTTGTGGTTTTAGGATCTACTGGCTATTGTGCAGTCTTGATCTTCTTCTGATGGGGACTTCAGCCTTATGCACTGATGGTATGGTATGTGAGATTAAGTAGTTTAAGGAAGTAGTTGCAGTGTGCTGTAGTGGTTATGGTGCCAGGAGTGCACTGGTGCCCAACCAAATGTTAGTAGTCAAACTGTTTAGTATCAGTTTGAATAGTTACCTAGGATCCGCCAAGTGCCTGTTCCTGCCTCCTGTCAGCTGGAACCTCTGCTCTGAGCTAAACCTGGCAGTGCAGGTTTTAGCTCATTGATCAGCCAAATCTCTCCGCCAATTAGCTTTTCATGCACTGCAGGGCTTATGTTAGGATAGCTAACAGTAACTCGTAAGCAGGATCTTCCAGTTCTCCTGAAGACTGAAAGGAAGTTGGAGCTGTGTTGGGCAGACCCCAGGTAAGAAGTCAAACCTTTACCAAACAATAAAACAGTAAACAGTGTTGCGGGCTCCAGGGAACTCCTGTCAACATAATCACTACAACAGTCTGGAGTGTTCCTGGCTAAGTTATGTTCCCATTACAAAATGTACAAAAGTTGTCTGGTTTCAGTCTTGCAGTTACTATAAAGTCAGTTGAAGTGGGTGAGTGGTGAGGACTGGTGCACTGTGGTTCTGGAAATAAAGGATCTGGGAAGGTATGGGGGGGGTGCTTTCCTTTTGAATCCTGTTTGGCCTAGTGAGTGTAGGTCAGTCTGTGGGAGTTAGTTAGGGCCTTGGTGCAAGGGTGTTTGTTAGGTGCAGAGTCTTAGTTTTCCAAGGCCTGTGGCGTCAATTAGTCGAGGCTGCGCAGTGGTGTGTGGCATAATGGTCCTTGTCAAATGATTTTTCCGCACGGTGTGGCTTCGGTCGTGACAGAAGTATAGAGATGGGGTGAGGGTGGCGATGGGGTTGAAGTTATTATTTCTAAGAAATAACTGTTATTTTTTTGTTTTATATAATTTTGTTCATTCTTTGTACAGTCTGTTGTCTATTTTATAAGAAATAGTTTTGTTAAGTCTATGTTATGCTTTATGTTTAACCTCATTAAATTATTTTATTGTGTAAAAAATTTGCCGTTATTCTTGCCATTTGTGAAAAAAGTTCATGTGCTTATGAATGAAATGATTATGATTTGTGACAAGCCATTTTCTCCACAATTAAGCAAAAAATAATTATGAGCCATATCAAATATAGAATAATGGAAATTTATAGGAAGAAAAGTGAAAATGAAGACACATTTTAAGAATAATTGTTATGATCATTCTGTGGGCATAATTTTTTGATTAGGTTATACTTGAGATTTAAAAGGATTTCTTTTTTTATTTCCACTGCAAGTGTGAGCATATTCTTCATTAAATTAATTATGATGTTCAATTGTAAAAGAGCAAACAATCAAAATGCAAATCAGAAAATGTGAACCCTGTATTAAATAGCTTAATTCACCTTACTGGAATGTTAAATGGTCTCAGGATGCATTAATACCAATATAAAGTATTCTAATGTAACACATTAAAAATGATATGCGTTGGGGGCGTGGCCTAGCAGCGCATGGAAGAATTTGTGTAATCTGCGAGCTCCTCTGATCTGTGGACATCGCAGCGTGCTAAACAGCCGTATACACAACAAAAAGACTACACCTACCGAAGGATACCCCCTTCCACGTGATGGCGATAAAATCTGGCAAAAATTTAGGCAGAAAACACTGCATTTTCACCTCACTTTGCCACACATGCTGACACAGGAGGACCAAGATGGCACAGACGAGCCGCGATATCCCACCTCTGGATCCGATGCTGGAGACAGCCAGAACAGCTCCACTCCTCCACGCCAGAACCCTGCCACTGTTGCTTCCATGAGTAAAATGCTGCATGAAGAGAAAACTGTCAAACAAGCAGATAAATAGCCTCTAACATAAGGCCATATATCCAGGCCATTGGCGACCGGACAGCGCACCTGGAAGAAAAAACAGAGGAGCTTGTTGAAGCCCATAACTACCTAGCAGATGCTTACTCTGCACTTGAAGAAAAGGTGAAATTCTTGTAGGAGGAGAAAATAGCGGATGATGAAGACTGCGACAGAAGAAATAGTGTTAGGCTCTGCGGAGTACCGGAAACTGTAAGACTTGTCAATTTTTATCCAAGAATTATTCAAAACTCTCATTACATTATTGGAAGACTCTGACCTTCGCCTGGACAGAACACACAGGCTTCCACGACTGAGACATCTTCCCCAATGAGATCACAAGAGTGCAGTATTTTACTGTGAAAGACTGTGTAATGCAAGCATCCAGTATCAACACATTGCTACGAGGAAAATTTGCAGAAATAAAGCTGTTCATCGAGCTATCCTCACCCACTATAAACGGCTCATGTTCACACCCATCATCTCAGCCCTCTGAGCCGCAAACATAAATGGGGATTCCCAGCCAAATTGCTGGTCAAGAGAAACGGAACTGACAAGATGATTTTCACACCTGAAAATGGCAAAAAATTGCTCAGGGAATGGAATGTCCCCTTCTTCCAAGAGGACAATTCATGATCTCCTAGCAAATCACCACAGACAAATCTCGCCAAAGACTGGCTCATGATTCCATGGTCATCGGCATCACGGTGGAGCCGTAGAGCTCCTCCACCCTGAATGTGTATCCTGACCAGCAAAGTATACACTACTTAAGTAAGGTCACCTACCTCATGACCTACTCAATTTAAGGCTGTCTTCACTGCCAATGTGATTTACAGTCTTAAATCCATGATCAAAAGTCACCTAATGTTATTACACTATTATCAATTGTATACACTTATTGTATTGATTGTATTGTGTTTCTCTTAAATTGTTAATCACATCTACCACTCACTCCTCTAGGTTGGCTTTTAGGCTTAAGCCAATAAGTACCCGTTCCCTAGCACATTAAGCCACATACACGTGGCTAACGGGAAATGGTATATAGTTATTTATATTTTTAGTTACCCATTATTTTTAATACTGGTCTAACCAGGCGACCAAACCGGTCCAGCACAACAGTTGTCTACCACTAGTAATACCAGACTATTAAGATGGCCATAAAAATCTTCTCCCTTAATACCAAAGGGCTAAATTTGCCCAATAAATGTAGGCTGACCCTTTGTGACACCAAGAAGGAAGTTGCTCACATTGCATTATTTCAAGAAACACACTTTCAGTTCAACTCTCCATGGTTCCCCTCAGACTACCATGCCTGCTACTGCAAAGATGTCTCATTTTCTCTCGTTCACAAAATCGGAGTTAAAAAGGGGAGTTACCTTATTCTCCAATGTTACATTAACAACAACTATACATTGACAAACCTGTATGGCCCTAATGATAACCAACATTTGTTTTTAACTAATGTATTTGCTTTGGTTGATATGTACAGTTTTGGGGAAGTAATTCTTGGGGGCAACACCAACTTCCTTTTGGATAGTACCATGGATTCTTCCGCATCACAGAGAGTATCCACTTGTACATCCAAGAGACGACATACCCAAACCTCCAAATCTGCCAAACTCTTATGTTCCAAAATTTTGTAGACCCCTGGAGGAAAACAGACTCATCTGAAATTGATTACACCTGTCACACAGTGGCACCAATAGCTACTTGAGAATTGAGGGCTTCTTGTCAGGGCCACCTCCCTTTCATGGTCTGACCATGCACCGATCTCACTGGTGCTAACTGAACTATTTCCTTTGCATGGTCAAACCACCTTACCACCCTACCATAGTTTTCGCAAATCACACAAGACCTACAAAACAACTTTGAGGAGCACTAACTCCCAGATTCACCCCTAGACCAGATATGGCTAGCCCACAAGGCAGTTGCTCCAGTTATGCTAAAAAAACAACGCCAAGCCCAATACACATCCCTGATTGAAAAACTGACTAAACTTACGCACACAAATAAACAAAACCCTCCTACCGGCACGCAAACCATGGAGTTGTTTTTGAACTGCATATATTATTATAAATATTTATAAAGTGCCAATAGGTTTCGTAGCGCTGTTCAATGGGTGGGCTAACAGACAAGTTGGACGCACAGGAACAGAGGGATTGAGGGCCCTGCTCAATGATCTTACATGTTAGAGGGAGTGGGGTATAGTGAAACAAAAGTTTAGGGTAGGGTAGAAAAATAGGTTGTTAGGATAGTATTCACTGAGGGCTTAGTGTTTTGTTTTTAAGACCGTTTCAGGAGAGAAATCAGAGTGCTGGGAGGGAAAGCTGTTCACAGTTTAATTGATGTGCTTTCCTAAAGAAGTAAGTTGTCAAAGATTTTTTGAGGGAGTGGAGATTGGGTGAAAGTCTAACAGATAGGAGAAGGGTGGTACGTAAGAGAAGTCTTTAAGGTGAGCATCAGAGGTAGGAGTACGAACAGAGGTTAGGCGTAGGTCTTCGGAGGAGCGTAGGGGCCTAGATGTGACATATCAGAATCTTAAATTGAGTCCTATATCTTACGGGAAGCCAATGTAGGGACTGACAAAGGGGGGAGGTGTGAGAGGTGCGGGCGGACTGCAAGATGAGTCCCGCCGCCGCATTCCTTATAGACTGTAACGGGGCAAGTCGGGAACACGTAAGACCACTGAGAAGCGGATTACAGTAGTCAAAGCGAGAGAGGACAGCGACATGGACCCGCACCTTTGCGGTATCAGGGGTTAAATAGGGTTGGATGCGCGCAATGTTTGTGAGATGAAGGTTGCAGGATTTGGCGATTGATTGGACATGAGGGGTGAAGAAGAGGTCGGAGTCAAAGAGAACACCTAGACAGTGAGCCTGAGAGGTAGAGCCGGTGGTAACGCCATATATTTGGAGGGAGTAGCAACACTTGAAGGAAGGAAGACCAGAAGTTCTGTTTTGGACAGGTTCAGTTTAAGGAAATGAGGAGCCATCCAGTTGGAAATAGCAGAAGGTCTAAACATAGATTTGTCACCTTAGGGAATAAAGCAGGCACCAAGCTAGCATCAAAACTGAAACAAAAATCTATTACCTCCAGGATTGCATACCTAAATAATGCCAAGGGACAAAAGGTACTAGACCCACAAGGTATTGTAAATGAGTTTGTCAGGTACTACCATAAGCTGTATAAATTGAAAGAGGACAAACAAACCATCATTCCCACCTAAGTTGACATAGACCACTTTCTAGTAGATTTCAACCTCCCTACGCTGTCGACTGACGACCTAACCTCCATACAGCAGCCTATTTCTCTATAGGAAATCAGTATAGCAATCTCATGCCTACCAGCCCACAAATCTCCGGACTAGATGGTCTCCCCAATAAATATTACAAGGTATTCTCCCACATACTATCTGCACACTTGCTCTCCCTATTCACTCACAGTATGCAAACAGGCGCACTGCCTGCAGAGATGCTGATGGCCCATATCTCCACCCTGCCCAAATTGGGCAAATCCCAGACCCAATGCAAACATTTCAGACCTATCTCTCTCCTTAACAGAGATGCTAAACTGTACGCCAAACTATTCAGCAACAGACCAGCCCCAATATTGCAGAAATTGGTACATAATGACCAGTGGCGCTTTATTAAAGGCCGCCAGGGCTCGAATAACACAAGGAAGATTCTGAATATGGAGAGGGGACCTGTCGGGGGCCTTTTCCTTGCACTGGACGCAGAGAAGGCCTTCGACAGACTAAACTGGCCCTACATGAGTCAAGTGCTTTTCAAGTATAATTTCCCACAAGAGATCATAAGAGGGATTCTGGCGCTTTATGCAGCCAGAGTCTCGCATGGGGGGTTTCTGTCAGACCCTTTCTTTATAACAAATGGGACCCGCCAAAAGACTATGACTAAAACTAAATTAAAGTTTTCCGTCAAAATTAGCTCTGGTCGGTGGGAGAGTAGATATCAATTAACAGGCAATTAAAAATTTATTCATTAATTTATTACTAATGCTGTAGTGTTCTTTTAATTATAATATATCTATACAAGTGTTCTTTTTCTTATTAGGCTTTCATCACCGTATCTTGAAAGAGTGAGACAGTAGTTGGGGCTAGGTTTCAAATTGTCAATGTTTATTATTTTTTGGCCTGGACTGTCATTTAAAGGTACATATTCTCTGTTAAACATTGAATTCTTGGTAGCAAAACTCTAAAGCAATCCACAGGAAATTTAGCAAAATCATCACCAGAAAAAAATAAACAAAACAAATCTGTTATAAAACACAAAATAACTATTTAGCACACGTGGGCAATGTTCACATGAGTGCAGTTTGCATAGCTCCCATTATGCTCAGAGAGCCATTAGTAACATACTTTAGGGAATGTTCCACATTACAAATTGTGTACTGCATATTGAAAGCCCGAAAGAGTATTTTTAAAAGAGCAGCAGAAGCAAAAACAAACCAAAAAAACAAACCAACCTTGCAAAATCGGTTTTCTGATCACAGCAATGTTTTGTTTTTTTAGCAGAGATAAGCAACCTCTGGCACTGCGGCTGGCAGAATACAGCAAAGCCATAAGATGCTTAAGTCTAGTCTACCGTTTCAGTTGTAGACATTTTCTTAGTTTGTACAATGCTGGAACTATATTAGTCAAGAATGTGAGCCACACACTTTCTAATCTAAAAGTACACTGGATCCAACAATATCGTACAGGGAACTGGAGATAGGGTTGAATATTAAAATAAAATACTAAAACAGGCTTTTTAAAGAAATCTTGCTGTAGAAGAACGTGTTGCTTTCCATCTCACATGACCTCAATAAATATGTGGCTGCTCAATACATATGTGTGAATACACCAGCATTCAATCCATATTTTTATGAGATTATTTCCAAAATGTATTGTGCCAAACTATAATAGCTAATCCTTAAATTGGTGTAATACTCAATTTATAATCTTATTTCTGTTTTCATTTTTTTCGCCTTGCATTACTTTTGAGATGTAAAGTATGGCAACATTCAATTTTGGATTTATTTTCGAGTCTATAGTATTTTATAGGAAATAAAGTTATCAAATTATACTTGTCAGGTGTTAAAAAAAGACAAGCAATAGTAAGCTATTTCATTTAATATTTGATAAATAGGACATAATTTAGCACATAAACAGGTATATTCACTAAAGTCCAAAATCAAATGGAACAAAACCACTCGGCTACATATGGGCCATTTGAACTGCAAGATCTGGGCATTATTCATGCTATTCAACACTGTCTGGATTTTACAATTAAAGCCCAGAACTCTGAAGATAATATTGGCACTAAAACAACTTTAGCTTAAGGAAGTGGTTTTGTTGTAGCCTCACTGCTACGGCGCGCCCACCCAGCCCGCCAGCCCGCCCAGGAGCCCAGCAGCACCACCACTGGACCCCAGGGAATCCCCCCAGCATTCCAATAGGTAAGGAGGCTGGGGGGATTACATTTAAAAAAAAAAACATGTGTTAGTGTGTGTTAGTGTTAGTGTGTGTGTTAGTGTTAGTGTGTGTGTTAGTGTGTGTTAGATGCCTCAAACGTGCATACCAGAGAGCACTTGATTCCGACCGCAATATCTTATTGAGCGGGGACACCCCTAAATTAGTAGGGACTCCCAAGAATAACATACGTCTAATTGCCACTTATGATGCGGGATGGGAAAACATCAAGAGCTCCCTTAGACGTTTCTGGCCTTTGCTAACAAATGATCAGCACCTTCAAGAAGTATTGGCCCCTAATGTTTCCATTACAGCTCGGAGAGGTAAAAATTTACGAGATCTCCTAGCCCCAAGTCATTTTAAAACCAAAACCCCACTATCCACAACATGGCTCCAGACTTGATTGACTGGTACCTATAGATGTGGGAGATGCATTTCATGTAAATTCATGAAAAAAGAGTCTAAAATAGTTAAAGACAGTATGGAGAAAGAGGCTTTCACTGTAACCTCTTTCTTTAACTGCAATACATCAGGGATCGTATATCTACTTACATGTGAATGTAACAAAAAATACGTTGGTAAAATATTCCGCCCCTTTAAGAAACGTATACAAGAACATATCAGATCCATTAGATATTCAGCTGAAACACCTATCTCTAGGCATCTTCGTGAACATCACAACAGCGACCCTAAGGGGTTACGCTTTTGTGGCTTAGAACTAGTCAAAAAGAACTCTAGACGAGGTGACTATGACCGATTCCTCAGGCAACGAGAATGCTTTTGGATCTATCGCTTGAAGACCCTGAGTCCCAGTGGTCTGAATGAGGGTTTCTCTTTTTCTCCCTTTCTATAACTGATATATACACTATTTATAATCCTGCCTGCTTTAATGTATGTATTTTAATTGTCTCAACAATATGAATACTTGTGACCTGATACAGTCTCCAATATAATTTTCTATCCCTGATGACTTATATCTATCTATTTTTTGTTATTACTATTATCATTTTTCTTTTTTTATTACCAGTAGGATGATAGGCAGTCCTGAGTTTTGAAAGCTGCTTTCGCTATATCTGTACTTTACAATCAGATTAAACTTTTGATATACTTTACAACTCTTACAGGAAGCCTGAGTCCTGAGACTATACCTTTTTAATGATCGATTACTATTAAGATCTTTGGACACTGATGCTCTATGCTGTTAACAAAGCTGCTTTTTGATCGGCAGTTTTGCCGACCCGGAGCTTTCCCTAGCTCCTCCCCCTCCCGTGACGTGGCCTCATGGGTTTGGCCATGACGTCACGGGAGAGGCGGGCACTAGCCCTTTATAAACCCTGGCGGCGGGGGGACTCCCTCGTCACTCTTGAAAAAGGCGCCACATAGCGCCGAAACGCGCGTCGATTTTAGTTTAGCCAGAGGATCAGCCTAGTCAGTTTATCTTCGTACCGCATTCATTACGCTCTACTTACTGACTTAGGCGATCCTCCTATTGCAAGCATTAGAAGCTGGAAGCTTCATATAGTTAGCTATGCCATTTGATTCATTTAGTAGCCTAGCCTAGGCAGTCTATTTTCACGTTGCTCCTTATGCTTTATTTAGACCTGGGCGGACTTCTCTTATTCACTACTTGAGCTAGCAACTTTATTTAGCTTTATATATTTTTCTAATACCATTTCCTGTAACTGCATAGGGTTGGGGGTGATGTGTTTGTCGGCTTAGAGGGTTTTTCGTTTTATTTAGGAGGCAGGTGTACACCTTGGAGCTTTCTATATATACAATCAGTTGATCTCCAGTGCAACATCGTATTTTCTTTGAAGCAAACTACTCCAGGGACTTTCTGTTAAGACCTGATAACAATTTAACAATATACTAGCAATACTGCCACTTGTCCTGCATCTGTAAACATTTTTACCACTCTTGAACTGGGGGGCTGACTACTACCTAGAGGAATTGAGTGACCTGAGTATCTTTATACACAAGAGGAATTTATCTTTAATTTTCCTCTATTTTGAGTGTATTGTCTGTTCCCAGGTCATCTCACTAATATAGTCAGCATCTGCTGTGCCCTATTTACTTACCATCTATGTAATGGGCTTTCAGCTAGTTTCAAACTTCAGGGAATTACACCTTACTCATTGGGTAGTATTCCCATAATAGCAGTTTGTCTATACCCTAGGCGGACACTTTGGCTTACAAAGGACGTTCCTGGAATATATAGATTTCCTACTAACGACATACTTTGCCTAATATACATGTTCCTGGGCACCTTCTGTTTTACAGACATACTTCGCCTAGTATACATGTTCCTGGGCACCTTCTGTTTTACAGCATTGCCATAGATCTGTGTATCTATTGGTTGGCCTCCGACTGTACTATTATAGCCTCACGGACGTTGAGCCATCCCCCTACCCTGGAATTTATACAGCTCTATTTAGTCTCTATACAGTTTTTCAATAAAGTATTTTTTATTTTCATTTATTTTATTCTAGTACACTAGGGGACTCTATATACCCCCACAGTGGGCACACCCAGAGTTGAGGGTGCTGTGAGAGTTAGACTTCTGTCCTTCTCTCTACACACCCCTCACTCTTGGGATTTTTTTCATTGCTATCTTTGTTGGGTTACCCCCTTTCCTGTTGCCCATTCAGTCCTTCTGTGACTCCAGGAGTGGTTCGTCTCCAACCCTGTAGTCATTAGTTTCTCTTCTCATCCGTCTTCAGTATTTACCTTTCTCCAGCGCCGGACTTCCTTGGCGCTGGGGATCCCTCCGCCTCTCAGCTCCGAATGCATATGCGCGGCAAGAGGCGTGCACGCGCATTTAAACCACCCATAGGAAAGCATTACTCAATGCTTTCCTATGGACATTCAGTGTCTTCTCACTGTGATTTTCACAGTGAGAATCGCGGAATCTCCGCTAGCGGCTGTCAATGAGACAGCCACCAGAGGCTGGATTAACCCTCAGTGAAACATAGCCGTTTCTCAGAAACAGCTATGTTTTCAGCTGCAGGGTTAAAACTAGAGGGACCTGGCACCCAGACCACTTCATTGAGCTGATGTGATCTGGGTGTCTGTAGTGGTCCTTTAGGTGTGTGGGCAGCATACCGCGGTCGCGGGGTCGCAACCCTGCGACCAGGTGCCCGCCGCCATATGTTGCGGCACCGGCCTGCGCCGAGTAAGCGCGCGGGGGGGGCCCACGGATCAATTTTTGCACCGGGGCCCCATGGGTCATGTGTACGCCACTGGAGGTAGAGGGATAGTGTAGATGAATGCAGCTTCCAAGACGATTCTTCCCAGCAAGTAGAATATTCCGCAAGCATGAGCCTAGACGAAGGGTGTAACAGGAATGATTTTTATTGAGGCCACACTGGCTTTTATGAGAATCCTCCTGCAAGAGGACCTCCCACAAAGACAATAACCAATCAACATACAGATTTACAGTAACCCCCGCCCTCTCTCTGCCTGGGAGATATTGAGATAAGTTAAGGAATAACCCATTTATCAACAGGCAGAGGGCACACAATTTTCCCAAAAATTAGAACACCCCTTTCCACACAAGGTATCCCCACAAATTTCCCCACATATCCCCTGATAGCCCCGATCTGGGGGACCAACATATCCAAATTTCACCAAGATCGGTTCATGGGTTCTCAAAAAGTATGGAAGTCATAAGTTGCCGACCACACACGAGCGCTTAATACACAGTTCTTTTGAAGTTATTGAGCCAGGAGGGTGGTCGGTGTTCGGTAGTTTTAAACTACCGAACTAATACATCCAAAATGAACAAAATACTGCAGAAAAGCCCGAACATAGAAGAAAATACCGAACTCAGTCTATTTTCTTCACATGAAGTATTTTTAATTATTGTGTTTTGCTTCTCATCACACCAGTAACATAATATCTTGGGGTAATGCTGCTGGAGGATTAGTATTGGGATCTGCTCAGAACAAAATAAACTTAAACTAATATTTAAAATGTGATAAAAGAGAAATTATAGTTATGCCAATATGGTTTAACCCAGTGGTTTCAAAACTTTTTAGGTTCAAGGTGCTCTTAATATTTTCATATTTTTCCAAAGTGTCCCAAGTCAAAAGGTTTTCTAGGTTGTATATATGTACAGCGCAGCGGCATATACTACGCCCCTGTTCGGCAGAAATGCTTGCCGTTCAAGCGCAGACCCAGAACCTAATCTTGGGAGGGGTACTGGTAGATTATTTAAAGAAAGAATCCAGGCACAATAACCACTACTGCACTTTGTAGTGGTTATGGTGCGAGTAGTGTCGTAGTGCCCTCCCAGAGTAAGTAGTAAAACTGTGTAAGAACAGTTTGACAACTTACTTGGAATCTGTCGGGATAGGGGCTGTAGAACAGGATATGGGGAGTAGTGCGTGTGTATGTGGGGCAGCTTGTGCGTGAGGTATACAGTGTGTGTGGGGGGCACAGGTTGTATGAGGGGTACAGTGTGTGGGTGGCAGGTTGTGTGGGGGCACGGTGTGTGTATGGGGGCAGTGTATTTGTGTATGGGGGCAGTGTGTATGTGTGGGATAGGGGAGTGCTGTGTGCATGTGTGGAGGGGTGCAGTGTGTGTGTATGTGGGGCAGCTTGTGCGTGGGGGGGCAGGTTGTATGATGGGTGCAGTGTGTGACGGGTAAAGTTTGTGTGTATGGGGGATAATGTGTGTGTTGGGGGGAATTTATTGTGTGGTGTGGGGTCTGTGGAGGTGGGAGGGCAAATTCATGAATACTTAAAAATTGTTTTTTAATTGAAAATAATTATTTTCATATCCCTCCCTGCTTACCTTTGCCTGGGAGAGGGAACATTTCCTGCAATCCCTGGTGGTCTGGTGGGGAAGCCCTGATGGTCCCGGTGGTGAGAGTAAACTCAAGCAGCCTCAGGAGCTGCTAGAGTTCACTCTTGCAGGATTTGGAGCATTGCCAGATATCGCTACCTAACTATAAAGGAAGTGGTTTTGTTCTGGGCTCTTAATAAGCAAATAAAGCACCCTTACTTTTTAGGTCAGTATTGCTGCAAAAAGTAAACAGATTTTTGTAGAAGCTATGTTTTTTTATCTTTTTGTTCATATACACTGATTTCAACAGATAGTAAATGGATTGTAGTAGTTAGGAGCAATTTTTTTCCCCCTTTTTTGAAATGAGGTTTTACAACAGAAAAAAACCCAACCCAAGTAAATTAGAGCAAATATGCGATATACAAATATTATAATATTTGTAAACAGCACAGTCTGACTTGAAAAAACTATCCTCAGGAAACACATTAAGAGTTAATCTAAAAGGCAGAACATGAAAACAAATAATTTCTCTCCCATTTGGAGCCAAATTATGCACCATACTGACTGAAAAAAAGATGAGCCTGAAAGCATAAGATGTTTCCTACACGTGACCGTCCTGTTTCAATGCGTGCAACCGAGTGAGTCTAAAATGGTCAATGTGGGGCTGGAATAAGATAGCAATCTCTGCTGTTTCTGACTGCTGTGAACAGAGGGGAATGGTAGCCATGGTGGATATGGCAAAACTGCAGTGGAATCCCAGTTTTGTTCTCATTTTGTGAAATGCTAATTGGGAAATGCTATGTTAGAACAATATGAAATTTGCCACATATGTCCACCGGTAGGTTTTCTACATTGTTGTTCAAAGCAAGTCGATATTAAAATCAAAATAGCCTCCATGAGCCAATTGCATTCAAGGTGTATTATATTTGCATATATTTGCATTTACATCACTACTGAGCTAGGCTACCACGTGTAAAACATGTGATATCTGTACTACATGTGCACATGCTTTATCTCCATGTTCTTATGCTTAGCCACCCCATCAGTGCTTGCAGCTATATTTTCTGATATTATTTTTCATAATGTTGTTATGATAATAAAATTTACCATCTCAAACAATGTAACATTCACAGGTAAAAGAAGGGTGCATACTGCTAATTCCAGCAATTATATATATATCTGTCTTTATGAATTTCTAATACTGAAACAGTATAGTTAAAGGAACACTCTGGATGCCATTATAACTTGAGTGCATGTGACAGATTTTGGCCTCATTCTCATGCTGGGCTTTTCTGCCTGCTCATATCTTTTTAATTTTGCTTAATGTTAAAGGGACACTTTTGCCACCAAGACCACCTCAGCTCATTGAAGTGGTCTGGGTGCAGTGTCCTTGTCCCCTTAACCCTGCAATGGTAATTGTTGCGGTTTCTGAAAAAGTTCAAGATTTACCTTGCAGGATTAAGACTGGTCCTAGTGGCTGTCAGACAGCCACTGGAGAAACTCCCAGGTGGTTAGGCTAATAAGATTTTAATTTGAAGAGAGAAACCGCATGAATATGAGGCCAGAATCTATCAAATGCAGTTAGGTAATGCCCAGATTAAGACTGCAGTGTCCTTTTAAAGAGCCCATTCTGGTCTATAAAAGTGTCTCTTTTTGTATGGGAAAACATTTTAGCACACACCATCTTAAATACATATGAGTGAGTCTCTTATTTAGTCATTTTGATTCACCCATCTCTTTCAGGCAAAGCTATCTTTAATATATGGTGTGTTGATGTGTGGATGAATGTGAGCTAGAAACCAGTTGTCTGTGTAATATCCCTTTATGTTGAAAGTAAAAAGCTATGTTTTGGGTATTTTTTTTTGTTCTCCGTTATGCATATCAGTGCCTTTGTAATGTCGGTCTTTTGCTTCGGAGTACTTGAAACAGCCCCCAGATGACTGTAATTGACACAGCAATGATCACATTCTATCTACCAAGGATAAAATTCCGACTGCACAATAGCGACAGTGATTCAGTACTGATATGAAGGCGGACCTCACACAAACACAAAGACAATGACAATTTTTTTGAGCTGCTTGACATACATAAGAGTATGAGTGCAAGAACAATACATAGAATTATAATAACTGATATGTCTGTGAAGAATACAAAGCATGAGTAATTTACCTTTACAAACAGACTGCAAGAAAAGGATTTTTCTCTGTTTAGTGAATAACAAACAATTCCTTTATTTAAGTCTAGGGGGAATTGCTAAACCTTCACTCTGCTAATAATTGTATCCCATTGTTCTTAACCAGCTTAAATTTCTGCTAATTTTTCCATCACAGTTATAACCAAATAGACCATTCCAATAATGTCAACATTCCTTCACATTTATGTTTAATGGATGGATAATCATAGTTTGATTTGATATCACACTAAACATATATGCAATATACATATTACATGATCTGTCAGTGGCAGAGCTACCACCGGTGCAGATGCAACGGGGCCCGCCTGCTCGGGGGGCCCATCGATGGGCATCTTTGATTAGGGGCCGCGGCCATTTAGCAGCGTGACCGAGCCTATTAGTTTATGTAATGCGGTGGTAATGCGGTGGTGCATGGGAGACGGCCAGAGAGAAGGGAGACAGAGCTCCAGGATAGGAGGAATAGAGAGCCTGGGCCCGACTCCCATCACACACAGCCACCTGCCACTGGACCCAAGGGAAGCCATCCTAGTGCACCAAAAAGGTATGGATGCAGGTGGTGGCTAATAAAAGTATTGTAATATTTGTGTATATATTATCTGTGTGCATGTGTTATCTGTGTGTATATGTGTGTTATTTGTGTGTCTGTATGCATTATATATGTGCTCCTGTGTATCTATGTGTTTGTGTATCTGTATGTGTGTGTCAATGTTCATATCTGTATGAGTGTCATTGTGTGTGTCTGTATCTGCATGTGTGTCAGTATGCGTCTTTTTCTGTGTCTCTATGTGTATTACTGCATCTGTATGTGAGTTTGTGTGTCTGTATTTGTAAATATGTTAGTGTGAATTTGCATGTGTCGGTGTGTGTATCTGTACGTCTGTGTATCCGAATGTGTGTCAGTGCATGTCTGTGTATCTGCATTTTTGCACCTGTGTATCTGTATGTGTGTCAGTGTTTGCATCTGTATATGTGTCAGTGTGTATCTGTACACCCTGTTCCAAATGATTATGCAAATTAGATTTTTCTCATTTACCTAAATAATAGGTTGTAAAGAACTGAAAATTGTCATTTGTTGTGTTTGCAGCATATTTACTGAAATCAAAAGCTATTTCAATCAAACTTATAACAACATTTTAACTTTTTAAACATTTTAACAGGTCATGTTACATTTTAACATAGGACACCTTATTTGATAGCAGCTTCACAAGTCTTGCATCCATTGAACTTGTGAGTTTTTGGACAGATTCTGCTTGAATTTGTTTGCAAGATGTCAGAATAGCCTCCCAGAGCTGCTGTTTGAATGTAAATTGCCTCCCACCCTCATCGATCTTTTGCTTGAGGTTGCTCTAAAGGTTCTCAATAGGATTGAGGTCAGGGGAGGATGGAGGCCACATCATGACTTTCTCTCCTTTTATCCCCATAGCAGCCATTGATGCAGAGGTATTCTTTGCAGCATGGGATGGTGCATTGTCATGCATGAAGATGATTTTATTTCGGAAAGCATAGTCCTTCCTTCTGTACCAGGGAAGAAAGTGGTCAATCAGAAACTCCCCATACTTTGCAGAGGTCATCTTTACACCTTTGGGCACCCTAAAGGGGCCGACCAGCTCTCTTCCCATGATTCTGGCCCAAAACATGATTCCACCACCGCCTTGCTGATGTCGCAGCCTTGTTGGAACAGGGTGGCCGTCCACGAACCATCCACTATTTCATACATCTGGACCATCCAGGGTTCCACTGCACTCATCAGTGAACAGGACTGTTTGAAAATTAGTCTTCATGTATGTTTCTGCCCAATGCAGCCATTTCTGCTTGTGAGCATCGGTTAGTGGTGGCCGAATAGAAGGTTTATGCACAGTTGCGAGACTCTGGAGGACTCTACACCTTGATGTCCGTGGGACTCCAGGGGCACCAGCAGATTCAAATATCTGTTTGCTGCTATGTAATGGTATTTTAGCAGCTGCTCTCTTGATCCGATGCATGGATCTGGCAGAAATCTTCCTCAATGTGCCTTTATCGGCACAAACCCGTCGGTGCTCTGAATCATCCACAAATCTCTTAATAGTGCGATGATCACGCTTAAGTTTTCCTGAAATATCTAATGTTTTCATACCTCGTCCAAGGCATTGAACTATTTCACTTGCATGAAAATGGTGCTCTGCTTAATAATGTGGAACACCCTCCTTCAGTAGTTTTTCCTTAAATTGGGCTCACCTGGCAATCTAATTATCACAGGTGTCCGAGATTGTTTTCAGTGATCAAAAGATCCCTGAGACACAATGCCATCCATGAGTTAAACTGAAAAACAAAATATTTAATCTTTGTGACACTTAAATAGAATTTGCATAATAATTTGGAACAGGGTGTATCTGCATGCGTATCTGTGTGTGTGTGTTTGTATCTGCATGTGTCTGTGTATCCAGATGTACGTCTGTATATGTGCGTGTTTGTGCATGTGTGGCAGTGTATATGTATATGAGTATACATCTCAACATTCAAACTCACAATACTACACACAACTACACCCCTGCATTCAAATGTCAACACTACATACACATACCTCTGCATTTAAAACCATGTACTACTTTCAAATGATAACAGTACATAAAAACACACAGCACAACCATACATTCACACACATACTCCAGATGAAAACATGCTTACATTTAAACATACAAACACTGCTCACTGCTAAGTACAACCCTGCAAGGATAGGAAAATGGTAGATCCCCAGCTGACAAAGCATTGTGGGTGGGACTTGTTTGACAATGAGAATCTAACTTTTTGTCCATCCTTGCGATGGCGGGGAGGGGGTGAGAGGGACCAAATGATTCTTGCACCAGGGCCCTCTCTATTTTAGTTCTGCCACTGTGATCTTCCTATTATTTAAATGGGCCAACAATATGGAGTATGTTTTGTATGCCTGGTGATGTCATATTAGTACTATTCGTTGCAATCCATGTTTTGCTTAAAGCAGTCCACTAGGGGGCTCTTGGTCCATTTACCTCCTAGTATGCCCAATATTAATAGGAATTATACTTTTACAATTGCCACCATTTTGTAATTGGGATATTTGAGTCCCAGTGCTGCTATAAGATTAAATAATTTCTAGCACTAAGCCTAGCCCTGAACATCAAAAAAAAAATATTATGAAAGGTGCACAACATTGAAATGTGTATTATGGAGAAACAAATGCCATCTCAGGGTTCTGCAGACATTTATAATCATAACCTTAGATCTCATTTGTTTTCATGAGCTCTCCAGAATCCCTCAATTGCATTATTTAGCATGGCCTGTCTTTTGTGGATGATGTCCCATGTAAGTAATCTCAACAATCATAAGAGCAGTCATTAAGTTGGTATAGAGGAGGACACACACACCTCCCCCTTCCACCATAAAGGATTACACCAACCCTTTTGTTGTTGTTAGAATAATTCTCTTTGAGGCATTATGCTTTAGGTCCCCACACCAAGAAAGGGCTAAACAAAGTTTTAAAATAAGTTCTATTTTTATTAACCTTAAAGAACCACTATAGGCACCCAGACCACTTCAGCTTAATGAAGTGGTCTGGGTGCCAGGTCCATCTAGGTTTAACCCTTTTTGCTGTAAACATAGCAGTTTCAGAGAAACTGCTATGTTTATATTAGGGTTAATCCAGCCTCTAGTGGCTGTCTCATTGACAGCCGCTAGAGGCGCTTCCGCGCTTCTCACTGTGATTTCCTATGGACTGGCTGAATGCGGGCGCGGCCAGCCGATGACGGCGAAAAGGAGGAGGAGAGTTCCCCGCGCCGAGGGAGCCCGGCAGGGGATAACAGGTAAGAAATAACCCTTTCCACCCCCTAGAGCCCGGCGGGAGGGGGGACCAGAGGGTGGGGGGACCTAGAGACCCTATAGTGCCAAGAAAACGAGTGTTTTCCTGGCACTATAGTGGTCCTTTAAATCAGTGGCAGATGAAGGCCCCTGGCACTGCTCAACACACCACTTTGTGACATCTCTGCAGCAGTGCAGAGATCCAACCAAAGGCTTCTCTAAGAGAAGCCTTTCATTGGACCATTTAACTGGTTCAGAGCACTTGTTCTGGGAGGGGAGCGAGAGGGATTGAAATGAGGAGGAGGGCACTGTGTGTGTGTGGGGGCAGTGTGTTTGTGTATAGGGGGCAGTGTGTATAAAAATGAAACACATAGGATAAGAGGTGAGAGGGCTGCAGACATGGAGTGAAGGAAGGGAGACACAAGCTTCCTCCTGCAGGCTCTGCCAGAAAGAGAGAAGCAGTGAACTCTGTTGTCATCAAGCAGTGCACGCTGACGGCAAACATAACATATATAATAGAGTATATATATGTATATATATATATATATATATATATATATATATATACATATATATACTCTATTATATTATATTTCTCCTGCTTTCTATGTAGTGCTACTCTGTACAAATAAATAGATTTCTTGCAAGACTTGATAATGCTTCATTATTTTATCTTTTTGCAGATATTATTTACATTTTACATCAAAACTATACAGCACAAATTGTTCTTAGATATGCTAATTATATATTTGTCTGGAAATGAAATGTACCAGAAATGATTTTGTTTTTAAACAACACTCTGCTAATTGAAACTGTGAGCACGTTGGTGGATCAACAAAACAAAAGCTAAGGTAATTGCGTTTAATCTGCTACACAGATTTAGCACATTTGGAATTTGTTTACTTATTTAAAAAACGGAGAGTATGGGAACTCAGAGATTAGACAAAAGCTTAGAGTAACTCAGATCTCAAAATAGGTATAGATTACTACTCTAGTGGAGTTGTTCACTTGAGCAATTACAGAGTGAATGTATGCCATTGCACATCAGACTGATCCCACCCATAAGGGCAGTCCAACACTGGTGATCATTTTAGCCTTCTTTGAGCCTAGTACTAATGGGGTGGACTAGCCTTTTCCAGCCTTCCCAATAAATGCTACCCTCCATTAAATAAAATTAACCGTAACTATCTCCTGTAGTGAGGGAGAGTCTGTTAAACAATCACCTGTAAAACAAAATATACTTACCATTAGATATCCTTTCCCTTGTAAATCTTCTTTTCTTCAGCCCCATAGAAGCCAAACTAAAATTCATAATAATGTTACATAACTATTGGAAATAAACAAAACATCAGATTTGCAAAACAAATACAAATAAAAAAAAGTCAAAAATACAATACAATAATAGATCCAAATTCATTTCACAAGGTCTCCATGCAGAATAAGGCTTTTCCATGCTTTGTGTTTTCATTGGAGTGCTTTGATTGGATGGTTTGTAAGGCAACCAGAGTGCTCTGACTGGCACGGGTCATCTCTCTCAAACCTTAATGTGGCCATTAGTGAATTACCCTGTCTTATTTTCAGTTCTGTATATAAGCTACTGATATGATTTATCTCAACATGTATTACCATAATTCCCTTCTCCCTTTTTTTTTCTCCTCCACTCTCCCAGCTACTCCACCTCTGCATTGCACATTGAGCTCAGCTCACTAGTCTGAAATGTTTATATCAACATACTGTATACTGCCACAAATTATAACTTGGCATTTCTTGACACTTATAACCTATGTGATATCCTACCCTGTGATCTCTCCTTTGGCTGTTTTCTACGTTAAATGATTCAGTTTTGAAATTTCATATAATTAAAGCATGACAAATTTTTTTATCTAACACTGGATGAACATATATTTACTAAACCAAGACGTGCATTGATTTGACAAGAGTGCTAGCCAAAATGCAAAATTAAGCACATATTTGTAAATCTGTATTACACTTAAAGATTAAGAACTTGATATATACTATGTGATTGTCAGCCACCGTAATATTGCTACAAAACTGTTGCATATATTTTTTAAATGCTTTATCCTTTCGAAAGTAAAGATGGCTCTGCCACTTCATAATATGGGTATGTTCCAAGCCATAATAACATTGTACAGTTATGATATAATCATTTTACTTAAACAAATTGTCGAGGCTTTTTCACTTGATAATTTTATTTGGAACTTGTTAGTTTGGAGGAGAGCAGGGATCTTAAGCAAAAACACATTTTACTTCACATCATGATAACTATATTAAAGTGACATGATAGCTAAAGAAAAACAAGGGTGAAGGATAAAATCAATAATGTGTGGTTAGATTGGATTAGAATGTCAGAAAGAACACTATCAATCACTCAATGGAATTCAGAGGATGCGTCTTCAGAATTACTGAAATCAAATGTATGATCAAAGATAATGAACAATTTATTTACCTGTTCTGGATATTGAAAGAGGCATTTGACAGTGTACTCCCTCTATTCTATTTATCATAACATAAGTATGCTGAGCAGTAAAAATGTTCTTAGGAAAGGTACAAGGGGAGATTTATGAAAATGTTGTGTTCTAAAAAGTTTTCAATTTCAAAATAAATTCAGTAACAAAGCTGAAGCAAAATAGGTATAGATTACTCCTCTAAGGGAGAAGATTACTCTCACAAGATACACATATAAATACAATATATACATCTGTATATATATATATATATATATATATATATATATTTATATATATTTATATATACACACACATACATACATACATACATACATTCACACACACACAAAACTAATGTCTTCCAAAACTTAAAGGGACATGCCAGGCACCCAGACCACTTCTGCCCATTGGAGTGGTCTGGGTGCCAACTCCCACTACCCTTAACCCTGCAAGTGTAATTATTGCAGTTTTCATTGGAGTGGTCTGAGTGCCAACTCCCACTACCCTTAACCCTGCAAATGTAATTATTGCAGTTTTCATAAACTGCAATAATTACATTGCAGGGTTAACTCCTCCTCTAGTGGCTGTCTACTAGACAACCACTAGAGGACACTGCCAGGATTCTAGCACAGGTTTTCTGTGCTGTAGCGTCGCTGGACATCCTCACGCTGTGTGAGGACCTCCAGCCTTGCTAAAATCCCCTTTGGAAAGCATTGAAAGCATTTTTAATACTTTCCTATGGAGAGATCTAATGCGCGTGCGTGGCATTGCTGCGCATGTGCATTAGGTCTCCCCCGCCGGCGGGCGTGATCGGTCTCCCCAACCAGGTGACGGAGTGACGGGGAAGAGCGTGGGCGGACCCAGAAGCAGCGCCCAGGGACATCGGCGCTGCCTCAGGTAAGTCACTGAAGGGGTTTTGACCCTTTAAGCAACCGAGGATGGGAGGTGGGAGGGAGAGGGGACCTGCAGTGCCAGGAAAACGATTTGTCTTCCTGGCACTGGAGAGTCCCTTTAATATGAAGGAGAAGCTCCAGATATTGTTAGTCAAGTCAGACCTCAATTAACAATATTCAAGGAAGCTGTGGTCAAGGCTGGGGAAATCTTGTGGTGCATTCTCAGGCAGTGGCACGTCACCAATACAAGAATACTTTAGAAGAAGTGCTGTATTCTACAATATACCAGAACCTAGCCTGAAATAGAAAAGTTTAGCATCTTTATTTCTTTATTTTTGCAAAAGGTTAAACCAGCGGTTCCCAAACTGTGTGCCCTGGGGTGCTGCAACAGGCACACAGAGGAGCCACAATATATTTTCCCAGTGCTATGATGATAGCACCAGGAACTGTGCCTCCCTCTCCTTGGCCGCCTCTGCAGGACCAGAGGGGAAATCAGAGATCTCCCTCTCTGGCAGAGGAGCGAGGGAGAGAGGACCCAGGGGAGCTCTAACCTGCAGCTCCGCCGGGTTCTCCTCTCGCGAGCTCGGAGCATTGCCGCAGTTACCATCTGTGTTTTTCCAGGTTAGAGAAGTGTTCTTTTTAGATGTAAGAAGAATTTGCCAAAAAACAAACAAACATTACACTCTGCTCATTAAAAGCATTGTGCTATGGCGCAAAATAAATGCTTGGGTTCCACAATGTTGGTTCACTATGTCAAAGGGATCCACAAAAAAAACAAAACATGATTGGAAAACCATTTTCTAACAGATGATTTCATAGAGGAATGTTTGAAGAATTTATAGAAATTTAATATGGATGCAAAATACAAAATGGCTGCCAAACCATGTAATCCTTGTGACTAAAAAAAACACAAGAGCATGAACAATGCACATGTGGAAATATTGTAGATATTATACTTAGTTGTAGTATAGTTCCATATTGAAATAAAAGTAGATTTATGCAATTGTAGAAAATAGATGCCAAACACAAGAGCATGGATGGACACATCACATTACAGATACCGTATGTTTAACAAGTTGTAATATAGATCAGTAGTGAAATAAAATCAAATGTATGTAATTGAAGGTTACCTTTACATGATTGTTTTCCAGCGGCTAACTTGATATAGGTATCAAAATGCTTTGAACAGCAGTGGTAGAGGATATAGTTTTGATCAAGTGTGGGCAATTTTTTGAGCAATATGATTTCAGAGAATAATATGTTTTAAAAAAGAATACTTGTACTTTAATAAAACTAACAATAAGCAGAAAAATCAATAGGTTTTCCAGCAACCTAGTTTTGTGGACGCCTGGTAAATAATTAAATTATTAGACATGCATTGAAATGTTAATTTGTTAAATGAATTTCCTGTGAACATTTACATGTAAATATTTATCTAACTATATTATTAAACCATTATATAAGAATAAAATGTACCTTCAACAACAAAGTAAAACAAAACAATCTTGGTAGATTTTACTTATGCCAGATGACATTGTATCTGCTATTATAAAAACAATCCTGAATAGGTGTACAGCCAATAAATCCTGGCACCAAATGAGCCTTTTTGGTCATTAATTGATTGTGATGCTAAACTCAACACCGATTCAAAGATCAATGCACCTTCTGCCTGCTGCTTTTGCAGACTTATAAGAAGAGACAGTGTAAACAGCTGGCACAGAGACAGAAAAAAATAGAATGGAAAAGTTGGACGCTAAACTATATATAAAGCCCAAAAGAAAAATCCATTATTTTAATCACAAACCTCAAAACACAAAAATAAATACAATCTGAAAATAAACAATGCATATTGTACCAGCCAATTAATCTTCATTCTTTGTTTTCTATATCGCAAAGAATTGTTAGGTATGTATTCTTATAAAGCAAGCAAAAATAACCTAAAGGTGACATTGGATGTGAAATAAAGCTATGGCATTATGTTATAACATTCTATATTTATATATTTATGTTGTGCACTATGGGCTCATTCATTGAAGGTAAAGCTTGCATCTAACATCTTATAGCTAAATTATGTGTAGAAGTAAACTTTCAGTAAAATCTCAAAGTTGATTATTTTGAGACACATTACACTAAGGGACACTGTAGACACTATACCAGTTTGGTATCCTACTGAACTTCCCTCTAATTCCAGGCACTTTGACTTCATTCAGTGTTTAACTGTTTTCAAGCAGCTTAGCACTGAATGTGGGTTCCTGGCCACCCCTTGGCTTGGTCCCTACTGGAGGCATGTCAGATTATATTTCAGATTATAAACCTCCTTAGACATACTGGTTCATGTAAGCAATGTGCTGCTGTGATAGGTTCAAAGTGATCTGCTGACATTTTTAGCTAATCATTGCAACCTATTGCTCCTCAGGATAATGCTTCATCATTCACCCGAGGAGCACAGAAGGAAAGGACTACTGGTGACTCTTGTTAACAGTGAAGCCATTGAATGGAAGGGCAGTGCCAGGAGACTCAAGGCACTATAACCACATCACTAATACAGAGCCGTTACATTGCCTACAGTGTACTAAGCAACATTTTATAACAACTCCTGAAACAGAGCCATGTTGTTTAAATGTAGGATTTCAGGTTGAATGAAGATGATTCCTTTGTTTCTCTTACTAACCACAATTCAAATACAGTGAATGATCTTCCCATTCTCACACATTATGTGTGACAGTGTGTAGGTTATGGTATGAAGTGGGGAAGCAACGTCTGTCCAATAGCTTGTGGCCATTCTCACTGTCTTTTATATGTGCCCAACACTACTAAGTACAGTGTCAGGTTCCCTTTGACAGCATATAAGCTATGGAAATAGATGGACCATTGTGCAAATTCTCCTACATGGTTTATAGTTGTTTTGGGGGTCTCCCACACAATGTGTAATAAAACCTCCATCCCAGAGGATGAGAGTTATTTAGTTTGCAGCAGAACTAGCAATTTAAAGGAAAAATACATGAGGCTGTTTTTATTTGCCTTTGCAAGTGAGATGAATAATATCTATGTATCACTCTCTCAGGCAATAGAATGAATAGTGTGTTCTCACCTAATCAACACTTAGTTCTTACAAATAATGAATTAAGCACCCATGGGAATTCAGAATATAAATGTATAATTTTTTTATGCATCTTTATTTGAAAATTAAAGCTTATTACTTTAATTAGGGAGGGAATGGGTTACATTTAAAAAAAATATATATATATATATATATATTTTTTTAAAATTATTTTATTTAATTATTTTTTTTTTATTTTTTTTTTTTTTAAATTCTTTATTTTATTTGTGCATACATAATTCACAACTGGCTTACAATGCCACAACAGCTAGAGTAAGCATTTTTCAACATAGCTTGACAGTAGTTAGGCATTAGTGGATACTGCACAATTTTATATATAATAACATTGCTTATCTAAGTGTTGTTCTGTGTTGCTGCATATAGAAGGTAAAGTACAAGATTAAACATAGCAGAGAAATATAAGTTTAGTGCTATAGAGTGAGGTGTTCCTATTGCAGGTTATGCTAGGTGTACTGGTAGTTGCTTAAGAGAATCTACATGTAGATTATTAAGCTATTTATAGCGATTATTCATAGCAGAGTTTACACCGTGAGAGAACAGTATGATTAGTTATTAGAGAGACTAACAATAAACGTGTACTATTTGTATGGCTGATAACATATCATCGCTTGAGTAATAATGTCGTTAGACACGCCAATGATATGTGGGAAGATGAGACGTCCCAACAGTAAGGTGAGGAACTGCAAGATGTGCTTTAAACATAAAAAGGGTCTAGCATCTTTTTGCAAATGTCCGCCAGGTTGAGTGGGTTCTGCAGGGTCTTCTTTATCGGCGTCATCACCGGAGCTAGCCGCCGGCAGTCCGGGTCTTTTCATCTGCTCATCCGATGCCCAGTCTATGCAGAAGTGTAAGTTCGCGTTGCCGTGGGGTTGTTTGCTGCATGGTGGTGCTTTTCGGCATGTTGTGAGGTTGTGCCTCGCGTGGATGCGAGGGAGTGCTGGTGCCCGAGGGATATGTCGCCTTTTCCCGCCATCTCGTTTTGCAGTACGTGATGTGTCGGCCTTTGGTTGTTGGGACCACTGGATGAGGAGTAGATTGGGCCTTGTTCTTTGGCTTGTGCACGTGAGTTTCGGCTCTCGTGGGACCCGGCACTGTCACTCGCCCCTCCGAGCTTCGGCTCTGATGCTGTCTGGAGGCCGCTCCGGCTCTGCGAGGGGGGTTCCATTGTAGGATGCGTCGGTTGGTCGGGCGTATCCACGCTGCCACCTCCCTCATCGCCAGCCTGTAGGGTTGTCTTCGGGCTTTAAGTTGTGCCCAGAAATAGGTGCGTAGCCGGTCAATGAAAACCCCTGTGTGCTTGGGTGGCTTGATACATATGTGCTGGGTCCCAGCCCTCGTCCGCGCCGCCATCTTGGCTGGGCCTATGGGGTCCCGTTTGATTGAAGGTTTTGTCGCTTGATCGGGTGTACATGTGGGGGTAATCGTCCCCAGCGAGGACCGGGATGTCCCCCACCGGTCCAGAGGGGGGGGTAGCAGAGCTGTAATGGGCTTAGGAGCATGTCCTGTGCCAGGAGATCGGCCGCCTCCCCCGGTCCTCAAGTTTCGCTCTAGTTTAATTATTTATTTTATATATATATATATATATATATATATATTTTTAAAATTATTTTATTTAATTATTTATTTTACGGAGTACCTCGACCCCTAGAGGCGCTCAGCACAGGCAGAGCATCGGAAGCCTGCCTAATGGCTTCCGATGCTCTGCACTATATTGCCAGGCGCCAGGTGGGGCAACCCGGAAGTGATCGCCCGCTAGTGAGGGGGGTATTACGCAATGCCTCGACATCGAGGCATGGCTGCAATACCATTAGAAATCATGATTGCTTCCAGCGCTCTAATTCCTCGCGGACGTATCAGGTACATCTCGTTTTTTGTCGGACGTACCTGATACTTCCTTGGTCGGGAAGGGATTAATGTAGCTGAATTGCTCATAGTGTAATGATATCTAGGGATAGTTCAGTTCATATTATGAAAATATTTTATCCTATAGGATATTACCAATATATTACCAATATTAGAATTGGTTACCAAGGTAATGCCCGATACATAATTTGGGCTCCTCTCACAAAATAAAAAGAATTGGTCTAGAGCTATATCCCCTGGCGTTTTTGTTTAAATTTCACAATTCCATTGTCAATTCTCCACAATTTCTTATTTAATTTGTAAACCCCATTCCTTTGATGATTAACAAATACATCCATGCTTCTTGATATGATCAAACTACTTATATTCTCCAACCATATCAGACTTTGAAGTTCTGGATGTAGTTTTGACGTTTCTAACCTGAATCACTGTAATTTAGTCTTACTATGAAATGTCACGCTGAGAAGTCATTCCCATTTACAAGAAAACTGCCAGCAGCACTTTCTCTACTGTCTTTTCTATTAGTTTTTTTTTTCCTCCAGGTGATTCATACTTTTAAATACTGTCGATAAGGCTCCAGCCTATTGTAGATGTCTAGCATATTGTGTTATACTTTAGTGTAACATGCAGCGACAAGGTCAGAGCTGCATTTTTTCTGTCACATCTGAGACCTGTGATTTTAAACTTCGTCATTCAACAAAAGGCTTTTTGGTTGAAGTTACTCAATCTGTTTGATAATGGAAAAATAACAAATAAAAATCAAAGTTTGCTTGCACATGTTTAGTAGCAACATGGCAGAACCCAGGACACAGGATGCTATTTGTGACATCAGTTACAGAATCTCTTGTGGGTTTTTGAAAATAGATTGCTTTTCAAGTTAAATTAAAATGTAGTCTCTGCTGGTACATGTCACTAATTTGCAGTCTGATTTCTGTTGAACTCTCTGTTTGCCTTTATTACATGTGCAGTGATTGCATGTTGCTGTGCTTTTAGTTTAATGCCAGGGTCATAAGTGAATTACATAGCTACAGTTACTTAATTCAGACGAAAGAAAACACAAGGTTACAGTTCAAACATTTCAAAGTGGCCCTGTCACTTTCGAGCTTTTTGTGAAGATAGATTCTTTATGAAAAGCTCTTTTTGATTGTTGCAATTTCTTTGAAATTGTAACACAATCAAACCAAGTTCATGAGACAAAGTATGGCCTACTTTGTCTCTTGAATTTCCAATCTCTGGCAGTAGGCTGGTTTTCTGCCATTTTCCATCTGCTTTTAATTGTGACGAATGATGGGAACAAGCATCATTTTCTTGATGGGCAATAGGATATCTGTGAAACCTTGCACAACCATGATACTATCTATGGATGATCTCACAGTCCCATGGTGTAAAATAGTGCAATACCGGCAATGGCTTCTGGCAGGTTAAGTAACCAGGAGAACAGAAGAATTATGGCAGCAAAAAGCTGGTGGTGCCACATAAGGATAATTAAAGGTAAGTGCTCCCCTTGAGCCCCAACATACAAGCAGATATATGATGTTGGCAGGTCTGCAAAGAAGTAAACACATTTCCATTTATCGAAGATTTAGTGAAGTGTGAACAGTTCAGCAATCATATAATATATTGATATAAACGTAATGTGGCATAATTCCATGTAACAATACACAAGACTGTCAGACTTGAGCAATGTTAGTTCACACCAGATTATATGATCATCAAATGACCACCTAAATATATGGGAGCACAATGTAACTTCTTTTTTTTTGCCTTCTTTTGGATCAACAGCAAAAAACATATGTGAGGAAGGCTGAACTTGATGGACGCAAGTCTCTTTTCAGCTATGTAACTATGTAACTACTGAGAAAAAAAGTAAAAAGGACACGATGAGGAAGAGAGAGCAATTGGATAGGACTTAAGATGAAGACTGTAAAAATAAATGAAGGAGAAAGATGAAAAGCAGGAAAGAAGCCTTATGGAATGCAGGTGGTTGCCATTCTAGGTCTATTTTTTAGCCAGTCACAAAAGCCAATGGCATTTTATTAAGATCAGAATCCAAGTCATGATATGAAGTAGTTACTGACAACATGTTTGTATATTTTGGGATAAAAGGCAAGATGTGGTCTGCTTGAAAGGTTTTACAGTCTAAAGTAAGTGGTGATAATACCAAGGTTAAAGTGCTCAATACACTGGTATTTCCCTGTCTACATTGTATATATAAAAATAATCTATGAATAAACAAATTATACTAAATAAATGCTATACTAATGTGTTTACTAATAGGTGCACTGTAGAGTCATTGTTTTGTTACTATAGGCCAGGGATAGGCAACCTGTGGCACCCCAGATGTTGTGGACTACATCCCCCATAATGCTCTTACTCCCATAATGCTGACAAAGCATCATGGGAGGTGTAGTCCAAAACATCTGGAGTGTCGAAGATTGCCTATACCTGCTATAGGCTATTAAATCTAAATGTCTGATTCCTCCAAAATCTAAATACAGTGTTAGAAATGAAAATGATTGCATTTAAAAGATTTTAAATGCTAAAATAATTGGTGAGTGCAGAAATAGCTTAGGCTGATAAAGTACTTTTCCATGTTGATTGTATCCATTTGATAAAAATAGTCTTCTTTGTGGTTTTAGGGAAAGATAGAGTGCTTTATATGTATTAACTCGGAGCTCGGTGACTTGTGCCTGCAGGGTTTTTGCCACTTACATCCTCAACTGCAGACTGCTTCATCCTGCCCTACTAAATTATCAGGGAACAGCTCTTGCAGCCTGCAAACCAAAAAAGATATGTCCCTTTGTCTGTTCAATGTAAAAAGCATATCTGCTAGTTTAAGGTGAAATTATAGCCCAGAGTCATTGGAAAGGAGCAATTCTGAACTGGGTTTACAAGAATTTGGAAATATACTAACCTACTTTTAGAGCAGAACATTTTTGCTTCAACAAATTTTACGATTAATTTTGTAATGTTAATTTATTTTAACCCCTAGAGAGGCAAATCTAGGGCAGTTATAGGGAAAACTTGAAAGAGTTAGGGTTAATATTTATTTGCAAGTTAATTGAAAATATTCTTGGGGTAAAGGTGTGTTATTGTTTCTAAATGTACTAGGAAAATAATGTGACCTATACCTCCTTGCCTCTGTATCTCATTGTTTGTAGTGAACATAAACAGATATAAAAGGTTTAACGTGCACATGTAGCACTAAAGCTTTTAAGGAGCACTATATGGTCAGGAACACCAACATATAGTAAACATCAAAAGAAAAAACATTGAGTTGAAAACACAAACAAACCCAATTACAAATATAAACGGGTAGAACGTCTAAAAGACTTTACAGATTCAACTAGTGTCAAAATCCTCACAACAGCCACATACAGTGTGGAATAATATAAAGGTTTGATGCAAACAGTGCCTTCATTGAGAACCAAAAGTATTAAATAGCCACTGAACACAGCGACAGTAACCAGCAATGAGAATGCATTTAATAATTGGGATGTGAGGCAGAAGGGTTTGGGTTAAGTTGGGAAAATGCTGCAAAATATTTACTTATAGATGACAAAAAAATCTAAAAAACAAACATGCAAACAAATTTAACTAATGATGTAGACTAAAAGCTAAAGAATGCATAAAAGTTATTATATTAATGGCTAGAGTGCTGCTAACAGAACCATAACACCAAACATCTAATACATAATATACTTATGTTTGTTACATATTGAATGGAGAAAAAATAAAGCAGCACCCAGCACATGCCCCCATTAGCTAAGTAACATCATGTAGATTACTTGATTTTTGTAGCATCTAGATAGAAAATATTGATTTTTTTAAAATTTTTAAATCTTGTCTTTTGGCACCAAGGGTAGTGCTATATGTGATTACTCATTTTAAATAACAGGACTTGTTAATGCTATGCTTGGTGTTACAGCAACTGCAGCATAGAAATATGTTTCCCAGAATACATTACTTTGATTGCCAAAAGCAGCCCTCCAGCAACCGTCCGGCTGCTGTAATACCTTTGTGAGCAAGCAGTGACTGTGTGATAAAAGCTAGCATTATGTAGTATGCTGTGAGTAAGCATGTCTGCAGCATCTTATGAGATAAAGCTTTGTTGTTCTGTTATAAATTAAAAGTTAAAGACATGCACTATGTTTCTTAGAGACGTTTAATATAACCACTGCCACATATAAAACATTTAAAATATTCAGCAGTACACTTACCGTATATACTCGAGTATAAGCCTTTCAGCACTTTTTTTGTGCTGAAAAAACCCCACTCGGCTTATACTCGAGTCAAGGTCTGTATTGTGGCAATTTACATTGCCACAATACAGACCAGGACCGCCAGGCTCATTACAAGCCCGGCGGTCCTGTTGGGGGCTGACAGTGAGCTGTTACTTACCTTCCTGCAGCTCCTGTCAGTTCCCTTCTCCTCCGTGCAGCTCCCCTGTCAGCTCCGTTCTGCTTACAGTGTAAGTCTCGTGAGACCCGCAGGTGTCGCGAGACTTACACTGTAAGCAGAACGGAGCTGACAGGGGAGCTGCTCGGAGGAGAAGGGAGCTGACAGGAGCTGCAGGAAGGTAAGTAACAGCTCACTGTCAGCCCCCCCACTGAACAGCCAATGCCACTGGACCATCAGGGATTTAATATTATTAAAATAATATAATATTAAAATAATATTATTTTATTATTATATTATTATTATTTTAATATTTGCATTATTTTTTTAAAATGTTTTTTGTCCCCCCCTCCCTGCTTGTTGCCTGGTCAGGGAGGGGGGACAGTCTTTTTTTTTGTTTTTCTTTTTTTTTTAATAATGCAAATATTAAAATAATAATAATATAATAATAAAATAATATTATTAAAATAATATATTATTAAAATAATAATATAATAATAAAATAATATTATTATTATTTTAATATATTTTAATAATATTATTTTATTATATTATTATTATTTTAATATTTGCATTATTTTAATAATATTATTTTATTATTATATTATTATTGTTTTAATATCTGCATTATTTTTTTTTAAATGTTTTTTTGCCCCCCCCCTCCCTGACCAAGCAACAAGCAGGGAGGGGGGACAAAAAAACATTTAAAAAAAAAATAATGCAAATATTAAAATAATAATAATATTAAAATAATATAATATTAAAATAATAATAATATAATAATAAAATAATATTATTAAAATAATATAATAATATTATTAAAATAATATAATATTAAAATAAAACAATTTAAATAAAAATGCCCTCCCCTCACCCAGTTTACACACACTGCACAAACACACACACTGCATTATATACACACTGCATTCATTATGTACACACACAACACACAAACACACACACTGCATTCATTATATATACACACACTCTGCATTCATTATATACACACACAAACACACACTCTGCATTCATTATATACACACACAACACACAAACACACACTCTGCATTCATTATATACACACACAACCACACACTGCATTCATTATATACACACATAAACACACACTCTGCATTCATTCTATACACACAATGTAAATAAATATTCAATTAATGTAATTTTATTGTGATCTAATTTTATTTAGAAATTTACCAGTAGCTGCTGCATTTCCCACCCTAGGCTTATACTCGAGTCAATAAGTTTTCTCAGTTTTTTGTGGTAAAATTAGGGGCCTCGGCTTATATTCGGGTCAGCTTATACTCGAGTATATACGGTATATCATCCCCAGGAATTTGTCAATAATATTCAGGCATTTGGGATGACTACAAATGTTGCCACTTGAAGGGCTCATTTTGAGTGCAGCAAATTAAAGGGACACTATAGTCACCACAGCATCTACAGCTTAATGTAGTTGTTCTGGTGAGT
>OW240919.1:67194741-67248285 GCA_933207985.1 Pelobates cultripes
ACAAAGTGAATTACTTGGCTACCAAATTGTATCTATTTCCCTTCATTCTATCACAGCTGCATTCACTCTTAGGATCTCCTTCTGGGATCTTTTGAAATGTAATCATTCTAAGTTAAGGTTAAGCCTTAGGGTGGAATTGGTACCACCAATGCTGACCAACTAGTAATATCTACTGGATAATAAGAGTTTCCTAGTAATTTTTGAATATATATAGTTTTACTTTTAGAATGCAATTATATTTTCAACATAAATACCACTGAGAAGCATAGCATTGCCCTTCAGCAAACATTTCATTGTGAAATTATTTTAATAACTGCAGTATCCACATACCAATTTAAGAATAAATATTCTTACTAGGTTTTTAGGTTTATTAACCACAAAAATAATTGTCCAGAATGCACAAAAACATAAGGGGGAAAAAAATATCATGCATTAACAGAAATGTCTGTGTCTAAAAGTATCTAAACCAGTAGTAGCTAACCTTGGCACAGCAGATGTTTCTGAACTCATACCCCCCAACTGTTCTGCATTACACCATAGAGTCATAATTTGGAATAAAATCAGACCCTCCATCCTGGGAAGCTGTACATCAGTGTAAAGTCCCCAAAACAGGCATCACCAGAGCATTATTTAATGCACTGGAACTGTGCAAGGACAAGGTTGGCATGCCTTCTTTCCAGCAGCCACATATCAACAGTGATGTACATTGCTTTACCTGAATGTTCCCTCTGTCCCAGTTTCATAGTTTCCAATACTATGAGATACGAGAATTGTATTTACTTCAGGCCAATTTAGCATTAAAGGATAAAGAATTTTTAAAAATTATTATTATTATATTATTATTATATTCTAGTATAACTTAAATAGTAATTTTGACACCATAACCACTGCATTATGCTGTAGTGGACATTGTGCCAGGAGTTTCCTGGAGTACTCCCAACAGCAAGGAGTTAAAACATTTTCTAGTTGTTTGACATTTAACTGGGTATGTCAATATAATTGGTCCTTCAGCACTTTTATGTTATTGCTAAAGAGGAAGGCCCCATTCCACCAACAATATCAATTTTTGACATAATTTATTAACTGACTCTGTCGTCTAACACACTCAGCCATTAAATCAAATTCTGATCAAAACAAAATTGATAGTGATATCTCAGAAGACCACAAAGACAACTGATCCCTGGGCAAACATGTACGTATTGAACTGTTTAAAGTCTTTGACTCTTTGAAATGCAATGACTTCTGGTACCAAAGCATTTCCTTTTTAGGTTTTTTAAATGCAATATCATGCGTCCTGTACAAATGTGCAAAGTTGTGCATCAATAAGACTAGGTAACAAAACACACCAGAGTGAAAAAAACCTTAAAAAAAAAAAAAAGTAGGCCTGTCTTTAGTAAATCAGACATATACATCCAGCACATGTACTAGAAATGCAAGATTTACCCATTACTTAAATACATTTTAATAATTCCAAGTTTGTTTCTGGGTTCTAGGGCTGGAGTGACAAAATAATTGAAGGGGTGAGGAAATATAATGAAAAGAATGGGTAAAAAAAGTGATAAAATGGTTAGATTAATGGTAACTCCTACGGCTAGCAAGTCTATTTACATACATTAGAGATTGACAGATCTTTAGAGCATGTGGTAATTGGCATTCTAGAGCCACTGGAATTTTCTATTTTCTTCTCTCGTTCTTGAGCAAAAATTAATATTTTGCTTGACTCAACATAAGGTGGTGCAGTTCTTGCTCCTTTACCAAATGGTGAGTACTGACAGAGAATTCTTATAGCTTTTATCAGACTGGTAGCAGGATGCAAAGCTATGTATCTCTTGAAAGCGTTTGATGGATTTGCAAAAGGGAGAAGTTTGGCGGAAAGCCCTGTATAAAGCAAGGGTTTAATTGGATTTGGAAGGCAATGAAATTAAAATATTTCCCAGTGTTGTCAGAAGCTCTTTATCTCCGTTGGTTGAACATTCAAGGTGGTGAGTGGGAAGGACTGACACAGATCCTGTTAACAAAATACTCAAGACTCCTCCGCAAAAACTGAAAATATAACCCTTTGATCAAAAGTAACTGCATTGACTTTGTAAAGAGAGGATTGCAAGAGAACAATGTGTTCTGTAGAATTTAAACAGCTAGCTGATGCTTCTAAACTGCCATCAGTGTTCATTATTTTTCTTATAGCATGTGAACATGTGTGTAATGCTTACTGAAATATAGACCAAAGCAAATCTTGTGGATCAACTATCATCATATAATAAATAAGTCAATTCTTATTTTTACCCCCATTATTATTTTAGAGGTATATTTGTTTTTTGTCTGCAGAGTCTAAAATGAACCCCTTCTTCCTCCAAACCACTACCACATATGCTAATCCATTTGAATCCCATCCACATTGCTTATTTTACTTTATCTGATCTCCCCCTAATCACTTAATTTTTACGTGTGTGTGTGTGTATGTGTGTGTATGTGTGTGTATATATATATATATATATAATACCCCTCACATGTTTGTAAATATTTTATTATATCTTTTCATGTGACAACACTGAAGAAATGACACTCTGCTACAATGTAAAGTAGTAAGTGTACAGCCTGTATAACAGTGTAAATTTGCTGTCCCCTCAAAATAACTCAACACACAGCCATTAATGTCTAGACTGTTGGCAACAAAAGTGAGTACACCCCTAAGTGGTAACAAAGAAGATATAGGTGGCACTTAGGAATATATAAGTGTGGTGCTGCTAAATCACCCAAGTATATTGTCACCTAAAGGAGCACTATAGGGTCAGGAACACAAACATGTATTCCTGACCCTATAGGGTTAACACCACCATCTAGCCTCCCTGCCCCCTTCATGCCTCCCTAAATATAGTAAAATCTTAATTGTATGCAAGTCTGCAGCTGCTTACTTTGTCCCTGTTTCCTTGAGACCCGCCCACTGCTTGCTGACATCAACAGAAGTGATAGTGTGATCCAATCACAATGCTTCCCCATTTGATTGGCTGAGACTGACAAAGAGGCAAATCAGGGGCAGAGTCAGCACAATTCAAACACAGCCCTGGCCAATCAGCATCTCCGCATAGAGATGAATTGAATAATTGAATCTCTATGAGGAAAGTTCAGTGTCTGCATGCAGAGGGAGGAGATACTGAATGTTTGGATGCATTTTAGGCAGCCATGACCCAGGAAGGATCTCTAACAGCCATCTAAAGGAGTGGCCAGTGAAGTTATCACTAGGCTGTAATGTAAACACTGCATTTTCTCTGAAAAGACAGTGTTTACAGCAAAAAGCCTGAAGGTAATGATTCTACTCACCAGAACAAATTTAATAAGCTGTAGTTGTTCTGGTGACTATAGTGTCCCTTTAATATACTTAAAAAAAGGATACAGTATAGAACTTAGAAGGTGATAGTGCACACAATAAAGGAGTTTTTACCTTATATGTACATTACACTTGATAGAAATGATGTGAATAATTCCTATGCAAAGATAAAAATAAAACACAACATAGTGTAATCTGTATTTTGTGAAAGAGGTTAAAACTCAAAATACTCACTATTTTCTGAGCCCAGTAAAGTTGGCTCTGAACTTATAGAGCATACATGTCTTTTATTGTGGCCAGCCTAAGGCACACCTGTACAATAATCATGCTGTTTAATCAGCATCTTGATATGCCACACATGTGAGGTGAATGGATTATCTCAGCAATGGAGAAGTGCTCACTATCACAGATTTAGACAGATTTGTAAACAATATTGGAGAAAAATAGGCGTTTTGTGTTCATAGAAGAAGTCTTAGATCTTTGAGTTCAGCTCATGAAAAATGGGGGCAAAAACAAGTGTTGAGTTTATAATTTTGTTTAGTGTATGTGTGTATATGTATATGTGTGTGTATGTATGTATATATATATATATATATATATATATATATATATATAAAGATATATATTGTGTATATATATATATATATATATATATATATATACATACATAAAAGTATCATACGTGACTTCTATTGAAACCATGATGTAGAGGATATATAAAATTCATATATTATTACCTTACATCACATTTTGCCCCATCTGTTCCTCTCTAAAGGTTGAGTTGGAAATTGTAGCTACATTAACTCGTTCCCAATATATCAGCATTACCTTCTCCTATCACTTTCATTTCTATGTTCCTTTGTTTAGCAGGCTTTCTGGGGTGGGCATCATTTTGTCCTTGGTCCAGCCAATACAGAATTTTGTCCCAGCCCTGCCCTTGTCATTTTCTGTTTACACTCTCCTTTTCAGAACCCTGTAATGGTTTCCTTAGTCTATTCCATTACACATATTTCAATATGCTTATTGCCTACACCATGCAAGCTTTGGGAACATGCTTGGATATTATTTGTGATTGCATGGCTTTGCAGGTCAAACACATACTGGGAAGTGAAGACTCTCTTAATTTTGGAGTGGGGTTGGGATTTGGTGCTTAGACAGGTTCTTGAGAAGTATGTATTCAAGCAGAAAAACTGCATCAGTTATTTTATTTTTTGGTTGTTTATGGCTTATGTTCGTCCCAGATGAAGTCTCCTGGTATAGTAAGCAAGTGAAGAGTCCAGAAGTATATCATTGGATGGAGGTTTAATCCACTATGTAGGTGCCGTAGGATACTTGAAGTCATTACTTATATAGACAAAGCTTGTTCCTCTGATTCTACCGTAAGGCACTATTAAATACATTTAGGACTTCTACCTCTCATGCTAGTTAAATTTAGTTATTTACTACTATAAAGTTTTTGTAGTAATTTGTTTGGGTCATAAAGAATGTTTTCATTATGTGTTTCTTTTTGTTAATGTACTTTTTGTGATGATATTTTTAAGTAGGTTGGGTTTTTGCTCAAGATCATAATGCTATTTAGATCTTTTATTTTTATTCAAAAATCAATTCAGTTTAATTTCAGTTTTCTGCTCTATTTCCCTGAACCTAACCTGATGTGTGAAGACTACCTGTAGTTTGTTTAGTATAAATCTGATCAGGATGATTTGTCTGAAATTATGCCGGTATTATGGAGTGAGAATCATCCATATTTCGATGTTACTGTATGATATTTTCTTTTGTGCCAACAATAGAATCTGTACAGAAATACTTGCATTTGCTGTTGTCTCTTGAAGAGTAGGTCAAGTGGAAATTAAAGACCTTAATGAACAATAATTAGATCATTAAAATACTCCCAAGTAATAATTCACCATATTAACATTTTGTAATTTCAGTTTTTCTTTTTTCTGTAGTCATTAACTGACATAAACCAATTATGACTGCTTCTTAAAGGAAGTATCATTTTTTAAATATGTAGTGCTTTAAATGTGTAAATCTGTAACATAAAAATGAGCAAAGTTGCCTTTAGGCCAGATTAAATTGGGGCAGTCATATTCCGTATGCAGAGTTATAGTTATGCACATGCAGAAGACACTATGAGCTGGGACTTTGTACTCTCTTTTAAGCTTGTAATATGTGCTGTTTTTTGCTTATCAGAAGTAAATTTATTTTGGATTTTTATTGTCTAGCAAGTTCATCTGTTCCTTCACTTTAGATCTATCCTTAAGAAACAAATTGAGGTGCAGGGCAGGGCAGATTAAGGGCCTGGTCAGTTCAATTTGATCCCTGTTATTAAATCACTGATATCCTAATGTCAATAGATGTCCATTTTATTCCAGGATAGTTATCATGTAAGACTGAATTACTCAAATAGTGATGACAATTAGTCTTATTTACATGTCTCCTTCACTACGCAGTCAACATACTGTGTCATGCATGTCTGGAATTATATTTATGAGACTCATAGACAAACCCTTTAGCCATCTTCATGTTCCTCATTAACAAAAAAATTTGAAAAAAATAAACACAAATAATACAAATATTTACTGAGAACAGATAAAATAAGTAAGGCCATGTTTTCAGTGATTGGGATGCTGCATTAGCCAGTTAGCTTAAAATAAAACAATGGGTAATGCAGCCTGTAAGTTGATGCATGATTTTCAGTTCTCCAGACCGGTGAATGAGAGTTTGGAGGTCTATTTTCAGTATGGAAGTTTATGTGTACAAGTTATCCCTCTGGTGGCCAATCAAAAAAACAAACAAACATGTGGTACAGAATGCCATAGCAGATTGCAACATTCCACAACATACTGTGTCCTAGACTCATTGCTATAATCCATGTTGTTAAGTGCAGCCTTGACTAAATTACTTCTGTGTTTTCTGCACTCTAATAAACGCCTACAGATATTAATCACAACTTTCAAAGCTAGGAAAATCTTTCCGTCAGGTGATGTTAGAGCATGTCTTATCTAATTTCCTTCAAGGAGTGCGACTACTAAAGGAGTTTATTACTTATTTCCCTTTGCTTCCTGTTTTAGCTCTGAACAGCTGGGTAATTGTCCTCACGGTTTGTACTAGGCCAATGACATGGTAATCAGATGCACCAACACCTAGCTTTCTTTTCTTGTTTGGTAAATGAAGGAAGACCATAGTGAACATAGATATTTATCATTTCAGTGAAATAGGAATAAACCACGAATTTAAAGGTGGTTAAAACATTTAACGATAATTAATTGCTTTTAAAAATATGTAATCTTTGTTTTTAATAAATAGAAACCAGTAATCGTCAAATATAGCTGTTTTGTTCAAAATTGTGATCTATAGTATCACAAGCTCTCAGGCTTAATTCCATCAAGATCAAGTCAACCTATTAGTAATATGAGTGCTATTGTTATTATGTTAGGTTAGGTTATTTTAACACTAAACACCAATGTGTTCTTGAAAACTAGTAAAACCTAAATTTCCTACTTAAATATTTTGATACAAAATATTTTTTTATAAGATAGCAATAGTTGGTTACATTTCTGGTCACATTCTCTGGCAAGGTAAATGATGTTCACCCATTCCCTTGTCATGGACCTTGCAGTCATAACCACACCATTTTTCATGGGAGTGTTCCCTTCTTTCATCTATTCCATGAGAAACATACCCACCAGGATTGAGGTCTATGTCATTCCTTGTAAGAATGTGAGTTGCTCGGAGGAGTGTCATTTGACGCACCAGTGCTTACGTGCAGGATGATAAGAGATATTGTAACTGAACGGCACACAATATAATAGACATTTAGGTGTGTGCATGTACAGAGCTTTGGGAAATACTCTCACATGGCAGAACACACAGTCTCTCGTGGAAACAAGCCTCAAGCATGTTCAGTGACATGAACATGCATCTGAAATGACAGGACATGGATCCTTCATTAAGACTTCCTCACCAGTTCTAGGAAGCTTGGAAGGAATTATGTATACTACCGTAATTAACGGGACACTATAGGCGCCAAAATAGCTTTCATTTAAGCAGTTTTGGTGTATGGGTCATGTTCCTGCAGTCTCACTGCTTAATTCTCTGCAATTTACAAGTGTCTGTGTCTAACACTGCCTACATGAATAAAAAAAATTTTAATTTTCAATTGGATGTTACCTTCCTTTAGAAGTGTTTATCTCCTGCTCTGTAAATTAAACTTTATTCACACACAGAAGACTCCTGCAGGATCTAGAAGGCTACTTACAGATCAGAAGATTAGAAATTTTAAATTAAACAGAATTTGCAATAAAGGAAGTTTAAACATTAGATCTCTCTTTACAGGAAGTGCTTAGGGAGGCAGTGCAAGCCACATGCAGACAGGTGTGGCTACAGCTGTATAAAAAAGGGATTCAATGCCTAAATGGAACTGAGCGGTTAGACTACAGGGGCATGATCTATACACCAAAACTACTTAATTAAGCTAAAGTTGATTTTGTGCATATGGCGTTACTTAATGGAAACATTATGTAATTTATTGTGTCTATTTTTTTAATAAGAATTTTATAGCCCATTTAATAGCTAGCCTATGGACATGGCATCACAGTAGAGATCATACAACTAAGCAAACAATTATGCATTGAAAGACAAAGCAAACCAGAGTGTTGGCTTTATGTTTGCATGCTGCCTGAGTAGAATCCTATTTCCATATTGTAAACATATATTTTATGTTATATGTCATTTGAAAATATATCTTGGCAAAATCTGTAATTCATAATACAAAAATGTACAACATTAAAATTTAAAATTAACTTAATCTAAGGATGAAACAATTTCTTTAGCAGTCCAATTGTACATATAGGATAAGGCAATCCATCATTCAAAATAAATAGTGTGTCTTGATAATATTTTAATTCCACATATGCCAGGTCCAGTTAGACATTCTCTTTATCACAGATGATTGCCTTTCTAATTCAAGTTCAAATGTGCTAATCCTTGTGAATAATTTAATACATAAATTAATGCTTGATTAGATCACCCTGTGTACTGCTATGTTACATAGTTCTGAGTCCCATCCATAAAGACAGCAAGTCTTTACACCAAATTTGGAACAGAGGGTTTAATAGCATTGTCTCTGCTGTGATCATAAAAAATAGAACAATTAACAAAAAAAATTTCAATTATTTTTTTCTTTACCCGCTACGTGTTATGTTCAAGCTACATTACAAATACACACACAGTGTGCTACTGTAACTTTATTAAACTTGTAAATATACATAAAATAAACTAATCTTCCATTTACTTGTATTGCTAAGATATTGGATGGGGTTTACCACTCCACAGGCTGTGACAGCCTGCCTTGTTTAGGTTGGTTGAAAAGGTAGGAAAAATATTCAATAATATAATTTTTCAACTGTAGGGCAATAGCTTTTTGATCCAAAGATAAATCTGACTGCCTGGGGTCAAGAAGGAATTTTTTTTTCCTAGTCTGTTGCAAAATTTCAAGTGCTTTAAAAGTTTTTTGTTTTGTTTTTTGCCTTCTTTTGGATCAAAAGCAAAAAATAGATGTGAGGAAGGCTGAACTTCATGGATGCATGTGTCTTTTCAGCCTATGCAACTATGAAAACGGAAGCATACGTAGCACATTTAAAACCTAAATGTACACGGTGAGCAAGCACTGAGACAAATGCTAAAATAGTATTAGGACATGATCACTAAAAGGTGTGCACACTACACCACTTCCAATTAAGGTATCTGCAGATTACCTGCCAACAGAGAAAAATAGAACATGCAAATTGAGCTCATCAAACTGGGGCAAAAAAAAGCAGCAGACAAAGTAGTGTTCTATCCTGAGGAAGTTAGGCATCAACCTAAACCAAAAGTCCAAAAAAGATTAGGGTTAAGGATGTACTAGCTTTATCTAGCGCAGTGTTTCACAACTTAGTCCAGGTTTCACCAGTAGCCTCATTGGAACATAATGCCAATATGCCTAATTTCTGGACTGATGGTGTGCCTTGAAGACTGTGTTGAAAACTATTGCTCTAGTGCACGCCGAGCCCTCTGTGGGCCATGCAGCCATAGGTCTCCAGTTCGCTACTCAGGGCTGGCACACATAATGGGGGCGCCGGTCAGCAGCCTTAGGTGCCCCCCCCCCAGGCAGCAATGCAGAGTAGGCAGCTGCCTGCCCAAAACGGCAGGCACCTACTCTGCTTTCATATCGTTGGTGGGTGAGTGGGATCACTGACTTACGTGCTGTTCCAACACTGCGAGGGGAGAGAAGAGGAGAATTAGTTTGGGCAACTGTATGAGTTGTTTTTTCTAAACTTAAACCTCAGTATTCAGGTTTAATTGCTGTGTTGGCACTTTGAGGGAAAAAAAGTTGGCATGCATTGCGGTTTGGGCACTCTGGCTCAAAAAGGTTCGCCATCACTGCTCTAGTGTGTAGCTGAAATAACAAGCAACACATCCAGCTGACACAAGTCTGCAATACCCATACATACATGCAATGATGCAATGCTATGCCATGCCACATGCAAGAAATAAGACAGTGGGACTAACCTAGTATGTCTGAGTCTAGGAAGAAATCTTGACACTCCACAGCCATCCTGAGATGTTTCATCTGGAGAAACCCAGAGGATCATGGTTAAAAGTAAAAGGGTCCTAGGTAGAGAAACTATTTTATAGTTTATTGTAATACTTGAATTATGAAATAGTCTTTTACTGTTTAAATCAAGAGAAATCCTTAAGGATTATTGAACTGTATGCCTGTTTGTTATTGTTTTTCATTTTACTGTTTATTTTTCACTTTTTAAATTTTTTTTTTAGAAAGCATGAAAATTATCACAGCTGAAAACCTAGCTTATATTGGTTTTAACCTTGTAAAAGGTTGTTCATAAGAAACAAGACAACATAATTCACTTGAAATGCTGCTTGAATATTTTGTTGTTTAAATTATGTACACAAAACAAACGTAATTTGGATGATTTGCATTCTTAAAATAAAAGGTTAAAATCACTTTCAAAAGTCATCTGTCAAACCCTAGTACTGATAGATTATTTATCTTATACAAAATTATGGCTGAATTAATCAAATGGGATGTCTGAAAGATTTAAAATAATTAAAAAAACAAAAAACAATTGCTCTAATCTGCACCCTGTGCAAGGACAAGAAGTGTCTGCTGCTCATGGTCCTCATATTGTTTGCAATGGAGAAAGGACATGGGTAAAACATAGAAACATAGAATGTGACGGCAGATAAGAACCATTCGGCCCATCTAGTCTGCCCAATTTCCTAAATACTTTCATTAGTCCCTGGCCTTATCTTATAGTTAGGATAGCCTTATGCCTATCCCACGCATGCTTAAACTCCTTTACTGTGTTAACCTCTACCACTTCAGCTGGAAGGCTATTCCATGCATCCACTACCCTCTCAGTAAAGTAATACTTCCTGATATTATTTTTAAACCTTTGTCCCTCTAATTTAAGACTATGTCCTCTTGTTGTGGTAGTTTTTCTTCTTTTAAATATAGTCTCCTCCTTTACTGTGTTGATTCCCTTTATATATTTAAATGTTTCTATCATATCCCCCCTGTCTCGTCTTTCCTCCAAGCTATACATGTTAAGATCCTTTAACCTTTCCTGGTAAGTTTTATCCCGCAATCCATGAACCAGTTTAGTAGCCCTTCTCTGAACCCTCTCTAAGGTATCAATATCCTTCTGAAGATACGGTCTCCAGTACTGTGTACAATACTCCAAGTGAGGTCTCACCAGTGTTCTGTACAATGGCATGAGCACTTCCCTCTTTCTACTGCTAATACCTCTCCCTATACAACCAAGCATTCTGCTAGCATTTCCTGCTGCTCTGTTACATTGTCTGCCTACCTTTAAGTCATCAGAAATAATCACCCCTAAATCCCTTTCCTCATATGTTGAGGTTAGGACTCTATCAAATATTCTGTACTCTGTCCCTTGGTTTTTACATCCACGATGCATTATCTTGCACTTATCCACATTAAATGTCAGTTGCCACAATTCTGACCATTTTTCTAGTTTACCTAAATCGTTTGCCATTTGGCTTATCCCTCCTGGAACATCAACCCTGTTACATATCTTAGTATCATCAGCAAAAAATACATACCTTACCATCAAGACCTTCTGCAATATCACTAATAAAAATATTAAAGAGAATGGGTCCAAGTACAGATCCCTGAGGTACCCCACTGGTGACAAGTCCAAGCTTCGAATATATTCCATTAACTACAACCCTCTGTTGCCTGTCACTCAGCCACTGCCTTACCCATTCAACAATATTGGAATCCAAACTTAAAGATTGCAGTTTATTGATAAGCCTTCTATGTGCAACAGTGTCAAAAGCCTTACTGAAATCTAGGTAAGCAATGTCTACTGCACCACCCTGATCTATAATTTTAGTTACCCAATCAAAAAAATCAATAAGATTAGTTTGGCATGATCTCGCTGAAGTAAACCCATGTTGTCTCTGATCTTGAAATCCATCTCTGTAGGCATGCCAGTCTGCTTGATGCATCTCAATTCACAGGTTAGGGCAGTGCAATTACATATCTCCTAACTGTGACCCTCTGCATTTCACTGTGAAATGCCTATCTTGATACCATGGTTGGTCATCCCTAATTTTTTGCTGTAAAGTTTCATTATTGGGGAGGGAAGTGAAACATGTTGAATTTCAGAGTTTAAGATTACTATTGCTTCTATTACAAATGCAGTGAGGTTTTATTTTTGTATTTTATTGTAGACGTGCATTTGTTGCACTCCGTTGCACTCTAACTTAAACAAATCGATTTTTCCAGCTTTCAATACATTTTTTTAACTGAAGAGTTCAGCAAATACATCTATAATATTGCATCTGCTGCAGAATTCCTTGTGTAACAGAGTACAGTATAGGTTACCATTGCTGATTTAAGACCATGCAGAAACAACAAATAGATCTGTAATATAGATCTACATATTACTGGCTGGTTTTCTTACCCTGGCTTTTTGATGGTGGACATGGATGCGTGTGTATGATGGTGTATGTGTATGATGGTGGACATTGAAGGAGAAGAAAAAGATAAGGGGAAACAAATTTTAATGTATTTTGTTTGTATGGAATTGTCCAGTTAGATAGGCAAAGGTTAAATAATGTGTCCTAATTATTGTAGCAGAAAAGAGAAAATTAAAAAGAATGAGGCAATAGGGGCTCAGTAATAACAGAGCACTATGGGCAGCATAACAAGGCAAAAGGGGCTCAGTAATAACAGAGCACAATGGGCAGCATAACAAGTTCATCAATAAAGTTGTTATGGTGCTTGGAGGTCCTGGGCACCATTTTACCATAAGGGATTAAACTGGTTGCTAATAGTTTAATCCCAAAGTGGCCCAGATAGTGCCTATCCTTCAGTTCCCTGTCTCTCCTCCCCCAGCCCTGTCTTAAGTTTGGAAGCTTTAGCTGATGCTCTCAGCCTTTCACTAAAATATTGAGATATATGCATCAGAAATGTACTTTCTGGCAATGCCTGGACCACTATAGGGTTAAACTGTTTGTAAATGGTATAACCCCCTTAAGATACCTGTCACTGGACCTCCAGGTACCACAACAACTCGAGTGAGGGTGATTCTTCTGCATTTCTTCTGCATTATATCATAGTACAGTACTCGGTAGGAAAATAAACTTGTACTTTTACTAATTAATCAAATTTCTCAGGAATTCTAAAGAATTATAAGCCAAAATAGTTAAACTGGAAAAATAGTTGTAATGGAGAAACTTTCCACATTATTTCCTAGTGAGATCTTGCCATCAGGAGATACTTGCTTTTACAAAACAGCACATACTAGGGGCCAAGATGTCGGGTGTGCACACACGTTACTATAAACCCTGCTATATCCACTTCACTTGCATAATAAAACTAAAACCAATTATTGTCTAGAACAGATAATATGATACTTAGTACATCGTTTAGTGAAACAAAATGACAGTGATCACCATCTTCTGTCTTGTATCACAATGTCCCTATTTGCAGTCTACTTTTAAAGTGATTTCTTTTCAGTGTAAATAATGATTATTAAATTGTTTTGCACAATCAATTCCCAAAGCTACCTTGTTTAAAGAAAATTACAACTGCTAACGTGTGATTTGGGGCTATGCACATGCTTTATTGTTAAAACATGTATAATGTATGAAATTGTGATATAAAACACAATATAACCACAGTGTACTAAAAATATTGCACGTTCACATTTAAAGGGACACTATAGTCACCAAAACAACTACAGCTTATTGTATTTGTTCTGGTGAGTAGAATCACTCCCTTCAGGCTTTTTGTTGTAAACACTGCCTTTTCGGAGAGGAGGTCTTTGGGGAGAGATGGTGGTTTTAACACTATAGGGTAAGGAATACATGTTTTGTGTTCCTGACCCTATAGTGTTCCTTTAACAACTATCCCTTTACACCGTGTGATGAGTCAAAGTAATGCGTCTCCATTCGTTTGTGAATTAATTCTTGAGATTATTAAAAATCTAGAGATGACCGCTTTTCAGCTTCCAAATTATGCTTGACAGATATATGAGGACTTTTATTTCAGATATCATTGATAGTTCACAGTACAATGATAGTTTAGGATAATTCAGAGAAATTTGCAGGGTTATTCACTAAAGTAATAATTCAAAGTACATTTCAAATCTAAGGCCACAATAGTTGATATGGAAGCATATCTGAATTATTCCAGTTCAGCTATTTTGACCTTAAAATGGAGCTGTCACCATCTTGGGACTTTAAATCATTGGCAAAGACCACCGACCGTGACATTGCTGCTGGGGGGGGTCTGGTGCCCGGGGGAGGCAGACAAAGGTGAGTTCTACTTACCTGAGTTCTACTTACCTGACCAGCCCCTTGCGGGTGCCAACATCCTCGTCCCAGTGCCAACATCCTCTTCTACTCCTAGCATGCACAAGAGTACAGCAGAGCGTTCGATTTAGGATACCGCGAGACTGCAAGAGCCTACATAGATTGAGACAGTTCCCTGACGGCAGTAGTTCTGTGTCAAGACTTGTCTGGCAGCAGAAAAATACTGAGACAAGGTAGTCCCTACTTAGAGGTGGAGGGTGCATAACTGGTAGTTATAGGAGTACGAGGGTGTGGAATATTCTATATTTGGAAACATTTCTTACATACATTTCAAACTTAGACATTATTGTTATTGAGTGACATAAACAGATGATAAGTGTTGCAAGTTTTTCTATTTCTGACTGATTTATTAACTAAAGTGTGAATTCAAAGTAAAATTTAATCTCAAAATAGCTGGACTGAAAACATTTTCTAAGTCAACTATACTTCCAGTTCAGCTACTTTTCCCTTGAATTTGATGTTGAAGTTTCACTTTAGTGAATAACCCTGTGAGTGTCCATGGGACATTGGGATGCCCTAATAAGGTTATTAGAACTAGATTATGAAGATTATTGAATCAAAGCTTTGACTTTGTAATGACAATGTATTCTAGCACAACCACATTTGTGATGGATATATATATATATATATATATATATATATATATATTGTATTATGTATGTAAGAGAGACACTGAGAAAAAGAGTCACAGAATATGGATAGGAGGGTGTGTCCATTTAACACTTGAAGTGTCCAGGGAATACCATCAGTTTTTATAAGAAAAGCTAGGATAGTCTTATTATGTTATATTTTTGTGGAAACAGAACAACATTGTATATGATACAATGTGGGCCTATTTTAGCAGAAGGAAGAATATATGTACACATGTAAATGAATAGCAAACAATTAATATTTGCAAGGCAGATGCTCTGGGCAATTGCTGCTTCTTGAGTTCAGCTCCACTGAGCTAAACAACCAGGAACTAACTGGACCTGGTATCTGATTGACAGCTAAATAGGTGTAACAGGGTTAATTTGCAAAAGTGCAAATTTCTATTGAACTCGACATTTTTGTAAAATAAAAAGTGAGGACACACTCTTCCCACATGAAGCACTTCAACAAGCTGAATGCTTTAGGAGTCTGGAGGTACCTTTAAACGACAATTCTTGCCTTAAAACTATTTATTAATATAATTATTATTTTGTCAAGTTTCAAAATTAAGTAGATTTTTCTTTTTAAATAACTTTATATAAAGAGTAAGAAAACAAATCCCTACTTTTTAGTATTTACCTTTAGTAGACAGGATCCTTCATCCATTCATATGTACGGACCTTGGGACAGACAGTGTTTGAAAACCGACAGTCTCTATGGTCTTCCTTGCATCTGTACAGGGAGTGGAGCAGAGAAGATCATAGAAACTGTCAGTATGTAAAAACCTAAATATATATTTCCTTACAAAACTTGATGAAAGGATTATTATAATATATATTATATAGTATGTTATATAATATTGGATGTCTGTTTAAAACAAACTTCTGTAAAATAATGAGTAATCTGAAAATTGTGTGATCTGGTTTGATACTTAGCAAGATAAAAACGAGTTATGTAACAGGAAAAGAATAGCAGATGACATGTGAATCTCAGAAATGCATTCTTTCTGAAATGTCTGCTTCTGATTTTTTATTTTTAAGTTATAACACGGTACCTAAAGCAATTTATTTTCTATCTAGAACACAGAACTGCAGATGTATAAAAATAATTTCAAAAACAGCATCTGTTTTCTTATCACATTAACTAACTGCAACTATATACTGAATAATTATGTTGATTGTTGATTTCAAGCAGAATTAAAAAGTAATAATCCCCCCACCTCCACATCTAATCATGTCAGTGTTTGCATTTTGTTCTCATATTAAAAAAAAATCTTCGCTTCTGCTTGCATTTTTGAATTTGTGTTGCTTCCCTTGTAGATGAAATTTATGGGTTGTAAATACAGAAGTAATCCATTCAATTAAATATGACAGAAATATAGTGACAGGTCATCAAAAATGGAAATGGAATTGCTTGTATTTGTTTTGTTTCTCTACATTCTTTATGTAACCTTTCTCCCAACTCTATTCATAGAAAGGATAGTTTTTGATTTATATTACAAGAAAGCAATGAATAGCAATGTCTAAAAATTACATTCCTACTAAAAGGAACACTATTGGTGCACAGACAACTTCATCTCAGAGAGATCATCTGATTGGCGCAGTGTTGCGTTTTGCTGCTCATCCAGAGTAGCCTCCCAGTGCTTTTTTCTATGGGAAAGCAGTGGATGGGCTGAGATCATCAAGCTCAATGATCTCAGCCAAAGAGGCGAAGCTTCCCTCAGGAGGCCGGTGCAGCAAGGGATAAAAGTAAGTAAAATACATCTAGGACACTAAAGAGTTAGGAATACATATTTGTATTTCCAACGCTGTAGTGTTCCTTTAACATTTGCTTCCAATGCATTGCTGCTTTAAACCTAGTGGAGAAACAAATTTGTCAATGAAGACTGAATACCAGTCATGCACCTTTCTGGTCCAAGCCAATATAATGAGCACAAACCAATGAAAAGGTTATCAGTGACACATATTCCCACATAAACATGATATTCTGTTATTTTGAATATATTTCCATGAGATTAAATAAACCAACATACCTGCTAGCCAAGTACCAACCACTCAGGGTTTACAGAATGGTCCTGATTTTGACCTCACTATTCTTGTTTCACTTTTAATTATTTGCATCTCCAAGTGAGTATAATAGCTCTAAACACAGAAGATCCTTTGATCTGTTTAATGATAATGCACATATCAGTGCAATGCATGTTGATGCTTCTCCTACAAACCTGAGATTGTATTTTTAGATTTGAGGAAAACCGAATAAGGATATAGGGTTAATCCAATGAAAAATAATGTTTTAATAAAATAATATAGAAATATATAAACTTTATAGGCATCTAATCCAAAATGGTAAATTGTATATTTGTTGAACCTTAGCTCTGCAAGTAAGCAAACATTTAAAATTGAACAGGGATGTGAGACATGGTAGAGATGATTGAATTATTTCAGTTTATTTCAATTCCAATATGTCTTCTTCTGTGTAAATGTATCTGTAAATCTATACCATTCGCATTCTTACAGCTTGTCATCCGAGGTTAGATAAAACAACTGTGTCTCACCAGATATGTCTTTGCATGTACAGCTTTGTGACTTGTGCACTGGAGCACCACAATGTGATAGATATCATTATATTTAGGATTGCTTTTATGGGATTTAAGAAAATATTGTGTTATTTCGTCCATGACATGGTCATGTTTGAGCTAATAGTTTAAATGCCGTGGTGTGAATGCAGCAACAACAACAACAAATAGATTAGCTTGAAAGTACACAGTAAATCTGGCATACTCTGAGTTGTTTTAGATTAATTGGCATTTTGAAAAACTGGCAGTCAAACAGTCCATATAAAAGTTTTTTCCAAGTCAGTTATTTTTTCATATTCGTTGAAAATTCCCAATTCACTTGTCATTTCTCCATAATTCTCAGCTTCATGAGTAAGCCTCTTAGACGATTATGTTTGAAAGAAATATATAGAATAGTAAAGCATTCGAAGCACAAATGTTATTTTGTTCTAAAATTTAATTATTCCCCTATGCTTATCCTCAATAAGATCTGGCGTATCTTGATCTGTTGTGTCTTGGAGCTGTGCAGTTAGGTATTACTGCAGTTGACATTCCCTACAAAGTCATCCAATTTTTTCATGGGCTAGTGCACAAACTACCAGAATACCCAGCTTATTCACACGCCACCTGAGAATGTTCCCATGCCATTAATACAAATACAGCTTTTGCTAATTGACACAACCTGTTCCCTCAAATCTCACTTCCCCCAGTCCTTTCTCTTTTGATATAGTGTGTGTGTGTATATATATATATATATATATATATATATATATACATACCAACAGAGTTGTGGTGGGGAACAAAGTGTGGTTGTTCCCCACCACAACTCTGTTGGTATGTACTTTACAAGTAACGTTATATACAGCAGACACATACTCCAAGGGATCCATGTATAACGTGGAATTATGAGGCAAAAATGTGGTTCTTTGTTGAGCTCATTTGTATACACCTACCCAGAATCCCTTTCATTATGAGAGCACTGTTAAAGTGAGATTTATGTGGGAAAAGCAAGTCTTATGGCTTGACTGGTGTGTGTATTTGTGTTTAGCAATATATATACAATGTAATTACAGGACCCACCATTGTAACATGCTAAAAGAACTAAACTAGCTGTCGCTGGAATCCAGACGCACCCTTCATCTTTCCAGCCTTGTGTTTAAGAGCTTTTCTGGGAAGCTCCCACCCTACCTGAGCAGAATGCTCTTCTCGGCTGTCCCCACCTTCTATAACCTCCGATCCAGTACCAGCACTTTATTTAGTCTATCTCAATACAAAAAAGAAAGCAGTCTGATCCTCCTTCTCCTACAGAGCGACGCAATTGTGGAACGACTTCCCGCACACTTTAAAATCTTCCCCAGGCCTAAAGTCCTTTAAGAGATCCCTCTCTACCTACCTCAAAACAGAATGCACCTGTTATGGTTGATTATATATTTACTACATGTTCCATGTTAAATTTTGTATATATTGTGTATTAATATTGTTTTTGTATTTTATTGTACCCTAATGTATCAATGCAATGTTTTGTGGACCCAGGACATACTTGAACATTAGAGAAATCTCAATGTATCTTTCCTGGTAAAATATTTTATAAATAATAAATATATATATATATATCCAACATGGGCTTGGCACTCATTGGCAAGCCCACTTGGCAAGCCCTCTGGGTGCATTTCTCTCTCTCTCTCTCTCTCTCTCTCTCTATATATATATATATATATATATAGAGAGAGAGAGAGAGAGAGAGAAATATATGTATTCATATATAATGGGTAAATATAATAATCTTATTTTTGATAACTCCCCGAAAGAAAAAGTCCGTCAGGTCTGGTGACCTTTTGTTAAATTACCAACCATACTTAATTATCTAAAAAAAAAATAATATAACAATGAACAATATACGATAATAGAATAAAAACTGTATACCTAATTATGCACACGCACACATTTTTGCAAGTTTCCAATAGCCCCATAAACATATAACAACTACTTCCTTACATGTAATACCAGGAAATGTCTGACATCTCAGCCAGTTTATTCAGATAAGCAGTGGAGGGTGGTGAAATTAAAACTGCATTATTATTATTATTATTGGTATTTATATAGTTGCAACTAATTCCGTAGCACTTTACAATATTATGAAAAGGGGAGAGGGGGGATTATTTACAATAAGTGAGACAATTACACAGTGACACAGCTTACAGTCTAGAGATGAGAAATGTAGGCCAAAACTGGGAGAAAAAAAAATCTTACATTTAGCCATAGTCACAGATTGGCTATTTTAACCTGAATGTTTGCAAATCACTTTTACATTTATTGCAAACATTCACTGTTTCTTGAATATATCCCATTAGTACAATTTCATGTATCCCAACAATCCTTTAAAATTGTAGGTTAAAGAAGAAGCATTTTCACGTTATTAACCTAAGGTCTGCAGTGACAGATAGAGCGGAGTATAATTTGCCTTACTTAATCTATTTGATTTAAGCCAGAGATTTAATCTTTCATTCACAAATCATGTTTGATAAGTATCTTCAGATATACGTAACTGCAGGGCTTGTCATTGACATTTTGCTCTCTTTAGCATCGCTCTGTAGATTCGTTTGAGATCAAATGTTCTTATATTTCTCCTTTCTGATGTCCTGTTGCAGCAACTGAGCAAATTGCTCTAGATTATCTGAGAATTTCTAGTTTGTCATAAAATAAACACAGACGGGGTACAGAAAAGAAAAGGGGGGGGGGCAAAACATATTTATTTTGACTTGTTACATTCGTACTTCTTCAGTTCATATTGGAACAAATACACAACACTACCATGTTCAATATATTGCCAAGTGCATAGTCAATAGTGACACACACATCTTAGTTACTCAAGCTCGAGCGGGAGTATGATGTGCTACATATCTATGGGAGTCTATTAGGCGTCTAGCGACCAAGCTGTAAGAAAATCATTTTTGGAGACTATCAGTAACTTCCTTGCTAAGTTTGACATAATTCAGGTATTACAACCTGGATAAGTTCTGAGGAATTTTAATACCCAAGAAAATGAGATAATCTGTTCTCCAGTCATATAAATAATTGTGTTTTAATTCTGATAAGTAATCATCCTCCATTCTCACCACCATGGCCTGTGTCTTTGTAAGGTTTAGCTTATAGTATGAACAACGACTGTATGCCTGTAGTATGGAGTGGAATGCTGGTAGGGAAGAATGAGGGTTGGTTATGGTCAGCAGGATATCGTCCGCAAAAAGGTTCAACTTGTACTCTGTGACCCCAACTTTAACACCAGTGATATCCTTCGCTGATCGAATTGACTCAGCTAAAGGTTCTAAGGCCAGGATGTATAAGAGCAGAAAAAGGGGGCACCCCTGCTTAGTCCCATTTGTGATGGGGAAGGGGATCAATTGGAAGCCTGATGTAAAAACTCGAGCCACAGGGTTGCTCAACAACGATCTGACGAGATGAAATGTGAGGGAAAGCCGAACTTGGTCATGACGTCCAATGCAGACAGTCAAATGCTTTCTCAGCGTACAATGATAATAGGAGGCTGTTGGGTGATTGTTTATGCATGGTATGCAAAAGTGAGAGGGCTTTACACATTCCATCTGCTCCCTGTCTGCCATGCACAAAACCTACTTGGTCTGAGTGTATGATGGTTGGGAGAATTGGCATAAACTATGGCTAGGATTTGAACATCTGAATTTAGTAGGGATATAGCGCATTGGATGGGTGGTTTGCCAGGTTTAGGAAGAGTGGCAACATTAGCCGTGAGCATATCAGTCGGTAGGGAATTTAGGTCCATAGTCGATGTGAATAGCGATACCAGTTGTGAGGAGAGGATGGAGGAAAACCTTTTGTAATACACGTTAGTGAGTCCATTTGGGCCAGGTGGCTTGTGTGATGGCAGGTTTTGTATAACAGTTTCTACTTCTACTAGTGATATAGGCCTTGCTTGTGAGGTCGACAGCGTAGGTAAGTGAATGCTGGACAAGAAGGCTGCTATTTCTTCCTCGGTAGGTTGGTGGACCAGTGGGTCATTTATAAGGTTGTAGAGTTTGCTATAGAACTCTTCGTAAAGATTACTAATCTCTTGAGGTTTGATCACTTTTTTCCTGTCTTCCGACAGGAGATGACATATTTTGGATTGGGCCTGTGCATCCCTAAATCTGCTAGCTAAAAGCGAACTTGCTTTATTACCCATGATGTACTCTTTGGTTTTGAGTTTATGAAGGTTATGGGTCGTATGAGCAATGTTAATATCATTTACTTCGGATTGGATTTGAGCTATAAGTGTGGTGTCAGCAGGTTTGGGGGTGAGCAAATGGGAGGCAGAGGCATCCCGCAGTCTGTGTAAGAGATCTAATGATTTAGCTTGAGAGACTTTTTTTGAGGAAAGAGGCACGTCTTATGAACAAACCTCTGATGACTGCTCTATGGGCCTACCAAGTTAGCGACAAGGACATCTCCAGTGTGTCATTGAGAGAGAAATAGCACACGAGTTCAGATTCAATTTCCGAGCAAAACTTCTCATCCCACAGTATAGAGTGATTTAGTCTCCACGGGTTACAGCCCCTAAAAGTAAAGTCGTCCCTAAATGTCGTTACCGGTGGCGCGTGGTCTGACCAAACAATGTCCCTATGGTACATTACTTAACCAAATTAAGAGAAGGACCCGCCAAAAGTAACATCTATCCTTGAGTAGATCTTGTGAGATTTCAAATAATAGGAGTAAGATCTGTCTGAGGGGTGCCGTATCCTCCAGCTATCATACAAGTTAAATTGGAGCAAAAGTTTGTCAGTGCTTTGCATTGTGATTTGAGGGACTGATGCCTAACTGTGTGTGTCAGTACCGAAGTATCTAAATTAGGGTCTAAGACATGATTTATGTCTACGCAAATAATAGTAGTGCCCCTTTGTGCAGATGCCACCTTTGTGAACACACTGTGTAAAATGTTCCTCTGATTTTCATTTGGCGCATACATATTCACTAAAGTATACAATGCATTGTTCAGTATACATATTACAATTAGGTATCAACCATGTTTGCAGATGTATTATGCTTGTCTACAAGTTCCTCCATATTTGTCTCCACTTGTGCTGTACGGGAGCCCAACTCGTGCAGGTCTAGTTTCAACTCTGCAACGCTGGTTTGCCAAATTTAAATCCGCTTTTGTGATTGTTTATCCAAGGCTTGTTGGAGAAACGCTGTGGTAAGTGGTTCCCCTTCAGGTGGCTGTTCCACTTCCGACCTCTGGCTGCTTCCTCCAGAGTGCCCGGCGCCATCTTGAAGGCCTGCATCAGCGGTCTGCAGAGCTAAGGTTGCTGCCTTCTTCTGGGCGAAAAGATTTAATTTGTCGATTCTGTCTTGGTGCCAGCGGGTCTTAGACTGCGACATCCTAGAAAATGCTTGTTATCCCCCACTGGAAACTCACAGTAGCGCAAATTAGCCAACCTCGTGGTGCAGAGCAAAGGGCTCAAGTGGCCATCTTTCTCCGTGCCTAGACACGCCCTAAGTTCAGAAGGTTTTAATACACTGATGGTCTTGTTTGGCCTTATTCCCTTTGGGAAAGAATATACTATGCTAAATAACGTTACAATCCATTTGACGTGAGTATGAGTTGAGCTTTTCCTTACAAAGCACTGATGGGACATAGGTAGTTGAATCAAAAGGATGTGTATGCATGACATTACCGTTGTTTGATCCAAGTATAGATCAATGGCTAAATAAACAAAAAAGTATTAATATTGCAGTAAGCTATAAAATCATCAAGTATACATGCATATATCTAGCACTATTTAATCTAGGTATTAAATAATGTCCAGATTAAAGCGATCTGGTGACTGCGGAAATGTATAGAAAATGTATATTGCATAACTAGATTGAAATTTTAGAAAGAAAATCTGATTCATCTACCCCAGCAGCCATTAAGAATAACTAATTTACTGGATGGCTTCACCTTGTTTGGTAAAGCTAATTCTTCAACCACTCTACCCCGAGGAAACATTAGCTACCTCTCACTGACTGATTCAAGGGGCCCATGGTTACAGTTATATAATCATGCCTCATCAAAATATTGCAGGCTTAGTCGTTTTTTATATATTAAGCAACATATTCTGGGGGCAAATAGCGTGTTTCTATGTGATATTTGTGTGTGCATTTAATATCTATTTTTATTTATAATACATTTATACTAAATTTATTTACAATAAATATATTTATTTATGCTTATTTTTATTTATTTATTATGTTTTCCGGAGCCAGGCTAAAGCTGTAAATAAAGCCAAAATATGTCAGGCATGCATCTGCAACACCATATTAGGCTCAGTGAGGCACCCTGGTTCCTTTTTTTTTTTTTTTTTTAAACAGATGCCTCAAGCACCATATCCACTATAGCCGCTGTAAGATGTCAATGTGTTTTAGTAGGGTCTGAAAAGCCAGGTGTCCACTGCCATATCCTCTGCATTTGGTCTTGTCCTGGAGGAATTATTATTATTATGATATTTATATGGCGCCATCAAATTCCGCAGCGCTTTACAATGGGTGGACGAACAGACACAACCTCTGCAGGACTGCACCCATTGACCATTTGCAGGAAATGAATGAGCCAGCTGGACTTGGGTAAGTTGTCAAACTTTGTCATCTTACCATGAGATGGCGCCAGGGCGTTCCTGGCACCAGAACTGCTACAGTGGACTGTAGTGCTTGTGGTGCTCAAATATTTTCACTGGTTTTTGAGAAACAACTGCTGATTAAAAGCTACCAACTGAGGATTTTGTGTTGTTCCAGAAAATGAAAATACATGTTTAGATGTTCAAGTAAGGGCCGGTTTTACACTGTTCCATAAATAGTAAATTATAGTGATTTTCATGTCATGCATAAATGGTTTAGGAGGAACAGGTTCAGCTGGCCACTCTAAACAATGAAAAGGTGCATTAGCTGGTAATGAGGCTACATGTTGTATAATATTAATGGATTCACATGGATTCTCTAAAGACATGGGGGTCTGTTAACAATCAATAGGGTAGCAATTTGTTCTGTCCCAGGGTAACTGATAATATATGAATCAAATTACTGTTTTAAAGCAAAAGAGAAAGTACATTATTTAGTGATGGATACTGTGCTCTTAGTCAATGACCCAAGAGAATACAAATATATATATATATAAATATGACACTATTTTGTTTTCATATTTTTTATTTATCTGTCTGCCTCTCTCTGTCCACCTGTCTCTACAAAACATCACAAGTACAAACAATAAATGTGCAAATTGCACTAGATGGGTGTTTATGTGAATAAGATGCTTTGCAAATGACATCCCAATTTCCTTTGTTAATAGTAGGTTATGCAGCCATCAAAAATAAATGTATTGATTGAACCACATTTTAGCCACGAATCAAACCACGCCTGCTAAAACCACAGCTTTCTTATTTAGCTAGGAAATGGTGGGGAATGCAATATATAAACTAATGTCATATGTCTCTGAATTGCTGTTCTTTAGTGTTAATTACTCTACAGTCACATAGACGTAACCATGTTTTTGGATGCAAGTTATTTTGATAAACACATCTAGTGTATTACTAGGTTGCCTTGACCTACAAAACATGTCTGGAATCGAATTCTTATTGGTATACTAAACAGTGGATCTCAGTTCACACATCTAAGCTGTTACATGTTTGTTACAAATCTAGTTTTCATTTAAAGGAAAACTATCCTCATTTTATACTGTAATATAATACTAAAATATCACACATAAAAATATTAAATGATAATCAATAATATAGCCAATTTCTGTATTCTTTAATATATAAATAATTAGCTTTTTTCAGAGATTCTCTTAACTTGCACTTTCCCCGTGAGAGTTGCAATCTTTAAAGGGACACTATAGTCACCCACACCACTTCAGCTCAGTGAAGTGGTCTGGGTGCCAGGTCCCTCAGGTTTTAACCCTTCACATCTAAACATAGCAGTTTCATAGCAGAGTTAATCCAACCTTTACTGGCTGTCTTCCTGACAGCAGGAAGAGGCGCTTCTACAACGTTGGAATGCGAATTTCGCATCCAGCGTGCAGAACATCCATAGGGAAGCATTGAGAAATGCTTTCCTATGGACTGTTAGAATGTGCGTGCGGCTCTTGCCGTGCATGCGCCTTCCGTTCCACTCGGGAGCTGACGTCAGCTGGGGAGGAGAGCTTACCATCGCCGAGGGAGCCCAACGCTGGATTAAGGAAAGTGGCTGAAGGTGTTTTTACCCCTTAAGTGCCACGGGAGGGGGACCCTGAGGGTGAGGGTCCCCCAAGGATAACATAGTGACAGGAAAACGGGTAAGTCCTGTTTGGTAGTGTCACATGTTGGGTCAGTCTGTTATCTGACCAACTGCTGCTGCACCTAACTAGCCTACTGCTGGGCTTGTTCTTTGTAAACCTGCCACAGCAGACAAGCTGGGTTGAGCAGCAGTTAGTCAAATACCAGTGAATTCTGACCCAAAATGGTTGCTCAGACAGATAAAAAAAAAAGTTAAATTTTCTCAAAAAAATCAGTATACAGAATTGAAAAAATAGCAATGTTTCATTAAATATAATAAACTTTTAAAATAATAAAAAGTGAAAATTTGATGACAGATTTTTTAAAGCAAACTTTAATTTCAGTTGCTAAGTTACAATCCATCAGTCAAAAGAATCCCAGAAGGGCAAACTGCACCCATCATGGGCACAGGAGAACAACATGGACGCACCCAGGTATTAATATCCAGCAAAGGAAGAAAAAAAAATTGAATATAGATAAAGGCAAGTGTTAATGGCAATTATATAATTACTAAGATATAAGGAAAGGAAAATTGAAAGAAAAGTAAAAAAAAGTGACAATTCGTTTTTTAAAGATGTATTTACTTGATGTTCACACAGATGCTGTATATAATACAAGTCATGTTTAAATGCAATAATAATAATTACAATGACAGTTTAACTCTGTATTACTCTTGCGGTTATTATTAGTTTGGTAGTTATATAATAATAAATATATTAATATCGCAACCGATGATGCTTTGGAGAGACAAAACAAAACAAACAAGCATGGATGGAACCCTATATACAATAATACCAACACAACACAGCTATAGGTGGTATAAAGTATGTTATTAGAGCAATCTACAATGCAATCATACATACAGAAGGTAGAGCATCCGCAACAAATATCTGCAGAGAAAAAAGTGCAACAATAGTCCAATATAATCTATACAATATATAGTTGGTTATCGTAATATTACTCACAAGCATGGAGCCAAATCCAAACATATAGCTCACATGAGAAGCGCAGTGGGATTATTATCAGGATGCCCCTGTCCTTTCTAAATCCACTCTATATTTTATCCTTTTAATCAAGCATGTCAAACTCAAAGTGTGGCATGGGCCACATAAACACACTCACTCACTGACAGACACATGCACATACTCACTGACAGACACACACACACACATACTCACAGACAGACACACACACACAGACAGACACACACACTGACAAACACACACACTTGCTGACAGACACACATACACAAAGACACAAATACAGGCACTGACAGACACACACACACAGATACACTGACAGACACACACACTGACACACATACTTGCTGACAGACACTGATACACACACAAACACACATACAGACACTGACACACACATACACAGACAGGCACACACACATACTCACAGATAGACACACATATACAGACAGACAGACACACACACACATACTCACTGAGAGACACACACATACTCACTGTCAGAAAGACACACACACACACACACTGACAGACACACACACACTGACAGACACACACATACTCACTGACAGACACACATACTCACTGACAGACACACACACATACTTGCTGACAGACAGACAGACACACACAGACACACACACACACACTCTCACTGATTGACAGACACATACTTGCTGACAGACAGACACACACAGACAGACACACACACACACACACACTCTCTCATTGATTGACAGACACACACACACACTGACAGACTGACAGACATACACACATACTTGCTGACAGACACACACTCACACATTTTCACACACATACTTTTATTTATTGCTCCTTACCTTTTGAAGCATCTCCCTGGGGTCCTCACTGCTCCCGCGGGCAGTTTAGTGATGCCGGGTGCCGGAATATGGCGTCATAATCCGGCGCCCAGCTTCACTTCAGTCAGCGTGCACGAGGGAACAGTGAGGAGCTGGAACACTGAGCTCCCTCACGGCCCTCCTCCTTGGCCGGGTAAATGTTATCAGAGTAGGCACCTGCAATATGGGAAAAGCAGGTGCCTACTCTGCTTGGAACATTAGGCATGTACTCGCGGCTCGACGGCCGTAAAGATGGTCCTTGTGGGCCGCATGCGGCCCACGGGCCTCAGAGTTTGACATGCTTGCTTTAAATGCTGTTGGTAGCAAATGATGCAGAGGCTTCTTTCCCAATAAATGGTCCTTTATTTTACGTGAGATAAAAAGCAAAATGCAGGATACAATAGAATGGGTGATTAAAGTTAAATAAAAAAAGTCCATGACTAATGTTTTAAGTCTTTGGTAATCCGCAATGCGTTTCACCCTGTAAATAGGGCTTCCTCAGTCGGTATAATTCTTCAGGGCTCTTTAGCGTCTTTTTAAATACTCACTGGAGACCCTCTTCTGGATCCAGTCTCCAGTGTCTGGAACGCATCATGCGTTCCAACCTCATGCCGTGTTTCCTAGTCCCGCCTCTCATACGTCAATAGAACGCATATGTTTGTGCATTCCATTGCAGCAATAGGCTTGCGCGATGCAATCTCTATTCCTCCTTTGATGATAATACATATGAAATCCGTATACCTGTCGGAACGTACGATGCGCTCCGCAAAGGAGTGTCTTTTACTCCTCATGGCTATTATCTAATATCAAATTATGCGGATAAAAATTAAAACATAAACTAAAAAAGAAAGCAGGGAAAAAATAAAAATAAATACATTGTGCAAATACAAGTCAGTTTCAGGGGTACATGATTATATTACAAAGTGACATAAGTGCCTAAAATATTGTATACAATTAAAGCATAATTTCCACTGGATTGTGTAAATAGATGAGGAAGAGAGATATTAACAGTTATAGTGATTATGTCAAACACCAGGCTAAGAAAAGTGACAAAGTTCGAAGTCCTGATTTTAAACCATGTGGGACAAGAGTTTTAAAATGAAAAAAACATATTTCATTACTTCTGTGCCTATCTGTTTGCTATAGTCCCCTCCTCTCCAATTCCTTCTAACTAATTTAAGAGCACAGGAAAAAAGACCTTCAGGATTTTGGTTATGAAACATGTTAAAATGACTGGAGATGCTATGAGTCTTCAATCCTTTTTTAATGATTCTTATGTACTCTGCTATTCTTACATTGATGCATCTTATAGTCCTTCCTAAATATAGTAGGGTGCAGGGGCATTTCAGTACATATGACACCTTTTGAAAAACATGTAAGTTGGTCTCTAATGGTGAACTCTTTATTTATGTAATCTTTTACAATGGTAATCTTTTTACAAATGTCTTTATTGCTTTTAGTTGATCTGCATGCAAGGCTTGAATTACAGCCATTGAAACCTGTGTTCTAATTTAAAAAATGTTTGGATATTCCAGGGTTGTTACTACTGTGAATGAAGGATCGTTTTAGATTCTTCGCTCCTCTTTAGGTAATTTTAGCTCGGTAAGACATTCTTCAGGACTGGGTCATCTTGCAGAATATACCAGTATTTCCTAATGGCTCTATTCACTTGTTTACTGTTCCCATTAAAATTGCATATAAAAGGTACTTTTTTTGTCTTATTCATATTTTTCTCCTTGTAAATCAGACATACCTCGAATCTGTAGATAGAAGAGTTCTCAAACCAAAAAAAGTTACTGGTTAAAATAAGTAAAATTCCTTCTAAAATGTATTCCATTTGCTCTTCCTTAAAATTTGATTTAGCTAAAAAATGTGTAACAACTTTCAGTCCTATATCGTGGGGAATAATACTATATAGAGAGGTCACGTCACTGGTTACTTTTTCCCATATGGTGTTTTACAGGAGTCGTAGGACATGAATAGTGTCTTTAAGGTAGGCTGCATTTTTAACCACTAATGGCTGAAGTAGAGTATCTATATTATCTGAAACTCTAGATGAAATTAAATCTACTCCTGATATAATGGGTCGGCATGGTGGATGTTGCACGTTCTTATGTATCTTCGGTAGGTGGTAAAAAAAAACAGAAATTTAGGATGTGATATAGATAAATACTTGCCTTCCCTTTCAATAAATATGCCCGTGTCTACTCCCTTTTGTATATATATATCAAATTTTTATTTAACTGTGCCCGTAGGATCTGTTGTCCGCTTTTGATATTTACTGCTGTTGGGTAGTATTCTCTCCACTTCCTGGGTGTATTGGTCATTTGAGAGGGCTTCCACCCCTCCACCTAGATCTGCATGTTTGATGATGAGGTTGTCATTTTTTTGCATACTTATTAAATCTCTTTTTTCTTTGAGAGACATATTCTGTTGAAATTTGTTTCATTTTTTTTATTTTTATTTATTTCACTCATTACCATGGTTTTGAAAGTTTTAATTTGATCTGAGATCATATTCTTCAGGAAGAAGTGTGACTTCTTCCTGAGTTCTGTGTGTATGTATTCGGTCACTTGTTCTGTATTTGCAGGTCCTTCTTTATTAAAAAATAACTTTTTTAGCCCTAATTGCATAATACACTTATTCATGTCTAGAAAAAAAAATCTAATTCATTCAGTTCTGTGGTGGAGACAAACTTCATTTGGGGAGGGAACACAATCCTTAATCTTTTGAGAGAATACTTAGTAAAGCTAGTAAGGTGTGTCATTTTTTTTCTGTTTTTGTTTGTTTGTTTGTTTACTCTTTGATGCTTTACACTGGAACATGAATCTAACCTCCTGTATACAAGAGGAAATAGGGAAGGGGTTAATGAAATCTTGCAGGTAGAAAAGGAAAAAATAGTTTTTGTGTAACAGGCCTCTAGTAGAACATTTATAACATTTCAGAAGGCTCTGTCTTTGTATGTCTTCAAAGTTGCTGCATAATGTCTGTTGTCCTACCTACTGTATTCTGATTGCTGTTCTTCTTTATACAGTTGAATAATTCTGTCTTTTGTTGCTGGCAGACTAACAATACGGATACTTTTGGTACTTGGAATAGGGAGTGTGTCTCTTAAGTGAAGCTCCTTTGACTGCAAGGCTGGGTAGTGTAGGAAGACCTTTTTAGCATAGGTTCCTCTAGTTAAGTTAAAATTGAGATGTAAAACATTATTTTGCAAAGTTCCCCGTGGCTACATCACAATATCAAAATCCAGTTAAAATACAGGTTTCTGCACTCTGATCACTATGAAAACAACTTAATCACTTTATTGAGAAAGCACGGTGTTATTTATACAGGCAGATTAAAGGTTCAAGACCATAATTATATTAACAGGCATTTAAATGCAGAACAAATAGAGAATAATGACCTAAACATCTTAAGCCCCAATGTATCTAGCTAGATACTAGTTAAAATGGAATTAGGTGGAAAGCTATTTAATTACACATTCATAGCGCTCAGCTGATGTGATGAATTCTTAGCATTGAAATACTACTAACAAATTACTAAATATATTGTTACAATTATTAGATATATAATTACTTTATAGATTTAATTACCAGGATCGGGCTGTGCTTGATTCACCCAAATGGTCAAGAAAAGGCTATATTGAGATTGACAGGTGTTTGGTTATGGTGGTCCCTATTGAAGACTAGAATATGTATTTTGTTGCTTGTCAGAATGTTTAGCATTGTAATCCCAAAATGTGTCTAACATTATGTCACGAATATGTGATATATTAAAAGTCACGAGCCTATGCCGCAAAAGTAGGAATATGCAGTCAGATGTCATTGCTATGATAGCTCTTAAATATTAATGGGTAAATTTTTCTGCCCTTGCTTATCACTGTACTATTTAAAGAGGGGTATCCATGGATTTGCCCTTTACTGGCCCATGAGCCTATTACTAAAGATTGGTAAACCACAGTAAATTGTATTCAAGTTTTATTTATATCATTGTGTATATATGGTATAGTTTTATGTTTTTTTTTTATGTATAATAAAGTCTTTTTATATATATCTTTTTATTTACCTTTTTGTCTTTTTATGGGAGGGGTTCATGTTAGTGAAGTTCCACATGTTGCCTTTTCCTAACAAAAATATGTAAAATGGGTGCTTCAAGGTAAAGATAAATGAGTCATAGGGTTTCCAACTGCATGGCCATTGTGCCAGTAAAATGCTAATTCCCTGTAATCTATTGTTATCATGTTAAAATTCAGTCCATACCACCACCCTCCATGTGTTTTACTTTAACTTCAAATAAAGGGGACATTTGACCTGCTTTTCTCTGTAAAATAAAACAATGTCATAGGTCCACATTCATTAATCAAGCATCGTGAAATAATATTTCAGTTTTATAAATGGAAAAGGGCAAATATAAAAAAACTTATGTATAAATATGTTGAGCAACCATAAGTAATATAACTATATCCTACAGAATGTCTCCATAAAATGCAAGAGATAGTTACCATAATATTTTGAAATGTGAGACAAAAACATACATCGCATACAGTATATCTAGTATCTAGTCCTATGCTACAAATATCTCACACCTGCAAGCCATAGTATGTTCACCAGGGGTTAATTTTTACTCAGAATTACCACTCGCCAATGGCTACTGGCAAGTGGAAATTTTAAACCCTGATCTAGTAGTTACCGATACATGGCCATCAGTTTTATTCAAACGTTAATTGTAACTGAAAACCAAATTGCAAAAGGTGAGTCAAAATAGCGTTAGAAAGGTTCTATAACTCACTTGTAGCCATAACTTGGATATTTATTAAATTATTGTTACATTATATTGTGACATTTTTAATTCTGTTTTCAGTTTAGTTAATAAACCCTATGTGTACTTAGTGTTAACAGCAGATTTAAGCTTTTTTTAGCATAGGGATGACATTCCATTTAATACAAACCCTTACATATCCTTAGTAAGTGTTACTTGGTAAATGGCACTGGTTTAAAAAGGACTTTAATTTACATGCACACATTGTGTTATTTGTTCTGCAAATAAAGCTGGGTATGATCCTTAATGCATAACATTAATTAACACAATTTTAGTTATAATGAATCACACTTTCTCTCAGCTAAGACCTTGTTTAATTTCATGTTCAGAATAGAAAAAGTGAATGAGAATTTCTACAGAATCTCTTTCCTTGAGATTTTTCTTTTTATTTAAAAAACAAAGAAAATTACATTTTTTGATTGTCATCGTACCATGCTGTTGATACTGTTGTCATATGTATTTTACGGTTTCATTGCCCATGTATGATTCTAAATCAATGTTAACTGTGATGTGGGCATAAAACATGTATTTCTTAATGCTTTTTTTCATGCTTGTTTACAACTTCCCAAAACAACTTCAGTGTTGTATGTTCTATGTTTAATAACACTACTGGTGATCTTATTGAGTAGTTATTTTGGGTATTTATCTGTATAGAATTTTGTAAATGTACAGAAATGTTGTAGCTTTGATCTTTTTTTTTTTGTTTGTTTATTTTAGAAAAATGAATGGCTGTGTTTGAACTGCCAAACTCAGAGGCTTTTAGAAGGAAGTCTTGGTGATGCTGTACCTTCTCCCATATCACAATCAAAGCAACAACTTCCAGGCTCCCCTCGCCATCCACCAGGAATCACACCATCAGGCTCTCCCAAACATCTTTCAGGAACGCCATCTGCAGGATCTCCACGGCACCAGCCAGCTCCTAGTCAGACATCCTCACCCCATCATCAGAAACAGGGACCTATATCTACATCAACCCCACAACATCAAGCAGGAACAGTAATTCAACAGCAGAGAACAATCTCACAGTCAATTACAGGTCATCAGCTGGAGACAACACAGGACAAGCGAATTTCCCAATCAAACAATCTCAGGAGTTCCGAACAGGGGAAATCTCAAATTTATATTGAAGACAAAAAAAATGCAGAGGAAATAACTCAGTCTAAAACTTCTGTAGATTCTCAAAAGGTGTCAAAGCAGTTGGTGCCAAAACAAAAGAGTTTGAGTAGCAAAAAGGAAGCAGGGACAAGAAATGGAAGAACATCAGAGATTCAAAAAGCAAAGGATCAGGAGGTATGTTTCTACAGGAATATTATTTATATGTTTCTCATTGTAATATTGCTCGCTGTAATATTGCTCGCTATATATATATGTAAGAAAAAATATACTTGTTTTTAAAATAAGTTCTCAGATAAAGAGTGTTTCTATTATTTTGTATTAGTAGAATCAGACATTTTCAGAAATGTTCCAGGTACATATTTTTGTGTGATGCATGTCAATCATACCCTCATCAATCTGTGTTAAGTGGGTTGTAATAAATCTATTGTATAAAGGTTCCTCTAAGGATATCCCAGAATATATCCTTATAACATAAAATATAACACAATAAAATGTTTGGTGCATACAGCTGCAGCTCTATAAAAGACAAAAAAGTACAATAGTGCAGTACAGTTAAAGTGCAATATATGCGCTAGCAGAATTATACTCACAATATGAGAGTGTGAAATCGCCTTAGGGTGGCTCCACTTAGAATATTGGGGGACTAATCCGGGACCCTTTTTTTTTGATGGGCTTCATACCATATTTGTATGGAATAAAGCAATTCTTTGGATTACACATGGAGTCCTGCCTTCAATGGTGGTGTGAAGGCCGTCAATCAACAAAAGGGGTTCTGGATTAGCCCCCCAATATTCTAAAGGGGAAGGTACACTAAGGCAATTTAACAGCCTTCATCTTGTGAGTGTAACTCTGTGAGCACACATATTGCACTTTAATTTTACTACACTATTGTACTTTTTTTGTCTTTTGTAGATCTGCAGCTGCATCCTCCATATATTTTATTGTGTTACATAAATATGTGTAACTTATTCTTGATGGATTAATAAATACAGCTTTATCTATTGTTCAGCTGGTTTACTGATTAGGTAAATTTGGAATGTGTAACTTGCTGGTATGGTACACAACTTCATATGGAGACCAGGACCACAGAGAATCTATTATGTATACTTCTACAACTTTCCTATACATTGAGGAATTTTACATCCTGTTCTGTTTATCTGCTTTTGCAACAGAATTGGCTGATCTCTAAAATTTTAGTTCATCGGTGAAGACTGCCTAAAAAAGCACTGCTATGGACATAACTCAGACTAATGTTCACTGTTTCATTCCACCGAAACAAGTAGTAGACCCATCAGACCTTATACATTTACTTGAGATCTGGATGCTTGTTTTTATTCGGGGTCAACAAGTAGGCTCAGTTGCTAGTATACAAACACAAAAGGAAAAAAGGTGGAGCAAACAGTGAATGTTTATCACATAAAGTGTAATAAGTTTTATATATATATATATATATATATATATATATATATATATATATATATATATATGTGGGGAAAGGAGATTCCGCACAGGTAATTGTGTAAACGTTAACAGTGCACAAAGTAATCTTCATTATATGTTTTGCATTAGTTGCTAGTATGTATTAGTAGCTATTGGGTTTACATTTCCTTATATCAAAAGTCTACTGGTGTATATCAGAGCTCCATAATGAAATATACTCAGCATTATTGGCAATTTTGCAATAAATACAAATTTACAGCATCTTTGTTCATGTGTTTTTTTTTTATTATTTTTTTTTATTAGGACTTAAGCAAGCCTTACTCCCATGACTTGTCCCGCAGCCCTCAAAGCCTAAGTGATACAGGTTATTCTTCAGATGGAATTTCTAGCTCACAAAGTGAAATTGCTGGACTGGTACAACAAGAGGAGGAGAAGTTAAATGGAACAGGTATATCTCAACGTAGCCCACCTAGCCCATCTGAGCTTACTAAACTAGAAAGCTCTGTGAGGCCACTCTTGGAATCTAAAGGCAGTATCCAGAGTGACAATGGGAAAATGTTCCATGGCTTACGAGAAGATCAAAAACAAAAACAGAGGCCAAGATCACTATCTATCACTCCTGAAGCTTTTGATTCAGATGAAGAATTGGAGGATATCCTTGAAGAAGATGAAGAATCTCTGGAGTGGGAAAACCAAAGAGACCAAAGAGAGATTGTTGAGTCATCAGATGATTTTGGTAGCAAGTTGCGCCATGATTATGTGGAGGACAGTAGTGAAGGATTTTCACCATTGCCAACTAGACAGGTGAAGGGTGAATTTTCAGATGAAGAGTTTATGAGAAGACAAATTCTAGAAATGAGTGCAGAAGAAGACAATCTGGAAGATGATGAAGAGGAGTATAGTCATGTAAAGTTTAGCAAAAATGGGCAGAAGACAGACTCAGAAAAACAAAAAAGCAGTTCAGCAAAAAGACGGCTTGCTTATAACTCAAGTAACATTTATGATGAAAACAGAAAAGATATTGAAGCAGATGAAGAAGAAGATCTCTCAGCATCACAGGGGGGATTGCGTCGTTTTAAAACCATTGAACTAAATAGCACAAATAGTTACAATAGAGATATGGAACTTGACCATGAGACAGACATAAGTCTAGATAGAGAGCCAGAATTAGAGATGGAAAGTTTAACTGGGTCACCTGAAGAAAGGTCTAGAGGGGAATACTCTTCAACATTACCTGCAACAACGCCCAGTTACACTTCTGGAACTTCTCCTACATCTTTGTCATCTCTAGAAGAAGACAGTGACAGTAGCCCAAGTCGAAGACAGAGACTGGAGGAGGTAAAGCAACAGAGAAAGGCACGACATCGCTCTCATGGCCCTTTACTACCAACAATTGAAGACTCATCAGAGGAGGAAGAACTGCGTGAGGAGGAAGAACTTTTAAGAGAGCAGGAAAAAATGAGAGAAGTAGAACAACAGCGAATTAGAAGTACTGCACGTAAAACTAAAAGGGATAAGGAGGAACTGAGGGCACAAAGACGAAGAGAAAGATCAAAAACTCCCCCCAGTAATCTATCCCCTATTGAAGATGCATCACCCACAGAAGAACTGAGGCAAGCTGCTGAAATGGAAGAGTTACATAGGTCGTCTTGTTCTGAATACTCACCCTCAATAGATTCTGAAGCAGAAGGATTTGAAATGATTGGTTCGAAATTATATAAGTCTGGAAGTGAATATAACTTACCAACATTTATGTCTTTGTATTCTCCAACTGAAAAAAATGCTAGTAATTCAAGCAACAAACCTTTAAAGAGTGCAGAAGAGGTGTATGAAGAATTAATGAGAAAAGCAGAAATGTTTCAAAAACAACAAGTTCAACAATCACAGCAAAGCATGACATATGGTAATAGTTATCAACAAGTTGACTACATAGGTACAGAAAGCCAAAATAATTTTGAATACCAGTACATAGATGATTATAACTATGACAGTGGTAGAATTGGCTCAGTGCAAAATGACTACCATATGGAATTATCAAAACCTGGCACAGTTTATGATGAAATCTTGTTGACATCACAGAATATTACCCGGATGCACCAATCATCATCACTTGATTTATCTGTACAGCAAGAAAAAAAATCAGATACATACACTGAGAAACAGTTTCTAAATGCAGAAAATGCATATAATGAAATGATGAAGCAAACTAGTGGACCACTTACTCCTGGGACAAGCCCTACCCAACTGTCAGCTCCAGTGTCATTTGCTTCTTCGGAAAGTAATGCAGGAAGAGTTATACCAGATGTGCGTGTTACACAACACTTTTGTAAAGATGGAAAGGATCAGGCAAAACTCCACAGTTCGTCCACTGTACCCAGTTCAAAAATATCTGCTTTTCAATATGGCAAAGGATCAACCGCTATTACATCTTCAACATCCAGTACAAGTGCACCTTTGCATAAAGATTCATCATCTTCAACTCCCACTCACAGAAGCTATGGGCAATTTAAAGAGACTCCTGATTATAATACAAATGAAGAACAATATAGAAATAGAAGTACTGGTGATGGCAGCACTGCTTCACAAGACAAAATGCAAAGCATGGGAGATATGAGATCAAATATATCCTTGACATCTAAAGTTATTTCTTTTTTTAAGAGCTCAAGTCCTCCCCTTTCTCCTTCTTCTCCAACACAAAGCCCCACTCACAGTTCTTCAAGACAAAGCATGTCACCTGGAAGCAAATCCACTGCAGAATTTTTATCTCAAACCCAGAGTGCTCATCGATCCTCCGATGCATTTGCAACCTCTTCACCTTTCTCTTCCTCCCCTATGGTTGCTCAAGGCACACAAACACCTGAGCGCACCAGATCACCTCGACTCTCTAGACAACAGTCTTCTCAAGAATCTCCTTTTATGGTTATCACTTTAGCATCTGATTCATCTAGTCAAACTAAGCCTAAAAGTGTCAGTTCCTCTACCTCTCCAGTCACCTCTCCAACTAGATTAAACCGTCAGGAAACACTTCACAGTTATAGCCAGACATCAGTTAGTTCCCAAACTCACCAGGAACATGTACAGCCCACTTATACTAAAGCTCATACAGTTATAGAAAGATCTCCTTCAGGTTTGCAAATGATTTCACCCAAAGGACAATCTACCTCTGTTGTAGATGCCTCCTGCGGTACTTATAATTGGGGCTCTTTGCCACCTGAGAACATATCACTATGTAGAATATCATCTGTTCCTGGAACTTCCAGGGTTGAGCCGGGTCCAAAACCTAGCAGCAGTGCTGTTGACTTACGAACTGCAATTAAGGCAGCTCCTGTCATTATGACTGACCAAGGTATGGACCTTACATCACTAGCTACCGAAAGTAGGCGGTATTCACTCACAATGGATCAAACTGCAACTAGACATTCAACGGCTGTGCAGCCTCTGATTGTAAACCTAAATGCCCAAGAACAACCCCATGCCATTGTTGGCACAGCTACAACAGTTAGTATAACTGTGGCATCTTCCATGATTGTGACACAGCCTAAGCAACCAGTAGTGTATGGTGATCCATTTCAAAACAGGGTAGATTTTGGCCAAGGCACAGGAAGTGCTGTCTGCCTGACACAAGTCAGACAAGTGGAACAAATAGCTCAGCCTGGCATGGTGAGGGGAAGTGTAGGCAGTGGTGGTGTATGTCCTTCTGTTTCTAAAGCAGAAGAAGTATGCGGTATGCAAAAAGACATATTTGCACGCTACAACCTTCCCAGTCAGGTAACATCTATGGTTAAAAGAGATGTGGTTTCCCAGCCCACTAATATTAGTGCCACACAAAGGCAACTTCAGCAACAGCAACCCATGGGTTCTACAGAATCATATCGAGGAGTTCCTGTCCCTAAAAATCAACCACCCCCAGTTAATGTTCCTGGAAACCAGGCTCACACTATGATGGTACAGATGGATGAGATGACACCTGGCACAGTTACAAAATTAATGAATGAAGAACAAGCGTCGAATGCGTTGGACCTCACAGGACTAAAATCTGAAAGTCAGGCAGTATGCTGCGATGTGGTCTACAAGTTTCCCTTTGGCAGTAGTTGTGCAGGCACTTACAATTCTTCTAAAACACCTGAACAACCTGCAGCAGAAGCTCTTCAGCCTATGAGGCCTGGTGTTCAGTACTATGGCCAAAGAGATCAAGAACAATCAGAGAATTATGCTTATAGAGAACAAAAACCAGTGCCACAGCCTGCTGTCCCTTCTCAGAATGTATATGAGGAACAAAAATTCTATCCTTATGGAGCCACAGGAAGGCTGTATTCATCTATGTCAGAAACCAATCTGTCTGATATTGGTTTGTATCAACCCTATCATGCCCCTGGAGGAGAAGGTGCAATGGACCTGACTACAATAAAAAACTCATACAGCATGAACTTCACAGATGGTAGTTACATAGGTCAGGGATTGCAGTATGGTTCATTTACTGACTTACGACAACCTGCAGACATATTCAATAATGCATTACCAATGAGAAGGTACAATTCAATGTCAAATATATACTCTGATTATAGATATTCTTCTAGAGACCTGTCTAACTTTCAAGAATCTAATCTTGCTCAATACAGTGCAACAACAGCTCGGGAAATTAGCAGAATGTGTGCTGCCTTGAATTCTATGGACCAGTACGGGGGCCGTCATACAAACAGTCCAGATTTATTGCAGTATGGTCCTAGCACTTTGGGCACAGGGCCTGCAACAAATAATATGATGTCTAATCAGCAAGGACTAACATCTTTGAGGCAAAATATTATGTATGGCTCTAATTTTTCAGACCCAAGACAAGGCTTTGGAAGCTTGGCACAGTATAACATGTCTGGTGCACGTTCTGCAGCTATTAGACAGATGTACCCTTCTGCTGCTACTGTAAGAGCTGCTGATGGTATGATTTACTCCACCATCAATACTCCCATAGCATCTACACTTCCAATTACTACACAACCAGCATCTGTATTAAGGCCGATGATTAGAGGTTTGTATAGGCCCTATGGCACAGGAAGTGTCACTGCTGTACCACTAGCAAGTCTAACCAGGGTGCCCCTTGTTGCACCAAGGATGCCACTGGGACAGCAATCAGGATACCGTTATCCTGGAGTAAGCAGGTTTCCAGCTTCTTCTACAGCATCAGTAATGGAAACCCCAGTTTATTTGGGAAAGCCTGCTAGCACTCAAGGTGCTTCTACCATAACTACATTAAGTACTAGTACAGCACAGGTTGCTCCTGTATCAACAGCATTATCTGTTGCAACCTCAAATGTGCAATCAGAATCATCCATTATGGGGCCTCATGCCGATCTCCTATTGACATCTACTGGGATTTCAAGTTCCTCTTCTAGGGACCCTATTCAGCCTCAACCACCACAGCAGCATCATCTTCAACAACAACAACATCAACAACAGCAGCAGCAGCAGCAGCAGCAGCAGCAACAACAACAACAGCAGCAGCAGCAGCAACAACAACCACCTACTCAAAAATCTGTGCCTGAAGTTCAGCCTTCTGTAGTAACTCATAAGGCTGGAGCAGAAGAAAGGGAAAAAGAGGAGGAGAGACAAAGAAAACAAGAGCATCTAATACAAATGGAACGGGAAAGAGTAGAGTTAGAAACCTTAAGGCAGATGCGATTACACGAGGAGTTAGAGAGAGAGAGATTAGAACTACAAAGGCACAGAGAAAAGGAGCAAATGTTAGTTCAGAGAGAACTACAGGAGTTGCAGTCAATCAAGCATCAAGTACTGCAACAACAACAGGAAGAACGCCAAGCACAGTTTGCATTACAACGAGAACAGTTAGCTCAACAACGCTTACAATTGGAACAGATACAACAGCTACAGCAACAGCTTCAACAACAGCTTGAGGAACAAAAACGACAAAAAAATGTTTTGCCTCCTACAGGAGAACAGCCTGTCAGAGTTCCACCTCACACAGCATCAGAAATAGCTATTGAAATGCAGAGGAACCTTGCACAAAGTGGGCAGTATTGGCCACCAATTAACCAACCATTTATTGCTGTTGCACCTGTTGTGCAAGATGCTCAAGGGCAGCCTCGCTACCCTCCACAACAAAGGCCACTTACTAATTCTGCCTCGGAAATGTCCCTTCAGACTGATGAACAATGGGAAGTGAACAGAACCATTAAAAAGAGAAACTCTATGCCACGTCTTAGGGATGCATATAACACCGATGATAACCATGAACCCTTTATTGTCAAAAAGATAACTGATAGCAGTGTGCAGACTGATGATGAGGATGGAGAAGAAAGATTTTATATGTCAAGACGCCGCAAAACAAAAAGGAGCACTGACTGCAGTGTCCAGACAGATGATGAAGACAATGCAGAATGGGAGCAACCTGTAAGGAGGCGTCGATCTAGATATTCCCGTCATTCTGATTCCAGCTCAGAAAGCAAGCATGATTCAAAAGGGACGTCAAGCATAGCTATCCAGACCATTAGTGACTGCTCTGTTCAGACAGAACCAGACCAATTCCCAAGAGTTTCACCATCTATTCACATTACAACCCCAGATCCCAAAGTAGAAATTGTAAAGTACATATCCGCTCCTGAAAAGACACAACGTGGTGAAAGCCTTGCTTGTCAGACTGAACCAGAAACTCAGTCCCAAGGAATAGTAGTTCCTCAGATCAATGTCCCTACTACTGTAACACCTTATTCATCTAACATACAGATTGTTACATCTGGGCCTCTCGATGGTAACATCACAAGACAACAAGGAACAACTAAGTTTGAGAAAAAGAAGCCTGATCCCCTTGAAATTGGATATCAGTCCCACCTGCCTGCAGATACCCTATCACAGCTTGTTTCTCGGCAAACTCCAAGGTCTCCCCAAGTTCTTTACTCTCCTGTGTCCCCACTTTCACCTCACAGGTTATTGGAATCCACCTTTGCTTCTAGTGAAAGACTCAACAAGGCACATGTGACCCCTCAAAAGCATTTCACAGCTGAAAGTACTCAACGGCAGCAGAACATACCTCGTCCAATCAAAACCATGCAGAGATCTTTGTCAGACCCTAAACCCATCAGTCCTACCTCTGAGGATTCTTCAAAGGATAGGTTTTCTTTGTATCAGCATCAGTTACTACAAGGTAGCCAGGTAAGAGAAATGCCACCATATAATAGATAGTACTATAAACTCTTTGGACAGAAATAAGTTTTTATCAATATTTCCCACATAATCATTCACTGATTTAAAAAAAATAAATAAAGAGCATTTTTCTCAACAACTAGAACAACAAAAAATATCACTATATAACTTGGAAATGCTGAGTAAAATGTAATTACACAAGTTAGTATATTATAATTATGGATTTTTGTCTATTCCTGTAATGTAATCTATTATGGGAACCCTTACTAATTACTATTCCATTAGCCATTGCAAGGGTATCGACACAACCTGTTTGAAGACATTGCAACAAAAAAATGAGTAATAAATAGATTTTTTTTTTAGTAGAAGGATGTAATATAATAAGGAGATGTATCTTTAGATTATGCTAAATGATTATGGTTGTTAATCAAAAGGCCAAAATCATGATTTATTTTGCAAAATTTTGTTGTAGTAGTAATTCATATAACATACCAATATTTTTAAGATGAAGATCCTACACAGTGAACTTTTGTTTTAAATGGTTAAAGGGACAATTACATTTTAAGTTGTTCAGCACGCAGTGTTCAGTGATTTTATTAAATCAAGCCACAACAGGTGGACCTGTTAACACTGCGGTACCAAAATACCTTTGTCGAGTCTTGGCAATGTGATTTGGTTTAGTAAAATACATATCTGAACCCTGATTGAAGAGAAACTTGATCAAGTGATTGCCTTTTCTACATTTAAAGTGAAAGGAACAATACAGACTGGAGTTATTGTATCTTTTATATAATGCATATAAATTAATAAATTAGTTAAAAAATAAATAAAAAAAGATATCAAAGTTCTTGCATTTTACTGAGCATGAACAGGATGTGTAGCTCACACCAGGAATTATCTGAAACTTCTAAAACAATCCTTTCCCTCCTATTGTTTTCAAGAGGAATACTGAAGATATCTTATAAGCCCCTGACCAGTTTTGTTGGGTATTTAAATGAACACTCAGAAGTAGCTTCATTCTTGAAAAATCAAGAATGAAACCACTGCTTGTATATGATAATAGAAGTCATAGGACAACTTAGCTTACCTTGTGGAATAGCTCCATTTATGTTTTTGAGGAAGCCTGTCAGAGAAAGCCATATGTGCACATGTCATACAAGTACTTGTGCAAGCAGGAAGAAACAAATTTGAGAATGGGTGAATTTATAGCTGCAGCTTACCTCTAGAAAGTGCAGTACTTAAACTAGTGCGCAGGATAGCCCTTGGCACCATAAATTGCTGGAAGATAGGGAGCTCCTCCCACCACATACTCTATTAATACAAGAAGCATAGGTTGTTAGCTTATAGTGACCAATTAATTGAGGCCATCTCTAAGTTTGTATTAGATGTCTTACAAAACATGAGTGCCCTATAATTTGTACGAGGCAGTGCATGAGGCCTTAATTCTAAATGTAAACGAAATATTTTACTGAATAAATCCCCTATTAGCAGGCTATTGATCTATTTAGTTTCATTCAATCCTTTGTTCTGCTTGTCATTTGTTTCTTATGTACTTTTGTTGTTGCTGTTTTATTGTCATATTTTGTTTTGCCTTCATGTTCATTAAGTCTTATAATTTGCTTGTAACCACTATTGTAGCATTCTTAGCATAAATACATAAGGGCATTCACTGACATTAGCTACATTCTTGTAGTACATACAGTATTGGTAAGCCAACAGTTTGGGAATTAGACAGTTTTTTATTCGGCTCCTGTAAGATTAATGAGAAAACATTGACCATTGGTGTGCCTTGAGGTTCCACTACGCAAGACAATATATACTTTTTTCAGTCTTGTATTATTTTGTTAGAAAACGTAATTCAATATTGCAGTGGTAGGTTCATCTAAACAACAAGGTAACAAAATTCTATAATCTGAACAAATATAAGAAACATCCCATTGATTTGAATAGTGCTTGCTATAAGTTTAGATATTTGGCCTAGAACTGGTCTTTATAATAGTGTTTTTATGCAGTGATATGCTGCATGTAGCAGTGACCAATGCATCACAGTGCCTTCCCATAAGACATCCTATGGATATTATAACTAGAAAAGGGCAACAAAAGTGAAAAGGCCAGAGGCATTGTATGGCTATATAGTGAGTAGAGGTGCAGTAGGTTAATGTAATATAGTACAGATTCCATACTTTGCATTGACAAATTAATTCCACATGTTAGGCTCTTCTTTAGTTAGCGATAGAATTTAGTTATCAACATTGAACACTGTAATTTTGGGTAGTTAAGCAAAACACTAGTGTATGTCTTGTGTATTCTGATACATACTTAGTTTTAAGTATTTAAAAAATATATATATTAATAGTTTTCCTAGTGTTAATACATACTGTAGTATGCTTCTTGCCCAGATGTTTTTTTTTTTTTGTTTTTTTTTATTAAGTTTATTCAGCTTTTTGTTTTGTGTGATAATGTTGGAAGGTCTATACATTTATTTTATTCGTTGTAGATTTCAGCCTTCCAGTCAAATACTTTGACACGCAAAGTGAAGCGAACTCTGCCCATTCCTCCTCCTGATGAAGCACATCTTCCCCTTACAACCAGTCAGGCTCATTCTCAAATGTATATGCCCAATCTCAATCAGAAGATAATGGGAGGTCAAAACATGCAACTGCCAAAAGTTGGTTTTATTAAAACCATTGATCATGACCTGAAGATTGTTGAGCAGGAGTCAACAAAACTTCGTAAACAGCAAGCTGAGTTAGAAGAGGAGGAAAAGGAAATAGATGCCAAGCTGAAATATTTAGAACTTGGGATCACTCAAAGGAAGGAATCTCTGGTACAAGACAGAGGGGGCAGAAGAGATTTTCCATACCTCAGAAGCTTGGGGGAGAACAGGGACTATATGTCAGATAGTGAGCTCAACAACATGCGGATTTCAGGCTATGACAGTAATAGTCTTTTAAACAGAACAAGCACCAACCCTCAGTATTCTGAGTTTCAGACCATGCAGCAATTTCAAACTTCTACTTCCTCATACTCACCTAATACTTATCAGTATACTACAGGCCAAACAATAACTTCAGTATCTACTCCTCTCCAGCAGACAAGATTCCAACAACCTCAATATTCCGTATCTAGCAATGGTCCCTCACAAAATAATTTTCAGGCACAGCTATCTGGTTACACTGCACAGGGTTCATATCAGACTCACACAACTACACAAAATGCAAGTTACCAGTCCGATTTAGGAACTCAAAATCATGCTGGTTTCAGACCTCCAAACCCTTACCAGACTCAAACCACCTATGCAAATCAGGGACCCTTGCAAACAACTGTGAATGCAGGCTTTCAACCACCACCAGTTGGCACTCACCAGAAACCAAGGCAAACCACTCTTGCTGACTTAGAGCACAAAGTTACTACAAATTATGAAGTGATTGGAAATCCCACTGTAGTCATATCATCAGCTACTCCAGATACTGCCTTCAGTAGCACTACAGTGGCCAGTGGTTTTGATCAATATAAGACTTCAGATGTAAGACAAGCAGAAAGGGGCAGCGGAGCAGAAAGTCCTTCCAATAGTTATTCAACAGATTCTCTTTATACAAATCTTGAACAAAACATTCCCCGTAATTATGTAATGATCGAAGATATTAGTGAATTGACCAAAGAAAATCCACCATCCACAGAAAATCAAAAAGTAGAACCTATGACACAGTCTCAACAGCCGACTAGTAACGGGCGCCATATAAAAGACAAAAATGGTCATAATGAAGCAGACAGTGTAAATAAACCATGTTGCTATTCAAGGGCTGAGGAGGAATCTGAAGAGGATGTGTATGATCATCATAGTGCTGACTACAGAGGGAAGAACAGCTATCACAGGAGCACTGACAACAATGGACGTGACTCTAGCAGTGGTAGCTATTATTATGGAGATAATGATTCCAGACATTCCTCTCGTTTAGATAAACATGGATCTACTCCTGGCATTCAGAAACATCCCTCAAAAAATCTGGCACCAGCTGTGGTGTCTTCCAAACGCAGCAAGCACCGTAAACAGGGAATAGAGCAAAAAATATCAAAGTTTTCACCAATAGAAGAAGCAAAAGATGTAGAATCCGACTTAGCTGCTTCTTACACTGTGACCTCATCAATGAGTAGCAGCTGTACTGTTTCATCAAGAGCCAAAAAACTTCAGGATGAAATTACATATGGCTTAAAGAAAAATGTTTATGAACAGCAAAAATACTATGGTGGTTCTAATAGAGATATGGTTGAGGAAGATGACAGGGTATATGGTAGTGGAAACCGCTCAAGATCAGCTTCTAGTTATGGATTGGAAAAATCAGGTCGGGACTCTGGCAGTAGCAGGAGTAAATCATACGAACGAGACAGTGCAGATAGGTATCATAAATCAAGCTCAAAACGTTCCTCCGTTACTATGAGTCAAAGCAGGGGAAGGGCTCCCATGCGAACCCAGGCTTCAGAGGAGGAAAGTCCAGTAAGTCCTCTTGGAAAATCTGTAGGTGTGTCCCGATCATCAGGTGGACCAATGTCTCAACCTACTGGGGATAGCTGTTCTCAATTCTGTTCCAGCCATTCACTGCCTGATGTGCAGGAACATGTCAAGGAAGTGCCAAGAAACCACATTTACAAGCAAGAAGAAAGTTATATGATGGATGACTCACACTGTGTTGTATCAGACAGTGAAGGTAAAGACTGTAAATGGTGATGTCTCAGCATGTTGAAGATGCATACCTTTTTTAATATTGCATGCAATTCTTAGAACTATCTATATATCATTGCATGATTTGCCTGATGTGCCTTTCCACTTTATTTTTGTTTCTGTTTTATTTGTGTCAACATGGTGCTGTTCAAACGTTTTGTTGGTGTTTGTGGTCTGATATGTATACAACCCAGATATTATATTTTTGTCCAGTACTTTTTGTGTATCTTCAACCATTCATGCATGTCATAAGCTGCTTTAAGTTTGTTGCATGGCTTCAGTCTGACGTGCAATAATTAAAGGTCACGTAAGTTGACCATGATTTGTTTTTGGTTTCCCAAGCCTATCATTTGGGTCAGGAGGAAACCGATTGGTTTGATAAACCAAGAGAAGCTCGTTCTGATCGATCAAGGTACTACAGCAGTCACTCATCACAGAAAAAAATGCCTGTTAAACATACATATCATGATTATGATGAACCTCCAGATGAGGACATGTGGCAACATGATGATTATTCTCAGCCTCGTCATTCATCTTCAAAAGAACATAGGCATCATGGAGAAACTGGTAGACATTCCTCCTCTCGTCATCTAGAAGAACAGTCTAGAAGGTCATCTAAACAGCACCCAAGAGAACAAGGAAGACATGAATCACATCAATATTCACAGCCATCATCCACTTTAAAGAAGTCTCAGCAGTCAGATTCAAGATCACAGACTGGATATCCTTCAAGTTCCTCGGACTATAGTCAGCAGCAAAGGCAGTCATCAGGTTATCACCATACATCTGAACCACCGAAGTCACAAAGACAATCACAATCATCTCCACAACAGAAAACTGAATCTCAGGCCCACCATCAAGGGTCCCAACAGATGAGACAGCAGCATTCAGGGCAGCAGCAGTCAAGGCAACAGCAGCCTCAACAACAAAGCTCCAGGCAACAGCAACAATCTATTGGGCCTGCACAGCAGGCTTCTCACCAGCCATCTCATCAGCCTTCTCATCAAACAACCCAACAAACAGCTCATCAGACTCCTCATCAACAAACCCAACAGCAACAAAGTTCTCATCAGCCAGCTCGGACACAAACACAGCAGCAGGCACAACAGCAACAGCCGCAACAGCCGCAACAGCCGCAACAGCCGCAGCAACAACTTCAGCAGCAACAACAGCAAATTGGAACACAAGGTCAGCCACCTTTACGGTCACAGCAACAACAGCAGCAGCAGCAACAGCAGCAACAACAGAACCAACAACCACAGCAAATTGTGAAACCACAACAGACTCCACAATCAACTGCTCAGCCATCAGCACTAGTAAGTAGAGACCCTCAAATAAAGTTACATGGGATTGTAAGCAACTAAAATAAGTTTTTAAGTTAAGTGGATTTACAATGATATTGTTTTATGTGTAGTAATATTTATTTTCTGGTTATGCTTCTATGTTTTTGTTTGTTTTTTATTAGGTGTCCCACCATGGGGACATGTGGGACCTCTGCCTCGCCCCTCTTTATTGGATTAGCGACTGAGCAGCAATGGCTGCCTAGTCACTAATTTTTTATGACAGTGAGCAACCACTGGTAGCTCATTGTTTAGTAGACACGCAACATGGTGGGTAGGGACATGAGGGAACTATTAAACCTAAGATATTTAGCAAGTAATTTTTACTTAGTAGATAGCTCCAAAGTCTTTATGTGGGATTGCCATAAGGATACTAAATACAGGAGTTATCTACTAAACAGCTCCCTACTTGGTATTCTTGAATATATCAATCCCATAAGGATACCAATTTAGGGAGTTATCTGTTAAAATGCTGAATGTTGATCATACAGTTTCATTCATCCGAATGAAATTCTGAAACAAAACTAATGGATGAACAAATGGACGGAATTCAGTTCGAACAAAACTAAATGATTATTTCGTCCAAACTTATTCAGAGAAGATTAGTGTATAAGCCACATAAAATTAAGAGAATTGTATTCTGAAAGAAATCAAAATTATGACTCATGTGCATTAACACATCAGTAAGGAAAATAATATAAAATAGTCCATTGTCATGAGAGTGAGAAAATACAAATTTTCCTCACTTGCAACAATTAACAAGTAAAAAACTACTTCACTATAAATTAATCTACAAAAACGGAACATCATACAAAAATCATTCTTTTATGATGTTTTAAATAGTACTCTGCTTGATTTATTTACATTAAAGGATCACTGTAGGGTCAGGAACACAAACATGTATTCCTGACCCTATAGTGTTAAACCCACCATCTAGTCCCCCTCCCCCCCCTCCCAGGACCCCTCATGCCTCCATAAATATAGCAAAATCTTACTGTATTCAAGCCTTAAGCTGAAGCTCTGCATGCTGTTTGCCTTAGAAAAAAACAAGCTGTCTGCTGACATCATCAGAAGTGGTAGCCTGATCCAATCACAGTGCTTCTCCATAGGATTGGCTGAGACTGACAAGGAGGCAGATCAGGGGCAGCCAGCATGATTCAAACACAGCCCTGGCCAATCAGCATTTCCTCATAGAGATAAATTGAATCAATGAATCTCTATGAGGAAAGTTCAGTGTCTACATGCAGATGGAGTGTTTGGATGCATTTTAGGCAGCCATGACCCAGGAAGGATCTCTAACAGCCATCTGAGGAGTGGCCAGTGAAGTTATCACTAGGCTGTAATGTAAACACTGCATTTTCTCTGAAAAAGACAGTGTTTACAGCAAAAAGCCTGAAGGTAATGATTCTACTCACCAGAACAAATTCAATAAGCTGTAGTTGTTCTGGTGACTATAGTGTCCCTTTAATAACTGTTCAGGCACAAACAATCGGGTACAAAGTAAAAAACATATATTTATACATTTTTGCAGAGCTCTATCACGTTAGTGTTTATACTGTCTCACAACCATTTCTACAGAGCCAGTATAACTTGATAAGGTGAAAAATTACACTTTTTTGAACATTCAGTAGGTGTGACAAGATGATAGCTAGATAGATAGATAGATAGATAGATAGATCTGTAAAAAACAGATAAAATTTGTATCTTGTAATACCTTTTTTATTGGACTAACAACCTCCCTTTCTCAAGTCTAAAGCATTTCTGAGCAAGACGACACATAGAATTCAAAATTAAGTTGTGATACAGGGGTTAAAGGGACATGAGTGCAGATAAGATACATGTTTGTTAGAAGATAGTGATTGAAGGATAGTGATCATATGAAGCCATTTATAATCACATAGTTGTTTGGCTCCTTTTTAAATCATAATGATAACAGAAATCATCCAAATGGCCCTGATCAAAGGTTTACATACCCTTCAATGTTAGGCCTTGTGACACACAAGGTGACACACACAGGTTAAAATGTCAATTTAAGGTCAATTCCCCACATATGCAAACAAAAAAAATATTTTTTGTTTGCATGATCGGTCATATTTTTAACAATAAAAGCCAAAATTTCACAATTTCTGCCAGGGTATGCAAACTTTTGACCACAACTTTATATATCTGTCCTGGTAAAATATTTTATAAATAAATTATATTATACTCTCAAACGCCTTGCTATCAGGGATTACATTTTAATATAGAATCAGAATGCATACCTAACTGTTAAAAATATGGCCCCGTAACAAAAATAATTGGCTAATCTATTGAGTAATTATGAATTATTATTTTTTTTCTGAGTGAAAATGTATTCAACACTTAAATATAACATATTTGTTTAATTTGTTAATACTGCAGCCAAAAGCAGAACCAGTTGACAGCTCAAAGACTACCACCAAACCTATGCCACAACCGGGGAGAGGGCCACAAGCACAGATGCAAGGAGCACCAACAGGTTGGTTGTCAATCAGAATGTTGCTATTATTTTAAGTGGATAATTATAACTAATTAAGGTAATACAGATGTGTGACGGACCGCCTTTCACCCCGACCGGGTACCTCCATCAATCGCTGCTTCTTGGCACTTACGAACACCAAAAGCACTGCACTGAACACCATAACCACCGTAACCCCACAAAAATACATTAAAACACACAAAACCCCCTTATATCCAAAAATCACCCAGATCAGTTCAGGTGTTCAGGAATTTCCTGGAAGTCTTATTTTTGACCGACTGTGCGCATGGTCCTATGCCAAAAACAGTTTCAGGGAATCAGGGCTAACGATCGGTCTCTCTGTCTGGAGTACAAAAGTACATAACTCACATGAACAGAGCCTTTTAAAGTGCATTGGGCAAGGTTTATTGAAGGACAAGAAATTGTAAATAGGTCACGCTACAGTAACAGAGAAATAATATGTAGTGGTAATATACTCACATAAAATGAAAAAGGCAAGAAAATGTATTGGTAATAGTCCTAATACTTAGTAGACTTCTATATGGTCCAGTTGACCTGTAGAGACTTGGGTATGTGATAAGTCCAATAGGGTACTAGATCTTCAAGTGCTGGAATTGTCTTGACTCAGTTTTGGATATGTGGATATAAAAAGACAAAAAGTACTCCAATAGTGCAGACTGCGAGCTGACAGATAAAAATATATTAAAGAATACACAACAGGAAGGTAATCCACTCACCTATTCGAGAGCATAAACTAGCTCAAGTATTTTTGGCATTCAGTGGCGTTGATCCCCCACTGGTAGGATATAGGTGTTGATAATCTGAAGAGCTCCTCAGTATCCAAGGGTGAATTTCCTATTTGGCTCTAAATGTGAGCACTATATTTATCTCTCTACATACTGAGGAGCTCTTCAGATTATCAACACCTATATCCTACCAAGATGTTTTACATTTTCAAAGTCTTAAGGCTAAGAGTATCGTAGTCAGAAGAGTAGATATTGTTTCTTAGAAAGAAATGGAAAGAAGCAGGGCTAGATTTACATATCAGGTGACCGCAGGCACAGAATTCTAAGGCACCCTGCTCCCCCAAAAAGCATATAAAGTTAGTTTTAATAACTGTGCAACTACATATCTATGTTTGTATGTGCATATTTCTTTTTGTAATGTATTTTGTTTGAATCTTTGAGTATAGTGAGTATATCCAGCTTAGTAAACACATTCAGGGCATTCCACCTTGGGTGGGCAGCAGGTAAATAGAACAGCTGTTCACAGAATGAGCAGGTCCCCAAAAAGCACAAATGTGCCACTTGCACCCAGGGCATGCAGACTAGTCTAAACCTAAATAGAGTAAGGGTTCAGGAAAAGGTGATGAAGGATAAAGCAGGTTAAGGTGCTTTTTGACACTTAAAAAAATATCCCATAATATAAAATAGGTTTTTCTCATGTCTAATAACCAGCATAACCAGATTAAGACAGGGTCAAACTCATTATTTAAACAACTGTAGTAACAGTTGGTTGTAGGGTGTAGATAAATCTCTGTAAGTCAAAATTTGCTTGAATGAGCAGTAGTCTAAACCTAAATAGAGTAAGGGTTCAGGAAAAGGTGATGAAGGATAAAGCAGGTTAAGGTGCTTTTTGACACTTAAAAAAATACCCCATAATATAAAATAGGTTTTTTTCATGTCTAATAACCAGCATAACCAGATTAAGACAGGGTCAAACTCATTATTTAAACAACTGTAGTAACAGTTGGTTGTAGGGTGTAGATAAATCTCTGTAAGTCAAGATTTGCTTGAATGAGCAGTTGGCATGTTAGATGTTTTAAGCCGTTTCCATGAGGTTAATCTTTTCGATAGATGTCAGCTGTAGAAAAAAATATGCATGTTTGTACCTCCAGGGAATGTGTAGCAGTAGTGTCTTTACATCTGAACTACTCATTTACAGATCATAAGTGGTATTTACTCCGTGCAGCTTACATCTCTCAGAACATGATTACTGTAACCAGTAGGTGCCTATCTGAACAGGAGTACTTTTAATCTCTAAAGTTCATGACTATGGAACTTCCAGAGTTTGTACAACTCTACATGATTCTGGGATTACACCTTTCTATGTGTTTTTTTTTTGTGTGTTTTTTTACCTTGAGCGAATAATTGGTTTATATAATAAAATAATACTTCAAATTTCAAGTCCTATCCTACGAGCCAGTCCTTAAAAATTACTCGCTACTGTAAGATTGGATGATCCATGGCCCATTCACCAATGGTTTGTTTTTATTTCTCATACTTTAATATTTTTCCTTGTTGGATTTGTTACCATTTTCAAATTTTACATAGATACTTACGTGAAAGGAGCAATGAGTCTAGAGTTTATCACAGAACAGTAAAGGAGAGAATGTATACTTGATATATTTACTTAAGTTGCGTGTGAGCAATCTAGGATAAAAAAAAAAACAATAAAGAGAAAGACTACTTTTCATTGAGACTTGCAATATTGTTTGCTTCAAGGTCACACTTGACAGGTGATAACCTGCACTGGCGTACGTACCATGGTCGCAGGGGTCGCAACTGCGACCAGACCACTCACTCCAGAGGGCCCGGCCGCAGCCACGACCCCTGCAAAAGTGAGCCGCCTGGATACATTATGGGCCGGTGCAGGGCCACACCGGCCCAGGTCCGAGGTTCCTGGAGCTCTGACAGGAAGGGAGCACTGCCTGTGTGTAGCATGGCCGAGCGGTCTGACAGGAAATGCTCACTGTTAGAGCACTTCCTGTCAGGCTGGAGACCGCGGCCAGTAAGGTACAGGACAGGAGGGGAGGGGGCGAGAAAGAGGGTATGGGATATAGGGAGGGGAGAAGGGAGAAAGAGAGGGTATGGGATACAGGGAGAGGAGGGGGGGGAAAGA